>JAAEAF010000577.1:0-263522 GCA_011037195.1 Triatoma infestans
TGGTCGTGGTTTAGTCAACAACTCCAAGGACTGCGGTCATGAGTTGAGCGGGAGGAGACTCGCAATATAAAATAAACCCCGGAGCCAGCCCGTAGCCGGAAGCGAATTTGCTGGGTGTTTGCGGTATACCAGAGCCTGCTAGAGTGTGCCTTCTCTAGCTTCCGGGAGTGAAGTGTGACCATTATGTGATCACTTTGCGCGCTGGTTGAGGTATCTCAACCTGCCCTTAAATGGGTCAAGGGGGGAGTGCCTGGGTTCGGCACTTCTGCTATGGTCGGGCATTGCACTAAAAGACCCTTCCATAGTGGTGACATCCTCCTCTTGTTAAACGCGTGTCTCCTCCGTTGCTTGCAGTGGGGGACCGGTAAACCCGAATGGGTAGATACGGTCTAAAAAGATCCCCCGAATTACGATCAGAAAAGGGGTATATACAGGAAAAATGTCCACTTTTTGATACTATTTCCTATTCGAGGAAATACGGCAACCTTTTAGATAGTGGACTAGTTCAGAAGTTGGATTGACTCCACTGCTATCGAAGAATTGAACATAATCGCCTCTCTTCTTATAGCAAACCCAGTGAATTCCTCTCCCATAACTACTACATAAATTCAAAATGGCTCGCTCATTATTCCACGGTTTCACTTGAAATTCATCAATCATGAATAACCCTCTAAAATGGGGAATTTTCTTCGGTTTAATCTGAGTAGATCAAAAGTATTCAGCCGCTGGCGAGGTAGTCCATCCAGCATTCGTTTAGCTTTACCACTCAATTTAGGGGAATCGAATATAGCCTTGTCCGGCTTTGTATAAGTATATTCTTCACATTCTCTCAGCTTGTGAAATAAACCTAAACCTAGCCATTTCACTAAAACTTCATCACATTTTCGTTTCATAATCTTCTCCACAAAATAGATGTCCTCCTCCAGCTGTAGCTCCTCTTCATAAAAACCTCCAGCCGATTATTTGTCCTTTATTATCTTGCAGATGAAATGTGATAGGTATGGTGTTTTTGACTTCCACAACTTTAATCTCTGTGGAACATGAAGAATGATAGCCTTTGGCAAACTGTGCTTTATACTTGGATATCCGTACATGATCGCCTACTTTGAATCTAGGAATGGTAATTATTGTTTTCTTCGCATATACGTCACGTAACAGTCGTTCTTCTATATCCTTACCTCGTACAGAAACTGTTGCCATTTTGATCGTCCAATGTTTAGTTTGATTATATTTCTTTACCAGAGAGTTTATGATGAGTAGCCAATCATAGGATCCTTGCAGGCTAAACTTTTTCCACATTGCAGATTTCAAAATTTTATTGAATCATTCAACAATTGAACTTTCAAATTACTAAAGATTGAATAGTGATTTATACCATTCTCCTTCATCAACTTGGCAAATATTCTGTTAAGGGGAACAGCTCAGGCATATTTGGAAAAACAATCAATCACTGTCAAGAGATATTTGTTGCCTTTATTGAATCTGGCGTAGGGAAGCATCTCTACGAGATCAATTTGCCACAGGTCGTCTATTCCTTTCAATAAAACTGATCTTCTCTTGAATATTCTTCTTGCTGGTCTATGCAACTCATGCACGATCTGCTCCTTAACGGATGTCATGATGAAATGAGGTGTATTGTAGGTGAGTCTAGGCTATTATACTTCCGTCTCTCGTTGATCTTCTATTCTTATTATTTCAACACCAGCATTCCTTGTGCCAAATAAGATTCTTAATCTGTCTACAAGCGCGTTTGGATCAACATGTCCAGCTTCTTTTTTCGTTGGAAACAGTTTTGAAATCGCTTGCCTATATTTCATTTTTGTTTCAGTTCCTTGATTGCTCAGTTGGACTGTGTCTTCTTTATAAGCTTTCGTTTGCTTTAGTATACGCTTGTAATTATCGCAATCTATGTATTTCATCAGCGCTAAATTTGGATATTTCATAAATAACAATTCAAAAAGACCTGGTGTAGCATAAAAGGTATCTTCACTAACCGACAAAATGTCTTTACTGATGGAGATATCAGCATCACCAATAGTGAACTTCTGGCCATCATAAACTACGCTGTATACCATATCCAAATCATAAAATTCATAAAATCTCATTTTTCATAAAATTTGCAATATAATTTGAGGATATTTCTCCCGCTTCTTTCAAATATTTTTCTGAAATTTCTTTTCCTTTGGGCGTGTGTACAAGTTCCCGTACTTCTTGAAGCGGTGTAGTTGGAAATGAAGTTCCAGCCGACTGTGGAGTTAACTTATATTTCTTTACCAGAGAGTTTATGATGAGTAGCCAATCATAGGATCCTTGCAGGCTAAACTTTTTCCACATTGCAGATTTCAAAATTTTATTGAATCATTCAACAATTGAACTTTCAAATTACTAAAGATTGAATAGTGATTTATACCATTCTCCTTCATCAACTTGGCAAATATTCTGTTAAGGGGAACAGCTCAGGCATATTTGGAAAAACAATCAATCACTGTCAAGAGATATTTGTTGCCTTTATTGAATCTGGCGTAGGGAAGCATCTCTACGAGATCAATTTGCCACAGGTCGTCTATTCCTTTCAATAAAACTGATCTTCTCTTGAATATTCTTCTTGCTGGTCTATGCAACTCATGCACGATCTGCTCCTTAACGGATGTCATGATGAAATGAGGTGTATTGTAGGTGAGTCTAGGCTATTATACTTCCGTCTCTCGTTGATCTTCTATTCTTATTATTTCAACACCAGCATTCCTTGTGCCAAATAAGATTCTTAATCTGTCTACAAGCGCGTTTGGATCAACATGTCCAGCTTCTTTTTTCGTTGGAAACAGTTTAACAATGGAGATATCTTTACTGTCTCTTTGCTGAAGCCATCACTTTTATTCAGGCGAAAAATTTAATATTACGGCTGTTGTAGCCGATACTAGCTTTAGATATCTCGGTCTCTTTGCTAGTGTTTCAGTAACAATTGCAATTTCATATCAGAGTTGATATGATCGTCATTTTTTTTTTTTTTTTTGGGCAATGAACCCGTGGGGATACTCTGATTCCCTGATAATGTACTACATCTAGTTGTTTTAGGGCACTCATCTTAGCAGATTCATATATAAAACAGCTATAATCTATTTTAGATCTGATATTGCGCGATAAACAAGTTCCCGTACTTCTTGAAGCGGTGTAGTTGAAACTGAAGTTCCAGCCGACTTAAGTGGTCTCTTTGCTGAGGATATTTCTCCCGCTTCTTTCAAATATTTTTCTGAAATTTCTTTTCCTTTGGGCGTGTGTACAAGTTCCCGTACTTCTTGAAGCGGTGTAGTTGGAAATGAAGTTCCAGCCGACTGTGGACTTAACTTCAGTGGTCTCTTTGCTGAAGCCATCACTTTTCTTCAGGCGAGAAATTTGATATTACGGCTGTTGTAGCCGATATCTAGCTTTAGATATCTCGGTCTCTTTGCTGGTGTTTCAGTAACAATTGGAATTTCATATCAGAGTTGATATGATCGTCATTTTTTTTTTTTTTGCAATGAACCCGTGGGTATACTCTGATTCCCTGATTATGTACTACATCTAGTTGTTTTAAGGCACTCATCTTAGCAGATTCATATATAAAACCGCTATAATCTATTTTAGATCTGATATTGCGCGATAAACCCTGAGCATTACCTTTACTGTTCTTTGGCTAAATACGCCAGTTTCCTATTCTACTTGCAGTTTCCACTATCTCACTTGCCACGTACACATACATTCACACAGAATAAATACATTCATACTTATGCAGTCATCCAGAATAAATACATTCACTCATAATAAATACATTCATTCATAATAAAACATTGAGGATAAAATACAGTCATATATTTAAAACAACTATCTCACTCATTTGGTTATATATTACTATATAGCTTACAATGTACATTGCCCGTATAAATAAATAAGTAAATTAAATACATGCATATATATATATATATACTGATTGATAGAATCTATTTATTTGGCTTCTGTTACTCTATACAATTAAATAAATTAATTTCCTTTAAAAATTGTATTATATCGTCGATTTTATTCGGGTCATTTGTCAAGGCCTCTTTTAGTGTACCAGGAATATTATTTAGTTGTCTACTATGGCGATATACTGGGCATTCCACAATTATATGCTGCACGGTTAAAGCTACATTGCATGCCGTACATGTTGGAGGGTTCTCTCTACACATGAGGTAGCCATGGGTTACCCGGGTGTGGCCGATCCTCCGGCGCGTAACTACCACTTCTTCTCTGCGGTTACTCCGCGATGAGGATTCCCACGCTCCCACAGTTTCGTTGATACTCCTTAATTTATTATTTGTCACTAATGACCACTGTCTCTGCCAACCTTGTTTTATAGACCTTTTCAATTTGCTTCACCACGTCGATTGGCATCTTCCTTTCCATGGTTACGGTCATATTGGCAGCCTCTCTCGCTGCTCGGTCAGCATCGGTGTTTCCGGAAATTCCCGAGTGCCCGGTTACCCAAACAAATGTAACATGTGTTCCTTCTTTATCCATATTGTAGAGCAAGGTGTGAATGTCCTGGATAATCTGATTTTTCGAATACATGTGCTTTAAGGAAAGTAAAGTGCTCATTGAATCAGAGCACACGACAACTCTACCCCGGATACCTTCTACTGCACTTAGTCCCATGTGGATTGCATAGAGTTCAGCTACATATATAATACTAGACGCAGGAAACCCGAACTTATATCTCCTATTTTCAATTACTACTGCGGCACCACAGCATGAAGATCTTTCGATCCATCCGTGTATATTATTTTTGAAGGATTAATGCGAGCGATCATTTATAAGAAATATTGTGTCAACACACTTCCTGGATTTTCATTTCTTGGGTATTTCAACAAGGACAAGTAAGTCTATTGATATGGGCGGAGTTAACCAAGGTGCTGTCACTTGTAGCTGATATTTAAAGAGCTGTGGTATCACAAATCCGCATTCAGCAAACAGATTTTTGCATCTTAACGCGAGCGGTTTAGTTGCCCGTACATATCTACCCTATCTTTGTTCGAGCTGTAGTTGTTTCACTACTTTCGAGCTTGGGTTTCGCGTTTTGCCATGTAGCTAAATATAGTACGCTGCTGCCAGCTGACGACGTCTGTATGAGAGCGGGAGTTCACCCAAGTCTGTGTACAAACTTAGTGTAGGGCTGGTTTTGAATGCTCCTAATGATACACTGATTCCCTGATTATGTACTACATCTAGTTGTTTTAGGGCACTCATCTTAGCAGATTCATATATAAAACAGCTATAATCTATTTTAGATCTGATATTGCGCGATAAACCCTGAGCATGCTTCCTCTCTGCGCCCCATTTAGTCCCGCTATCATTTTTAGTAAGTTGATCGGTTTCCGACATCTTTCACGCAGATCTCTAATATGCGAAACCCAAGAGAGCGATTTATCGAATAGTAAACATAGATATTTTATACAGTTAGTCACGTTTATGATGTCACCATTGATCTGCAAGGTTGGGGTTGGCTGCGGGCGCCTCAGTCTGGAAAAAACATACATTTAATTTTCTCCGGTGAAAATGTTAGCCCATTGCTTTGAGACCACTGAGACAAGCTTTCAAGCGTACGTTGTAATATGCCTTGTCCTTCCAAAACACTGTCAATCGTATCGAAGATTTGAAATCGTACGCAAATAATATTGACTTTATAGGAGATAATACGCATTGAGTGATGCTATCTATAGCTATTTTGAACAGTAATACGATCAAAATGCTTCCTTGCGGAAGGCCATTTTGTTGGACATGAAGTCTGGAATAGTGTTCCCATCCTAACACGGAATTCCCGGTCTGATAGAAATTTTTTAATGTACCTGAATACATTTCCATTTATTCCCCAGGTATTTAGAGTTTCCAGGACGTTACGCCTCCAGACCATGTCGTAAGCATTCTTTATGTCAAAGAAAGTAGCCATTACTTGTTTTATCTTTATTAATGCATCTTGGATTTCATGCTCTAATATTATTATTGGGTCTGCTCTGGAGCGCCAGTGCCTAAATCCAAACTGATTCGACGATAAAAGGTTCCGGGATTCGATAAAATAGTTTAATCTATGTTAGTATTCGTTCCATTACATTGCAGACACAGCTGGTAAGTGCAATGGGTCGGTAACTTTTTGGTGAGGGATAAAACCAATCAGATGAATTGGAATGAAGGTCGCAGTTCTCCAGGCTGCAGGGAATGATTTGGTTAAAAGTACATGGTTATACAGTGACAATAATGTGCGTTTTGAGACAGCATTTAGTTTTGCCAGAAATATATATAATATATTATCTGGTTCATGAGCTGAGATCTTGCAATCCCCCAAAACTGATTCTAGCTCTGTCATTGTCAGCGGCACATTTAAGGTGTCTGATTCTACCTCATCTTCACGCAATATAATCTCTTCTCTTTCTTTTCTAAGGTTCGTGCTGCGGAAACTAGAGTCATACGAATCATCTGAGTTGTATTCAGTTGTATGTGATGCGAGGCATTCCGCGATTTCTGATTGTTCTGTAAAAAGTTGCCCGTCTTTCTCTAGTCCAGATATTAAACCAACTTTGTCTCGCCCATTAATTCGTTTTATTTTATTCCAGACATCACTATGTGTCGAATTTATATTTAGCGAAGATACGTAAGCTTCCCATGATCTTTTTTTACTTAGTTTTATTGTTCTTCTTGCTTCGGCATTTGCTTTTTTATATTCTAGGTAGTTTTCCCTCGTTCCGTGCCTTTTGAATTGCCTTATTGCTCTCCGACGTTTTTTAACTGCTTCGTGGAATTGTTCTGACCACCATGGGACTGTTATTCTTTGCCCTATTTCTTTTGATGGGTATGATACCTTGTGCCGCTTCCAAAATTCTTGTGCAAAAAGCTGATGTCCTCTGGTCTGTATCACCGAACAGTTCATCTTCTTGAATATCGGATTGTTCAGCATATAAAGACCAGTCTGCTATTTTAACGAGCCATCTTCTGGGCCTTGCCTGCTGTTGTATTCTGTTTGGTACTCAGTCACGTATAGGAAAATGGTCGCTTGCATAGTTGTCGGTTAGGATAGACCAATTTAATCTTGTTGCTAATGGCCCAGTTGACGGAGTTAAATCTATTGTCGACATTGTTCCAAATGATGACGAGAGAAAGTCTTGCTACCATCGTTTAGAAGGATAAAATCGTTATGTTCTAGAGCATTAAGAACTTCTCTTCCTGTGGCATCAGTGACTTCGGATACCCAGGCTGTGTGGTGCGCATTGAAATCCCCCAAAAGCAGGGAGGCACCATGGATTTGTTCTAAAAGGGAGTTGAATTCATCAGGTATCGGTCGTTGTGAGGGGGGAATGTAGATACAACAGATCGTCAGTTGAGTAGGTAGGCTGACTTTTACCATTATACCCTGATATCCTGAATTCACAGCTACTCTTGGCACACCACATCCGAACTAAAATTGCTACGCCCCCGCAAGCACGTTGGCCTTGTAGATAATCATTTCTGTAGCAGTTATAGAGAGGTATACATAATCTATCATTCGGTTTAAGGTTTTTTTTTTTTATTTATTTCAGTATGTCTACATGCTCCATTGATATTACATGTAATAAGATTACAAAATTTACATTTTAAATATTTTAAATATGCTGTGAAAATAAATTGTTAATGAATATGTACAATTTTGGAAATGAATATTAACTGCCGATAATAAATTCAAGAAATTACAGTAAAATGATAAAATAGAAATGTTCAAAATTTAAAGTTTTTCAAAGTCCCATTTATTCAAAAAATTGATGAATTCGTCGATGAATTCCTGCATGATCAACTGGTCTTCTGGCAATGGCCAACGTCTTCCAGTTCTCAATATACAGCTGATAAACCTAGCTCTGGCGTTTTCTAAGAGTGGACAGTCATATATTAGATGGGTGAAATCCTGAATCTTAGTACCTGTGGGATCACACGGACAGTAAGGTGAATCTATAATATGAAATCTATAAAGATAGTGTCTGCTTGGACCATGTCCTGTTAATACTTGAGTTAACCGGTAATTGATTTTTGGATTTAGTTTCTGTCTAATATGAACGTGCGCGATAAATTTCTTTGTAAAATTCCCTTTTTGTGAATTTTGCCACTTCATTTCCCACTCTTCAAAGCTTCTTTTCTCTAGTTCACTTTTGATGTACGACTTTGGAAACTTATTGTAGGACGGTGTTAATTGCATATCCTTAGCTCCTTCCTTAGCAAGACGATCAGCTTCTTCATTTCCTGAAAATCCAGCATGTGATTTTATCCATTCTATTCCAATCCTTATTTCTTTTGCTTCCAGATCATCTATTTTTCTGCGGATACTTTCAATTAGAGGAGAATGAACCTTATAATTTCTTAAGCTGTCCAGTGTAATATGGCTGTCTGTGTAAACCCTTACATTTCTTGAGAAACCTGAACTGTTGTTTTGAATCCATTCCAAACTCTTGCTAATTGCTAAGGCCTCGGCTTGATTATTGGAACACTTATTGTCCAATCGGAATATTTCTTCATGAATTTTATTGTTCTCAAAATAGACTACGAAGGCACAACCTACGTTGCCATCTATTCTAGAACCATCTGTGTAGATATCAAGACTCGCATTGCCATCAGTTTCCACCAAACTTTTAATTGATTTAAATTTTGTTGGTGCATCCAGTCGGAATGGGGTACATCCTGATCAAAGTTTTGAAAACCACTCATGTTAGAGATATGCCCTTTCATCACCATATAAAGATCACATATTTCTCTTGCTTTAATTGAGATAGGTGTTATGCCTGCCACTATACATGAAGCCTCATAGGATATTGTTCTGTACCCTTTAATCATTCTGATAGCCATAAGACGTTGGCACCTTTCAATCTTTATAAGGTTTTTCTTTTTCTTCAAATCTTTAATCCAAATAGGAATCGCATAAGTGAGCAATGGCACAAATGCGCTGTCGTAAATAATTTTTAATGCAGAATATCCAAGACCCCAATGCACTTTTGCCGTCCTTGAAAGACTATTGATGATTTGCATTACCCGATCCGTAATATATTTAATATGACTATCCCAATTAAATTTTTTATTTATTATAACTCCTAAATATTTGAGTTCGGAAACAACTTCAATTTTTTCTCCGTTTAAATAAATTGACATCTCATTTAATGATCTCTTCCGAGTAATTTTCAGCACCTTGGATTTTTCTCCATTGAAACTTATTTTTCTCTCCCTTGCCCAGTCTGTTATAAATAGAAGAGCTTCATTAGCTCTCATCTGTACATCCAAGTAGTTTTTTCCTCTTGTCATCAATAAAAAATCATCAGCGAAAGCAATAGAAGAGCAGTTAGATGGAAGTGTCAGTTTTAAAAGAGAATCATACAAAATATTCCACAAACCTGGCCCGCAGCATGAGCCTTGGGGGCACCCTTTGGTAACATCGACTGTACAGGTGTAATTATGAGTTATTATGGTTGCTTTACGATCTTTAAAATAGTTTCTTGTCAGATTGAACAGATTTCTTGGGCAGTCAAAGTTTCGGAGCTGTTTCATTATTTCAGGCCACCAAGCAGCATTAAAAGCACCTTTAAAATCTGAGATATAAGCAGAACCTCTTGCTTCTCCTGCAGAGCCTGAGAAACAAACTTTTCAACACAAGATAGGGCGTCTATGGTACCTTTCTGTGGAGTAAATCCAAACTGCCTTTGACTTAGACGTTTAGTAGAACTGAAGAAATGCATGACACGATTTATAAATAATTTTTCTAAAATCTTGCCACAGATGAGGAGAAGACTAATTGGACGAAATTTATCCGCTTTTCTGGAGTTCTCTTTTCCAGGTTTACATAGTAAAATGACCTCTGCCTCCTTCCAGTTTTTCGGGAATATTCCCGATTTTAAGCAGCAGTTGTACATACTTGTGAAGAGAGTCGGATATCTATTAAATAGATTTGTAATTATGTCACTTGTCAATCCATCCATCCAGTCCAGGAGATTTCTTAGGGTTGAAATCTTTGATTACATTTTAAATTTCTAGTTCTGAGAAATCTAGATCATTTTCGGTGCAGATATTGGAATACATTTCTTTTCTTAGTAATTCATATTTTTGTAGATCATCACATAAATCATCATTAGGAAAAAATGTTTCCATTAATGTATTTAATGTTTCCTGCATTGTTTCTGTCTTTGAACCATCGTTTTTCTCAATAGTAGAAAATACTGCTGCTTTCTTCAACTTTCCTACTGCTACTTTGTACACAGCACTCCATGGATTAGGAGCAGTGATGTTACAACAGTAGTTTTTCCAGGAGTCTAATTTCGCTTCATGTATTTTTTCCTGATATTGTTTTTTCTGTATTTGATATTTGTTCTTTCTAGTTTCTCTAAGATAATTGTTGTTATAAGTGCGTTGATACTACCTTCTTAGCCGATTTGTGGTTTGTCTTATTTGAGACAATTCTCTTGTCCACCAGTTAACAGTTTTATGATTTGTTTATTCGTATTTGGCTTTTTTAATTGGCATAGACTTTTACATGATGTAATTATTATTTTTTGTAGAATCCCAACATTTTTTTCTAAGTCTATGATTACTAAAAATATTTGTGAAATTTATTTCTTTATCACCGAAATTAAAATGTTTGCCAAATTCTCGCTTTAGACAATCTTCGAATACCTGATAAAATTTTTCCCAATTAGTACTGGTAGTAATAAATTTTTACGGCTAAAGTAATCAGTAAGATGAGGGCAGTTATTATTATTGATATTACAAGCAAGATAATGACGATCTGAAAGATTTTCCTCGTTACTAACTTTCCAGTTTGTTACTAGCGGTGCCATCTGTTAAGTAGTTATTGTGAGATCTATACTGCTACTTCCCCGACTATTTTCAAAAGTAGCAATAGTAGTAAACTCATTTATTAAAATCAAATTTTCACATAAAATAAAATCTTCTAGATGTCGGCCTCTTCTATTAGTTATTTTATCGTTCCATGTAATGGATCTTGCATTCGTATCAGCTGATATAATAATTTTCTGATTTACTCCAATTTTGTCTATTATATTTTTGATTTTTTTGAGATCTGAGTTTACATCATTATTTATATCTAAATATACTGACAGACAATATAATTTGTGACCAACATAAGTGATTTCCACTACAACGATATCTTCATCTGATAACTCAGATAACAAGATGGCATCAATGATTGAATTTTGTATAATTATAGCCGCCCTCTTCCTGTTATTTCCACTCTGAATATTTTACAATTATAAATTCCTGTAACATTATTGTTTCTATTGTAAGGTTCTTGCAAAAATAATAAATCTATGTTACTTCTAACAATCTTTTCTGATAAAGCGTGTGTAGCTTTAATTGAGCATTGTAAATTGACTTGTAAACACCTTAAAGTCAAACTACCATGTATCTTAACCTGATCAACAGCCATAGTCAATGTTTTCTTGTAACCTTCTCATTTTCAAAATAACAGATGGACATGCTTTATCGAATGTTGAATGATTGCAATCTATTTTTCTTTCTGTTCGAGCATGTGTATTAAATTTTTGGCAATTTATGCATTTTTTAGTCTGCGAATTACACTCTTTTAATTTATGATTTTCAGCACAAATAGGACAGAACACTGTTTCACTTTTACAAAATTTGTCACTATGGCTCAGTCCAGAACATTTTAAGTACCTTATAAGACTTAGAAAGTAGCGGACATTTACATATTGAAAACATTAATTTTAATTTTGTTTCAAGTAATGCCTTCCTTATATTTGGGGAGGACTCTAATACTATATTACGTTGATTTGTTTTCTTATTTATCCAAAGAAACTTAACTTTCAACTCTTCCTTTTGAAAATGTAATTCTGAGTTTTGCTTTTTAACAATATCAACCATATTCTCCGTATTTACTTCTTCTGGGATATAAAGAATAATAATTCTGGACCAATGTTTTCGAACAGATTGGGCCCTCAAGTGTTCGTTTTTGTCAAGATGAATTAACTTGAATATCGTTCCGTCATAAAATTCTTCGTTTTGGATTGTTCAACGCCAACAGAAATTCATACAAAGTTGGTGAAATTGTATAAGGAGTCTGCACATTCGTTATCAATAATAAAAAAATGGGCAGCTGAGTTTAACGTGGGCATACTCGGTGATCATTGAAGATGATCTACATGAACGATGGCTAAAAACTGCAACTACTGAAGAGAATATCGAGAAGATACAAAATGTGATTCTAGATGATCGAAGATTAAAGGTGTATGAGACAGCTAAGGCTGTAGGCGTTCCAGAAGAAAAAGAACGGCACATTTTGCTTGAAGAACTCGTATGACAAAGCTTAGTGCAAGATGGGTGCCGCATTTGTTAAATGCTGATCCCAAACAAATGATATATTTGGTCATTCATTATATTTTTGTAGTTAGTCTTGTGTGTAAATTTCTATCTTTTCTAGATGTCCATTCGTCTTCCTTTTAATAGGACCATTATTTTTAGATGCCTAGGTGTAATAGGACCATTGTTTTTTCTATATTTTGAGGTTTGTGGTTGTTCTTTATAAGATGGTTAGCACAAGTGTAGTCAGTTTTGTTGTGTTTGTATGAGCGTAGGTGTTCTTTAAACCTGTCTTTGAGACGTCTTCTGGTCTGGCCTAAGTACGTGCAATTGCATTTGGGGCAAGAGAGTTTGTATATGCCACTTTTGTCAAACACGTTGTATGTGTGCATATTTTGTTTACAAGTTTATTGTTTGATCTGAAGGTTGTTCTCAAGCCTAGTTTTTTTGAAAAAGTTTGTCAGTTTGGAAGCCTCGTTCCGTATGTATATGAAAGTGGCGAATATGTTGGTTGTTATGAGGTTTTCGTCGTTTAGCCTGGTTTTTCTTAATAATTTGTTGACAACGCTAGCAAGGTATCCGTTTTCTGTGGCTATGGTGTATATGGTGTTGATTGATTGTTTGTAGTAGGTCGCTGTGAGTGTAACAGTTTTTAGCCTGTTAGTTAGGAGTCTGAGGGCTCCGTTGGTGTTGAGTGTGGGCTGATGGGAACAGGAAGGTACTATGGTGGAGTCTATTTTTTTATAATTCCCGGTAAGTTTATGTCTGGGAAGATGAGGGTACCATCGTTCTCGTACTCATGTATGAATTTTATATTGGGGTAGAGTTTGTTTAAATAGTTTAAGAGTGTATCTATGTCAATTTCATGTTCGAGTATAAGTATTGTATAAGTTGAGTCATCTACGTTACGTGCATAAAATGCTATGTTGTAATGTTCTGGGACGTAAATATCTTCTAAGTGCTGCATGAAAATTTCTGATAGATTGCAAATGTCAGGTGTCCCATACCTAATCCGTCTGTAGCTAGCTAGAAATGGTTATTGAATCTAAAGTAGTTTTGTTTAACTGTAGTTTCAGTTATGGTTGTTAATCGATCTATGTATTGTTGTAGGTTCTGTTCTTTAATTTCTGTTTTACAATGTTTAAATTGTGATTGATAGGAATGGATGTGTATAAGTTAGGTATATCAAGGGAAATCAGTCGTGATGAGGGTGTTATTATTGTGTCTTCCATTAAGTGAATTAGGTGCTATGTCTTCTTTATGGTAAAAGTGTCATGAAGTTTGATTTTGTTCTTTATTACTGTTGCAAGTAGTTGAGGGAGTTTGTAGGCGGGTGCTGTGGTGTAGTTGATGACGGGTGTAATGGGGGTGTTGGGTTTATGAACTTTGGGAAGTGCGTTTAGTTTTGGTGCCGTGGGGTATTTGTATGTTTCGCTAGGTGGTGCGATAAATGTAGCTGTTTTTATGGATGTTTTTATTTGTTGTTGAAATTGTGTTGTTGGATCTTTTTTTAGTTGTTTGTGTGCATTGCCGTTAATGAATTCCAAAGTTTTGTTGATGTAATCTCTGTTAGTTAAAATTACTGCACTATTGCCTTTGTCGGCAAAGTTGTTTTTTTTAATTTCTTTCGTATGTTGTTAGAAGCGCGTAATTCATGATTGTCCTTTTGAGCATGTGTTGACATTTTTCTTTGTATGTTGCTGATAACGTCAGCTGCTAAGTGTCTGGCGTGTTCTTGTTTATGGGAGGTAGTACGTTATTGTTAGTCCTGTATCAACGGTCTTGCTTTATAAAAATTTTATTTTAAAAAAGCGATTATAATAAATTTTATAGAAGCATGAATAAACCAAAAAGAAATTAAGATTTATTAATCAAAACAACGTCTCAGTATAAAACTATAGTGGAAAAATCACTGTAAATTTTACTAAAAACCCGCAGAAATCTAATAGAACCCAATAAGTTTATTTTACAACAGATTGTAGTAAAGTAACTAATTCACAAGGAACACTAGGCCAATGTACTACTGTGATTAGAACAATCTAGAATACCAATTCCAAAGCATCATTTCTACTTGTAGAAGTTTCTATCAGATTCAAAATGTCATTATTTTCTTTTATTGGTCATTATTTCCTTTTAGAAAGTTTCCAATTGTCAGAAACTATTCATTTTACATTATCATTAACATATTTAACAATTTAAATCAAGTTCGGTTTGTTAAAACAACATTTTGTTCGCACTCTTTACCAAGTGTTTAATTGAATCTAAATCAGAGACATTTTCCATGATAGCCTGCTTGTTTTTGTGGGCATCAACCGGTTTCGGGCATTCGCCCATCATCAGGATGTTTTTGTTAAACAGTGTAACAACATAAACTTGCACGGAGCAAATTTAGTTGATACACTAATTAATGTTTAGTCAATATTTTATGCCAATTAAATCAGCTTAATTTATTTTTCATATTAGTAAATATGAATTTCTTTTCTTAATATTAATTTTTGACATAAGGGCAATCAACATTTTAGGTGGTCATCTTTGAACAGGAAATCCGGCCAGTCTAAAGCAGAGTTCATTCAGTTCAATGTTTTCTTATTACTTATAATAAATTAGAATTTACTTAGCATAAATAATTAACATGATATTAGTTCTTTCCGAAACAATGGTCCGTTACAAAATTCTTGGACAAAACTCGAAATTTTTTTCGAAAACTAGAAATATATTGATTCTTGCATGCAGAAATTTGGACCGATTATAGGATTAGTTTCAGGTAGGTTATGTTTTCGCTTTCAGAAAATACATTTCAGTAGTTTTGTAATCAGCTGAGTGATTTGTAAGAGAGTTGATCTCAGCTGATTTAGATCACACATGTTGGCCGCATACTTATTATAATAATTACCCTGTATTCTACATGACAACCCCCACTACTGAACTGAACTTTTAATTATTGCTTCCAAATACACATGCTTGTTTTAAGTTAGACTGTATTTTTTTATTTATCCTGGCGACAGGTTGATAATTAGATGATTTCAGTATGTAGAGAAGGAGAATAAGATTTCATAATGGAATGGACAAAAAAAACATCAATTTCGGGCCTGCTAGTTTGTTGTTGGGGGCCTGTCGAAAGTCACTCGTGTGGTTCTCTCTGAAAACTGACCTGATAAACTTACCAAAGTGTAATGTATCGCACGCTAATATTTAGTAGATTTCTCCAACTTTAATTGATTGTCCTAATTTTTATAGCTGCCAAATACCTGGTAAGGCAGATTATTGAGATTAGTTACGTTGTATGATCAACAAGTTGCAGAAAGAAATAAAATTGGCCAGTTTGCTGCCGCGAATAAAGCGGAAAATTTGTTTTTTTTATACAGCCCAACATTTTGCAATTTTATTTTTGGCCTTTTTAAAATATTTTTCTCACTTTTCTTTCTAGCTCAAGAGTTGCTACTGAGTCGTAATTTCAAAATTGAATGTTAACTTCAAATTTCTTTTGAACCTTCCTGAATAGTGTCATCTTTCAGCTAGTAAATTTGAATGGCTTTCAGAAAAAAAAAGTGCTCAGTTGTCAATATAAAGCGCGAACAGTTGGTTGATGTAAGTAAACAAATTTAAGCTCTAGGGTTGCAATATCGCAACTTGAAGAGGGTCAATAAATATTTAGGCTTGTAGCAGCATTCAAAAATAACAAAAGGTTAGGTGTTTAATTAAATAGAAGAGTATACGGCACAAAACCTGATGCTGAAAACTAGCTTGCCTGCTAAATACTGCATCAAGGCCGTTAATATTTGTGCAATACCATCCCTCATATACAGCTTTGGTGTTCCCAAGTGGTCTAAAACCAGGTTTGAGAAACTTTATCGTTTTATCCGGACCAAGATGTCAGCCAACCGGATGCACCGTCTTAGAGCTTCATTTGGTAGACTGTATCTTCCCCGGAAAAAGGGCGAAAGAGGTCAGATTAAAATGGTGAATCTCTGCAGAAGTCAGAAGGTATCGCTGAGAGCTTACTTTGTAGATCATGTGTCCATGCTAATACAAGCAATTTGTCGATTGGACAGGAATGACTCTGCATTGAATCACACAGGACTCAGTACAATTGGATGTCAATGGCGAGACTGAGCTGGAAAATGAGTGGGCCCAAAAGTAGATACATGTTCGTTATTACGTACAGTTCACTTCCGACCACACTATCCTTACTAGTCCATAACTGGTTACAGCTTGCTAGACGAAGGGATTCGTCCGGATGATCCAGGATCAGGTAATTTTTACGAGAGCTTATAGAAAATTCAGGAGAAATAATTCAAAAAAAGTGTAGGCTTTTCCACAGAGCATTCATCGCCTCGCGGCAGGCTGCTCTGTGTTAGCTCTAATGGATTACCTGAAAAGTTCGTTGCACTCGATTTCGAGAAAATTCCAAAAAAAATAAAAACCTCTTTTGTAAAATTGCACCTCCGGTTAACCTGAATTTCGAATTCCATCAATCTTGTAATGTGTATTAATATTATGTAGATGGTAAAACCCTATATTATACTGAAGTGGTGCTTAAAGGAAAGTATAACGTTACTGTTCCCCCAGAACCGATATGGAAAAACCTAATTGTTAAGAAGGAAATTTGTGGCTCTTTTAACAGTTATTTCCGAGGGAAATTCGGTAAATTTGTTTGTGCGAGACATGGTGTTAAAGCCAAACTATCTTTTTTTCTAGAAAGCGAGAACCAGATGGCTAAAGGTGTCGAAACAGTCATTGGAGAAGAACGTTTAGGAGATATTTACAAAAAATATAACAACCCAGTATGTACGTATACCATACAAAGTCGAACTGTCAGTTGTTAAATTGGAAAATTTACTGGAAGAATGCAAGAATTATTAACTCGACTAAAAGAGGAAGATTACTACCTAATGGATTTGGATATAACACAGGGCTTTGCTGGAATATTTAATAAAACAGAAATGGGTAGTTATTTAACCAATAACTTTAACTTTTGCTACCAAGGAGAGTATAAGAACGATGGTAATGTAATTGTGGATAACGATAAAACAGTTGGTAAGGATTGTTTAAATTGGTTAACTTCAACGCAAGAGTTAAAATTTACAATAAGTTTATTTGTCAAATTAAAAGAAACATTTTCGTCTACTTCTGCCAAAGAACATGGTATTACAAGACTAGAAGCTACAATTTATAACTACTGTATTGGAAATTAATACGAAGCAACCGACGATATGTACAACCCTCTGGAAGAGGAAATTAGCAAACGTTATTTCCGTCAAGCTCCAACGTATTCTGTTTCTTTGCAAAGATGTGGAGAACGCTAACAGACACTCTACAAAACAGTTGTTGTCTTGTATTTAATAATTTGTTACAGTATGTATATTGGGCGAATAATAACACAAGAAAGTTGACTGGTATACAGTTAAACCTACCGGAAAATACCAAGAACAGAGAAAAAATGATAAATTATGTTGTTTCGGCATTTAGTTTTAACTCTCTACCAATTAATTATACTGAGATTGTAGAAGATTGTGTAAACAAAGATATTGTACAGATTATGCAAAAATATTACATTAAAGTTGGGGAAACGTATTTCTCAAAAACTGGAACACTGCCTTCTACCATACCAGGAAGTATAGATATCGAAAAGCTAGAATTTGTCTCTACCAGTAATGTAATTCATCATGTCTTACGGAAGAGAGCTAACATAACCAACAGGCTATTGCCATATATAGTAAAAGAAATAGAACCCCCATCTCTAATGTATGTACTATCTGCAAAGAAACGACAGTTAGAACTAGAAGAGGTGGATTTAAAAAGAAGGAAGATAGACTATATACAGAAAACTACAACTCTTAAAGAGGAATACAAGCAACTGGTAGAGAAGGAAAACGAGTTGACCGAATTTAAAAATAGGTTAATAAACCACTTTAAAACACATTGGAAGAATCTGGAAATAACTGGTGTGTACAATGTTTCTGCGTTTACCGTAAACAACAAAGGAACTTTTACATATGTAGGAGTCCTTGCAGAAAAAGAAGAGTGCAAGAACGTATACTTTCTAAAAGGGTTCCACAAAAATATATGTATAAGTGCCTATTCTAATAAAGAAAAACTTAAAAAAGATAGTTACATTATAATACCAAAAGAATGGGTTGGATATAATTTCCTCACCCTCCGAGAAACCATTTTTAACATTTACTACGGATGGCGTGACAACTTACAAAGGAAACTCGTTTGCCAAAATAGAGAAGATGGAATTTTGCACAGACATGTGGAAAAATATGCAAGATACCGCTTTTACACAAGAGGAGATGGATAAGTTTAACGATATTACGATGCAAGAAATAAAAGGTTGTGCTAAAGTTACTGAGTGCAACCCGCTAAAAGAATTACCAGAAGGAACAGAACTACTAATTATAGGTCTTAAACTAATTACTCGTAGAAATAAAATCCGTATACTACAGTTCGAAAATATGGGGACATTGTACATATCCAATTGTTGGTTAGAAAAAGAAATAGAATGTGGAAATGTAGATTTAAATTATAAAATAAAAATTAAATTGGATGGACTTAAAACTTCATGAACTGAGGTACGAATTGTTGCCACATCCACCTTATTCACCTGATTTAGCACCATCAGACTTTCATCTCTTCCCCAAGCTGAAAATTTTCCTCGGTGGACGGAGATTTCCTACAGCGGAAGAACTGACAGCCGAATTGGAGAGGTACTTTGCAGGCCTGGAGGAATCTCATTTTCGAGATGGGATAAAGGCATTGGAACATCGGTGGACCAAATGCATTAGTCTACAGGGAGACTATGTTGAAAAATAAAAGCAGTTCCACCGAGGTAAGACACTTCTTTCTAGTACATTCCGAGAACTTTTCAAACCATCCTCGTAGTTTAAGTAAAAACAAAGAAAGGATTGTATTTTGTGTGTAAATTATGTTGTATATTATTAACAAAATAAAAATAAAAATAAAAAAATAATAAAACGCTATTTTCTCTATAACCCCTTCCACCAAAGCAGTTGAAACTATGGTGGTTGAAAGCATAGTAACCCTCGTTTCTTATGGAAGAGAGCTAACATAACCAACAGGCTATTGTCATATGCAGTAAAAAGAAATAGAACTCCCATCTGTACCTGTTATTAGTTACTATCTGCAAGGAAACGACAGCTAGAACTAGAAGAGGACGATGCAAGAAATAAAAGGTCGTGTTAAAGTTTCTGATTGCAACCGGCTAGAACTAGTAATTCTGGTAGGTCCTAAACTAGTTACTCATAGAAATAAACTCCGATATATACTACAGATCGAAAATATGGAGACATTGTACGTATCTAATTGCTGGTTAGTAAGAGAAATACAAGACTTAGCTTTAGATTTTGACTATGAAATAAATTAAATTAGATAAGATAAAATGTACTGCCAGTAGACATAAAAAGAAAGATTTGTATTGTGTGGTGAATAATATATATTATTAACAAAATAAAAATAAAATTGTAGTATGAGGGATGGATTTTGTAATTAAACAAAATATGATGTTTGTGTTATTTATAATAGAACCGTACACATCTATGTATTGTGGGAGAAAAAATGATAGAGAAAACTGTGATCAATTTTTACTTTTAATTGTTGTAATTATTTCCTTTCTCTTTTTTTCTTTTGTATTGCAAAAATTGAGGAACTTTTATTTTTTGTTTCTTTAAATTACTCACTTAACAGCATGTAGTGCTAGCGCGTGTGTGTGCAGGGGCGCGTAAGGCTGGTTTAGGAATGATCTGACGCTGCAAAAATACTTCTGTGTAATAATTTCCGTCTAATAAAAACAAGTTAAAACATTAAACAGAACTAAAAATGATTTTTCTTTTTTGGGAATAGTTTGATAAATTTCTTCCAAATGAATACAGAATATATTTATCTTTCTAATCGGTACCAATTACAACAGTTTGGGGGCCAGACACTTGTATGTTTGCAGTATTTTTTTTTTGTTTTAAACATCTCTAACTATTAGACGTTAGACCACAGCTAAAACAGAAGATTTTGAATTTGGATAAAACGCAATCATTTCCCCAGATTAAAAACTAATTTTCCTACACTTTGTAAACATTGGTTTAACATGTTCCAATATTCTTCGATTAAAAAATAACATGTTTTAGTGCATAAAATCATATGCCTGTTTAGTCATTATGCCTGTTTAACAGACAGTAGAACAAGTGGTTACATGTTTAGAAAGGTTGAGGAAAGCTGATTTAACTTGGAAATTTCTGGGAAAACTGTTATTGCAATCCACAATAATTGCCATACGATAACTTAAGTATGTTGTAGTGCAATATATGTTATATTCTTTTTTATATCGATGTTTTTCTTGGTTATTCGACAAATTTAATTGTAGTCCAATCAAACCTTGGGGTGTGTAGTGATTTTACACAAAATATTACATTTTAACCTGATCAAAATCGCAAAACATTTAACACAATACATTCTCTATTGTCTAATCATTCGTCATGGCTCATTAGCACATCCACAACTCTAGGAGTAAAATTCAATCTGTTATTCACTAAGGAAGTTACTTCTATTTAGGTGATTTATAAATCCCATTTATTTAATATTTCTCTTAAGGGAATTATATATGTAAATTGAATGCTTATTAGATTACAAAAATGTTTAAAAATATAGAATAATTCATTTACTAGTTAAATTGGAAACTCATCACTATTTTGGGGGGAATTAAGCACTTATATTGAGATAAAAAGACTACTAGTTCTACCAAGCTTCTTTTATTTTTCCTTTCTCTAACTAATTTGTTTAATTATACACATAATTAGTTCGACAGACGATTTTTTTGAAAATTACATTATTTGTGTAGGATCAGCTTTCCACTAGTTGTAAGATATTACTGAGAAACTCCACAAACTATCTCTAGAGAAATTATTTTTGCTCTAATAAGAAGTGTTTCTAAATATATAACAAAATTCATACAAATTCCAGTTAAATTACTAGTTTTAATATGTACGCATAGATCGCTATTCTTACTTTAATTTCTTACATGTCAATCCGACTTTTACATTGTTAACCGACAACTTACATCTTTGCAAGAATTGACCGAATTATGTGTATAAATTGAGTATGTTATGGATTAGGAAAGTGATTAAAAATAGGTGGAATTTGTACGAAAATTGAGATACAACAGTTACTAAATCTCTCGTTAAACACTAGCTTTTTTCCTTTCTTTAATTGTATAAACAATTAGTTCGACAAAAGATATTAGTAAGTATTTCGTCGTACATTGCGTTAGATAACAGATCCAACGACTTTAAGCTGTACCAAAAAAAAAAACTTACAGAAGTAACTGACTCAATATATTGGATTCTATATATTAAATTTCATCGATAAAAAAAAAAAAAATAGAATTATGTTAAACAAGGAAAGTGGAGATTTAAGTTTTAATTGTTTACCATAACCTTACACAGGTAAGTGACTCATAAATCAATATACTGGATTGGATGTCCAATATACTTGATCTTTTAAAAATAGAATTATCTTAAACAAGTAAGGTGTATAGGAAGGAAGCAGTATTAGTTTATTGTTTACCAAAAAAACTTACATAAGTTGATTTGGATTGGATATATGTGTTGGTAATATACTTGATCGATAAAAATAGTTTTATCTTAAGCAAAGAGTTGTTTTATCACTGGAAAGACTATGAACATTGTGTCTTTATCTCAGGCCAATCTGTAATTTCTATCAATTGTTGAATTATAGACTTAAATATCATTTATCAATTTTAGACTACGCCAGGGGTTGTTTTTTGCCAATTTCAAAATGTAATGATCGATACTGACAACCGAAATTTTTGCACATTTATTTACATTAACTCCTCTCTTTTTTTGCTACTCTAAATTAAAATAAGTAATTATAATTATGTCTTAGTGACAAACTGTTTTTTGACTGTTTAAAAACTAACCAATCAAATACTGTGTTTTGTTTGCTATAGTGCTTTACTTCTGGTAGATTTAATTTGTTTAATTATATTTATTTATTTATTCATCCTGTACAGCAATAACAAGCACTTAGACCATAAAAATTGCAGTCAAATACAAGGAAAAAAGTATATATTCACAAGAGAGTAAAAAAAAAATTACCACACGATTATACATAAATACAAATAAATAAACTGCACACAAACACTAGGAGATGCAAAGATTTTTAATATAGCTTTTATTAATATAAATTAAATCCATTTCAGAGGGAATTAAGTTATTCCAGCTTCTCCAGCAACGAGTGATTAGATCTCTGTTGGCTGAATGTTTAGATGCTGAGATTGGTAGTGCAAATGTCGGAGTCTGTCTCAGTCTAACGGGAGGCACATAAAAAGGAAGGCTTGCTAATAATTCGGGGCAGTCTCTATATCTCCATTAAACTGTTTGAATATAAATAGGAAGTCTTTCAGGCATCGTCTCTTTTCCAATGATTCTAAAAAGATTTCTTCTGAGAGCCTTTCATTTCTCCTCAGGAAGTAGACAAACTTATTTTGAAACCTTTCGATTCTCTTGATGACCTCAGCAGTATATGGAGACCATATAATAGACCCATATTCGAGCTTCGTACGGACTAGTGCGTTGTACAAAACCAATAGAGCCTTTGCATCAACAATTTCCCTGCAATGCCTCCAGAGAAAGCCTTGAAATTTGAATGCTTCCCTGCGTACATAGTCTATGTGGGAACTCAATGTCAGACCTGAGTCCAGCAGGACACCCAAATCTTTTACAATTTCAATTCTATTGACCTTTACCTCACCCAGATAGTAACTGGCTCTGACATGCTTTGCCTTCCTGGAGAACGTTATTACTGAACATTTATCGGTATTTAACTCCATACGATTATCTGTGCACCATTTAAATACCTCTGAAAGCTTATTTTGTAATATTATAGAGTCATCTCTAGATTGCACTTTCAAAAACAGTTTGGAGTCATCAGCAAAAAATAATGATTTAACGTCCTAAGTTGGCCAGTAGATCATTTGTATAGATGAGGAAAAGCCAGGGGCCTACTTTCGATCCCTGGGGAACATCCGAGGTCACCAGTGTCTCTCTAGTAAGTTTTCCGTTCCATTCGACAATCTGAATCCTATCCACTAAATAAGAACGTAACCATTTTAATCGTAAACCATCTACCCCTATTGCTTGTAAATCAGGATATCATGTGAAATTCTGTCAAATGCCTTTTTAAAATGAAGGTAGATAGCGTCCACTTGGGCACTTAGCGTCCTTGAATGCATCCATTATGTACTTCAATAGACAAGCCACATTTGTCTCTGTAGAGCGGCGAGGTAGAAAACCGTGCTGTCTATTCGAAAGAAATATGTTGAGTGGATGCAAGTGACGAACAACTAAGGACTCCAGAATTTTACTGACGGCATTCAAACCAGAGATCAGATGAAATTTTCGATTTTATATAAACCTTCCTTTTGTGGAATAGGTGTTACAAAGGCTTCTTTCCACTTGTCCGGAACGATACCAGTCCCAAGGGACTGATTAAAGATATTATATAATGGTGTAACTAGGGACTCCTTGCAATGAAAGAGAAAGAAAGATGGACTTCCATCCGGTCCAGGTCCTGCTTTTAGATTGAGACGGTCAAATTCCTCTATGATCTCGGCAGGAGTCACTTGGAAAAAAGAAGAAGTATTAGAACCCCAGCTGTAGAAGATAGGCTGAACCTCTACTCCCACAAAATTAGTGTACGCTTTTTCGAAGTAAATGGCAAAGGCATTAGCAACTTCGATTTAATCGAAGCAGTCTACCATTGCTTTTAACTGATTTCGGAATTACATTTCGCCTCTTATTTTTGATAAAATTCCAAAAGTATTTTTCATTTTCTTTAAAAGTTGTCCAGATTTTTTACAAAAATTATGGTAGTCTCTCCGCAATGCGCACTTTAGTTCAGTTCTAATTTTAGAATAGTCCTTAAATGCTTCATTGGACGAAGACCTTTTATATCTTTTGTGTAATGACTTCTTCTTTCGTAAGAGTTTTCTGGTATCAACGAAAACCAACAAGGAAATCTATTATTTCTAACAATTGAAGTTAGCACATATAAGCTTATTGCAGCCTGTAAAATCTCATAAAAGATGCTTACATTTACGTTAACGTCGGAGTCACATAACAGAGCGTGCCAATCAACCGTGGAAAGGAATTCGTTTATATGCCTGTAATTTGCTTTCCTAAAATTTTTTACGGAGGGACGACGCCAATTTCTTGGTCTAAATACAGAAATTTTAAAACGGAAGTGCAACGGTGGGAGGTACTTATCCATTGGTAGAAGAGGTTCGATATCACCAAAAACTCGAAAATCCTCCTCATAAGAAAAAAAAATGTCAAGACACATTATCACAATTCCACATTGTTGTTTTGGTGGAGACCTAAGAGCTGGCTATCATCCCAGACAGCTTTTAAATGTTGAGTATATGAAGCATCACTGAACCGGGTGGCTTGTTGATAATCATAGAATTCTCTCAAATTGAAATCTCCGGTTAGAATAATTTCTGCATCGCATACTTCAATAGAAATTCGCCAACCCTCTGAAAAAATTCCGTATAATAAGTAACTGGTAAGTTAGGAGGAAAGTATATTGAAGAGATAAGTCATTTTCTTTTGGGAGTCTCAACCGAGATTCAGAGCTCATCATATTTATTTAATTTGTTATATAAACAGAGGGATGTATATTTTTCATCTATAGCGATTAAGACTCCACCACCTCGTGTCTTACCAGTAGATTCAAAGCACCTGTCTGTTCGGAAAATTTTAAATTAGAATCAGTTAAAATCTCAGAATCACAGACTGCACAGCTGAGCCAAGTCTCAGCGAATATTATATCAAGGGCATTTGCGAGAGCACTCAGTTCTAATATTTTTAGCTTAGAATTTATTCCTCTTACATTTTGGTAATAAACAGTTAGAGAAACTTCCTTAACATCAACCAGTTTAACAGAAGAACACGCTGCAATGGGGATGTTATTACAAGCGTTCACTTCCTGCACAGAGCATCTTTCCATCCCTACATGTGTAGTCAAGTTGGAATAGCTATTGCCATTTATAATCAAGTCATGATTCAAAGTTGGCTGTTTATTTGGAGTTACAGAACTTTCACGAACACAATTATGTAGAAGGGTTGGTCCGTCAGAGAAATGCTGAATTAAAAAATCATTCATATTGTTATTAACAATGTGTCCATATTCACTCATAAAAAATTTGAGTATTTCCTTGTATCGCTCTCTACGGGTTTGAAGTAATTACAAATACTAGGGATAGCAAAACCTTTATTCGTTGATTGTGACTGTTCGGAGGCAGTATTGCTGTTGCTATTAGCATTCGTGATTGATAAAATAGTATTTCTTAACATCAGAACAATATTCGTCGTACCGCGAATATTTACGTCGACAAATGTGGCATTTCGAAAAAGTAAACTTAAGTTAAATAATTTCAAATTTAGTTTATAGATGAAGTCATTTCTGTAAGCTACTTTGCTACTGTAGTAATGAGGGAAAGATAATATACAAATTTGAGTATTTATATTCGAGTTCAACATACCAAAATAAAACTGCTCTACTTCGTTTAATTTGCTTCCGGTAATACAATTTGCTCCACATCAAATATAAAACAATCTTTTCGGCCTAATTTTTGAATACAGGTAAGTGCATCTCTAATAAGAATTTCAAAAGATGCATTAGCCATCATACATGGCTATTGACTTGGGATTCTTCTTCTCAAATCTGACCCAATATCTTTGAAATAATGGTCTCTAACTGTAAACACATTGTAATTGCTAATGTATTGGGAAATGTCCAACGATTTATTAGATTGCCGTGGTTGTGTATTAAATGATTTTTCCCTAAATTCTGTTATATGTTCTGTTTGGACAAAACTACTTTTCAAACTCTTTTTAAAGAAATTTGTAATATTACATTCTAATAATTTAATCAATTCCTTACATCGAGTGAGTTCGCAGTTTATCTATTTCATTCCTTAATACTAAATTTTCTTTTTTAGTAGCATGCATTTCCTGACTAAGTTCATTTCATGTTGAATGGAGGTCTCAAAAGATTCTTGAAGTCTGTTTTCTTGATAAGTAACTTTCTTTTGAAGGTTATCTATTATTATATTTTTATCATTAACCTTGGTCTCAAAAGTATTCATCTGGCTAATGTGTCATTAAAACTATACACTAAATATTCAAGAGAGGTTAAAAATAAACTAAGATCATCGTCTTGTAAAATTTGGACAAATGTTTTAGCTTATAGGCACATTTTAGAGATATGCTCAATAAGAGCGTTGTCAAATTCATAATCACTTTGAAGAATTCTGTCAATTATAACTGAGCATTTTTCCTTCCTAACCAATAAACAGGTGATAATTTAATTCAGATTAAATAGTTTGTTATCAAAGATAAATAACTCAAGTATTAGCAGTTGGTTGCGTCCAACTGTAAAGAAGGTAGGAACTTATTCAGTAATAAAAACAAGGTATAAATAAACTGACCTGTCTAGCTGCGCCTAAAAGATGTAAATATTTTTAAGATGCAGTCACACTTCCCTGACACAAAGGGCAGAATTTATTTTCGATATATATTGGATAACACTCGTCCCCACCAGCACATTTACTTTTGCACTTTTATTATATCAGAGTAATTTTATTATAATTTATAATAAAAGAGTTTAATTTTTAATTTATAACTCAGAAACTACTCGTTGAAGCTAGTTCAAATTTTAAAAATCAGTAAAACACAAATTAATATCAAAAATAGAAAATCTACGATAGCTAGAAACCAACTAAAAATGTAAATAAATAAGGAACCGATCCAACCACAACCAGTATAACGCTGATACTGACTTTACATTTTTTACTTTATTTTATATGTTTATATTTTGTGTTTGACATTGTGTACATTACAGCCAAACATTGTGTACACTATGTTAAACCAACTCGTTGCTAAAGGGTTTGACTGTATAAACAATGTAATAAATTTAAAAAAAACTCTCTCGCCTTAGCCATTCTTTCTCTTCCATCAGGAGAGTGTAAGGCAAACCTTGACTCATCAAGGAACAACACACGCGTCCAGTCATTTGAATTTCAATCGAGACATTATCGTGCAAAATGCTAATCTAGATCTCCTATAAGGAGGGGCCTGTGGAATGTAGGCCTTGTTCGGTCATCCGCTTTCTTCTTGTGCAATTGGATATTTGCACATTTCGTAGTAAGTTATTCAACTGGCCACTAGAATAAAAGCGATTTCTTATTGCAGCGAGGCGGAGAAATCGGCCATCTCTCTCGTCTGTACTTCTTGGACGGCCCTAACTTGCTCTCCTAATGTGGTTTCCGGTCTCGCTGTACTTGCAAGAATTCTAAAGGCGGATGATTGATTGCATCCTATCATTTGAGATGGCTTAGTCCTTCTTCCGACAGTGTTAAAATTCTTACTGAATCATGTTCACTTAAATGATATTTGGAATTAATTTTGTGTAAAAAAGTGACGGAAAAAGTTATTGAACTAACGAAAATGAAACTCCGACCTAAACTGCAACCTGATTAAAGTTAAACACTAAGTGAGATGAATAAATAAAGCAAACAACAGTAAACAACAGTAATTTTATCATGAGTACTTTTATCATTGCTATTAAAAAAATCATCAATATAAATAATAAGCCCGTCTATTTCCTTAAATAATGCTATCATGTATGAATGACAGATCTCTGGTGCCGCATTTGTTACCAAAAGGAAGTCTCAAAAAACGATACCGACCTTCCGGAGTATTAAATGTTAAAAATGAGCTTTCATCGCCTAATTCCATCATCCAAAATCCATTTTTTCCATTTAGTAAAGAAAAACAACTTGAACCCGCAATTTTAGTTTTTATAATTCTTCATCCGGTAATGAAAATAAGGTCTCATAATAGCCTGATTTAAATGTCGAGGATCAAGGCATATTCTAAGGAAGTTGTTAGGTTTCTCAATAATTACCATTGAATTTACCCATGTGTAGGTTCTTCAACCTTACATAATATTACGTCCATTGCTTGCATTCTTTGATGCTCGTCTCTTAATTTAGGAATTAATTTAAAGGGTACCTTTCTAGGTGGATCAATCCTGCGTCTTACAGTTCTATCTACAGTTGAGTGCACTTTCTAACCTAAGTCCATTTAATACATCATCATATTCTTTCGAAGCATTTTCGTATTCTGCCTCTTTAAAATTTGTCATATTTTGCTTTAGGACACATATATTTTTTATCAAATTTAATTTTTGGCTTGCTTCTAGTCCTAGAACAAAATACATTTAAAATTCCTTACGAAAATTCAAATTATTTATGTAATTATTTAATTTACATTGAATATCACATTTTACAATTACGTTCAATTTTTCATAGAAAATAACTTGGCTGCTGTGTTTTTTATATTATTAGTGTGTAAATTTAATTTTTTAAATCTTTCTAATACATTCTGTTAGCTTGTGCAAATAAGTTTCATTAATTTCTCATTCATAATATAAAAGTGGCATTCTAAAAAGTGAAGTTAGTTTTACAGGGCAGTTCAACTTGATGGCCATTACATTTATCAGATAAATTGGTAAAATATCAAATCATCGGCCATTTTCCAATATCCACAACTATATCATCCTCCAGCAATGTGCACACTCATACTGCGGGCAGTTATGTAGGCTGATTATTTGTCATAAATTTGGTTATTTTATCTTTTTATAGAATTAATAATTTTTTTTTTTTAATTTCTCACTACTTCTTAGTGAAGTGGAAGTGAAGAGCCGTAGTGTTCGGTATTTAATAAATTTAGATTTGCCGCCAGCAGGTATAATAATTTTATTTCGGTGGGGGCATTGTACGGCCTTGATAAAAAATACTAATAGATTAGTAGATCGATCTTATATTTCATAATACTTACTAATCAATTAGGCTGTGTTCTAAGTGGAGGGGGGTAATCTATGTATTATCTTTCTCTCAAGTTAGTCGTAATACAATACTCGGGCGATTAAGTAGCAATGCAGAACTCCTATGAGTAGGTCATTTTGTACTCATTCAAAGTGATTCAGTCGATAGAACTCATTCCAGTTCGGTGTGCCTTTAATCGTGAAAACCCAAGTCTATTACTTCTGGTTTTCCTGGATAATGTTGTTACGCTGGTTCACTTGTTGACTGAGTTGAAACGGTTCTCCCGACCTGCATTGGCTCATTGTGAAATCACATGGTGGTTACTTCTGGTTTCCTGTCGTGCAGCTTCTGGGAGCCCACTTAATTATTATCTACGATCATCAGCCAAGTAGGAGAGTATTGGTCAAGGCTCTAGATTTGGAAGCACATAAGAATTATTTCCTTATTCCTATTTTTGTTCTCCCATTTTTTCCGATAAGGACTAAGGACACATGGGTCTTCCAACACTGGCAACCAGGGGTTCTGCGTTTCAAGGTAAGCGCCATTTTCCTTTGCCTATTATTGAAGGTGATAATAAATTTATTAAATTGTTCCCTTTTTGTCTTGGTCTAGTTGTTTATTGTGCAGTGACTACGAAAGGGATAATTCTATTTGCTACCCATTTATAAATTTAATTTATATTTGTGGTGCTGGTTGGTTCCGCAGAGCTGGAAAGCATCAGAGATATTTTCCGTGATAGCCTGCTTCTTTTTGTGTTCATCGACCGGTTCCGGGCGTTCGCCCATCATCATGATGTTTTTGTCGAAGCATTGTGATAACATAGACTTGCACAAGCAAATTCAATTGATAGTCTGTTTCGACAAAAACATCATGATGATGGGCGAACTCCCGAAACCGATCGATGACCACAAAAAAAAGCAGGTAATCACGGAAAATATCTCTAATGATTAATTTATGTATCAATTTTTTCCCCATATATTTTATAAATTTTTAATTTCCCGATTTCTCATAAATTATATACAACACAGTCCGCTCAATATATATTTTTATTTTTTGCTGTATTTATTAAAAAAGTAGCCTGCAATAACATTATAATATTTTGGCCAGTTTGTTGATAACTTGGCCACTCTCAGATTTTAAGAAATATTTGTAATTTTTGGTTAGCGGCAACCCCCAAATCTTCTCACTTAATTTATAACATTTGTACGTATTATATAAAAATGTAGGTGGTGGAGATTACGCTTGTTGCTTTTTATTGCTCAAGTTTGTAGTGATTATGTAGTAGCGTTCTCTAAAAGCTCTTATCTTGGTCAAATGGGATTAAACATAATTTAATAACTGTTCACAACCACCCCACCCCCGAATACAGAATTGCCAATCCAAATTTTAAAACGGTTTCCACAAATGTCGAGTGAAACGAAAACATTGCGTTTGAAGTGAACTCTCACAAAATGGATAGATTTACTCTGACGATGGATGAAAATCCGAAACCGGTCAGGAACAAAATAAATAAAACACCAGATTTACTTGTGAATATTTTATTAAAAACGCAGCTCACGTTGTCAGAGTCAGGCAGCGACTATGGTCAAAGAATATTGATGACAACTGACAAGGGCAAAAGTTATATAGCCTCAGATAGGAGAGATCAAAATTATACTGGGCTGCGCATAGGAAAATGGATGATATCCGTAATTCGCATAAGATAAAAAAAAATCCCAAAAAAGTCCAAATCCAGCAAAAAGTTTTAATCCCAAAGCTCCAGCTTCTTGTTTCTAAAATAATTGCCAAAATAATTCTTACCTAAATATTGTCCAAATTTTGTTAAAATATTTTCTAATTTGCAACGTAATTAGTTAAGCTTTAGTTGACGACGGTACGTTTTTGGACGTTTATCGATCTTAAACGAGCAAGATCGGCTTATCGCTTTATCTGCGGAATTTTACGAATTAAGATGGCAAAGTAAGTTGAAACAATAAACTGTGCAAAAAATTGCACCTCTATATTACTTAACTACGGATAGATGATAGTGAAGAGATGCACAGTTAGAATTCAGCAATAAAATGTCAGTTTGTTCAATAGGTAAGTGTAATTGCATAGGCAGTGGCCATTTATAAGAATGTAACAGTGTTTAAGTGGATAAATCAAAAATAAACGTTGAATATAACTTTACTGCAGACAGGTGTTATATACATATATTCACATTCACACTTGCGTACTCACCTACAAACACAATGTGTATTGTATGTGTAAATATATACATACATATGAGTATGGCATTTATCGTAATACTAAATGAACAACACATAGTTGTGTGGACACAGCGGAGATCGTACAAAGTGTTGGTTGGAGTTATGGCACCTAGTGAAGATGAGATAGAAGACATACGCACATACACACACACGCACACACACACACACATATATGTAGTGTATATATATATATATATATATATATATATATATATAGTGTAGTAGTACCGGCTACACAGCACAATTCCAACTCTTGGCCATAACGGACACCGATAACGGATAATTCTTGCCCCGGACGGTTACTATCTAGTGGCTGTTAAAGTTACCTCTAACTTGTTGCCTTACCGCAGCATCTTGTTCTCTCTACACACACATGTTGATGTGATTGCTTTCTCCGTTCCCTTTTCGCTCTCATTCACTCCAAATTACGACAATTATTTGGTAGACATCTTTCTAAAATATATTTCCATTATTCTGATAAAACACGGTAGACGAACACCAGCCGGTTTAGAACAGTTTATCTATGACAAGAACCATTTTATCTGAATGTGATTACACAGTTTGGTAGCGCCCTATACCGCCCCTGCAAAACTTGGAACAGCAGTTTAACTCATCATTTTCCCAGTATCTTCGTAAAAGACATTTGTTTCATATTCAGTGGAACTCAAAATATATATTTGCGGTGAAAACTCCCGGCAGCTCAGAGGGAAGAAAGACGCCTCAGTTCCTCGAACCTTAAAATTAATTTTAATACTAAACCAAAATTCGCCATACCAACCAAAGCAGTAGAGCTACAAATGAATAATGAGTATATAAGTTTAAAGAACCAATTGGTGTTGGTATCGAGAAAATCAAGGACATTCAGTAAAGACGCTGTCCGGTGAATTTTGGGACTGACTCAAGTCTTACAACATGGAGGATTGAACATAAAATGGATGTAAAAACTATAATAAATTTAAATATTTAATTTATAATTTTTAATAATTTAAATAATTTATAATTATAAATTTAAATATCAGTTTAGTAGCAACTAAACAGATGTCTCCCCCAGAAATCCTTTAAAATCAGTTTCTTAGAAACTGTTTCAATTAAAAGAAGATAGGCCTACTTCCGTATGGTATGTGATCAAAGTTGAAATTTAAGCAACGGAGAATAGGCCGAAAATTAAAAATACAAAAATGAAAAAATCGACACACTAAATCAGTACTTCCGGTTAAGGGATCTTAAGTTCTTTTAGATCCACTGGTGATATATACAAAAGAATATCATAGTTGGATCGTTTTTAATTGTTATTTATGTTTTAAATTTACATTCAAAGTTATACACTCGCATTTCCACACATTAATCTCTAAACATTTATTTTCGTTGACATCTGAATTTGGAAATTCGACACTATCGCAATGCTGTATGAGGCGTGGAATACTCACACGACTGTCTCTCAATGCAATCATCGGTAAATTTTCTTCAGTCCTGAAATTTTTTTAAAAGGTATTATACTTGTAGCTTTTTACTCCTGAAGATTAAACTAAACTAATAGCAAATAAATTGACTATTTGTATGGTAGCGCTTAGTCAGCCACTAGCAAAACGTACAATGTAAAGTTAACTCACATAACCGGTTTTTTAAAGTAAAATGATTCAAATAAGTATTAGTTTGGTATATGCTTTCCCTTTCAAGTTTAAGGAAAATGTGGAAATGTTTTCTTGAAAATTCCTAAAAATTCAGATCGAACCTATTTTGTAAACCAATTCGAACCTTTCAGGAAACAAATTTCCTTCCAACTTGGTATTCCAGCTGGTATACATGCAGTTTATGTAACTTAATATTTGTTATATAAGTACTAGAAACATAATGAAATATAGTTGGTGATGTTGTGTTATTTAGTGTAGTGGTAGCTTGTGTAGCACGAGCGGTTTTGTAAAGGGGCTTGTAAGTATATATATGTTTAAGAGAGAAGTAATAGTAATAATCAAGAGAGCACCACTGTTTTTAAAATAAATATATTAATCTCCAAGCAAATTAAGGTACTTTACAATATCACAACTATATCTTAATAAATCAGATGTTTATCTAGAATAAAGGCAAATCACTATCACTGGCACTAAGTTTAAGAGAGCGTTTCCTGAAGTGTCTGGTGAACGTCTAGTTCAGACTATCCTTGTTAGAAGGCAGAACGCAGACTGTTCGAAAGAATGCCTTCTATTACAAAACAGTTGGCCAAGTGGCATTGTATTAATTTAACGAATTCTTGTACCTTTGTCTCCCTAATAGCAATGACCTTAAATTACAGTGCCTGATTCTAAAATACATAATTTTTGCCAAAATTATTTCACTTAAAATATTTTCAAAATTATTTATTTTTGCATTTCTTCTTCCACTACATTATCCCCCCTCCTGGAGAAATTTTTCGCACGAAAAATTTGGGAGGTAATCTGGAGTTGTAGAGGCTTGAAAGTTATTGAGAGGCGTGTGTGTAACCCCTGCAAGGTAGTCGTGTGCTGGTAGGCTACAGTCATCTTCTTCTGGAGCAAACGCTGCTTGAATGTGTTAGCGCTGCTCTGGTGATGGATCGTCTTCTTCTCGAGCAAATGCTGTGATTGAGCATTACTCTGGTGATGGAACGTCTTCTTCTCGAGCGAACGCTGCTTGAGTGGGTGAGCGTTGCAGTGGTGGTAGGCTGATAGGCGAACACTGTTTGGCAAGTGAGAGTGTTGCTGATGAAGAAGTAACTGGCAAGGGTAGACAAGGCGATCAATGTAGACTTCTGAGTGATGATGCTGTAGGGATGCGTGTGCCTTCTTGAATTCTTGAGTGACTCTATATAAACGAGAAAAAAAAACTTAAGTAACTTAAAATATTTTAACACAATAATATTTCCAAAAAAAAAAATATATATATTTGTTTAATAAGCGAGCAAGGATGCGCAAGGATGTGCGATCGCAAAGGGTATGAGAAGATGAACATCTTTTCCTTTGGTAGAATCTTATATATCTGAAAAGGATCCATAAATGATATTCATACAGAATTTTAAATTATACATAAATACATGATTGATAATTTCAATTTCTTACAACTAACATGCAATTTTCATGCAATAATATTCATACGCATGCAATTACATTCATGCTCATGCAATGGTGTAGATGATGAAGATGTTTGGATCTCAAAAGAGTGGTTATATAAATTTAATTTTAACAGCTAACATAAAAATATTATGGATATGTACGCAATAATTTTCAACAAATATAAGCATAATGCATTACACCATTAAATCTGCAAAAAAAACAATATAAATTATTAATTAAAAGTGTATCATGATGAAAAATTTATACTAAATCAATGTTAAATATTCGAAAAATTCTTAATTTCTGGATTGAAACCATCGTCGCTGGAACAGAAAAATGTGTTATCAGTATTAAACATTACGTTACATATCAGAAATATCAAACAAGTTTACGTGGTCATCTTGGTTTCTGCAAATAAAATAAATTATAAATTATTATTTAAAAATATTGAAATATACAATGCAATAATTACAAATATCAAATGGTTGAATAAATTTACAACTAGTGATACGAGAGTTGTCAGTGCTGAAACAAAAATAATATGTCCATAATTGCAACAACTAAATAAATATATCAATACACTTTACACATTTTTGATCTTAAGGCTAACAAAATTCTTACATATAACACTTACGTTATATACTCTACTTACGTAGTACGTAGAGTTAAGAAGTGTGATAGATTGAGAATAATTTCAAGAGTTTCAATATATTCTTGTATTATGTATTATGTGTGCGCGAGGTGGCACTACAATTTTGTGGCATAGCTGCAGGGTTTTGGGTAAAGGTAGTTGTTGAATCGAATTGATTTGGTGCGTTTGAGTGCTATTTGAAAATTGAATGTTGAATTTATTAAGCGTTAGATACGGTGCGCAAATTAATGATTGCCCTGTAAGAACGTTTCTACACGTATTAATTGGAAATTGCCTTTTAATTGCGAAAGTATGGATTCGCCAGAAAATTTGAAAATTTTGACATTGTCCGCATGCAAATGAAGGGACGTGATGCCATAATTAGGTATTACCTGGTTAGTCAGGACTGATGGAAGCAGGTATGATTGCCATGGTCATAATATCAGGTTTTCGGGAAAGCGACTGAGGCTAACTCGTTTTGCGCTGTATTTGGAAACAATTACGAGCTGTATGTCCAAATGTTGAACAATATTGACAAGTGGGCCTAATTTAGAAGTTATTACTAGTTTCGTTATAATTATTATTATTCTGATTATATTGGGGTCACCAGGATAAGAGTTAAATCGTGAATTTATTGAATTATTAACTCTAGCATTATTATTGTTACTATAATATTGATTATTATTATAGCGATTATTACTATATTCTCAGTGATTAACATTTCTAGGAATATTAAAATTGTTAGGCATTTTGCCAAAGTTAGTACGAGGTTTTGATCTAATTTTGTTTGTGCAGCCCACGTCAAAATGTGGACCGGAACAATGGCGGCAGGGCCTGTTCTTTATTAGATTAAAAACTCTACGAGTGGTATTTGGTTTTAATGGTGGCTTCTGACTTTTATTTCGATGCGGCCATTCTCTGTGGAAATACATTTGTCCGCAGAAACGACATGGTGACGGGGGTGCGAGGATTAGAAGTTTTCGAAGTGACAGCGAAAACTGTAGGGTTTGTTTCCAAAGACTATACTTCTTTTAGGGCATTGGCATAAGAAAGTGCTTCGTCTAATTTTTGAGGTAGCTTTGATCGTACCGCATTTGAAGTGGTTGAGGAAGTGACTTCAGAAACGCATCAGTGGCCAGTTTGTCTAAAATAGAATGTAAGGCCTCGAGTGGGTTCGCTTGAGCTTTCAGGCTAATGGCGGACTGGATATGTCTAATTCCATCCGCGAAGGTTTCAGGAGACTCTGGGGGTAGAGACTGAATATTAGTCATCTGTTGTAAGAGGACTAGAGGGATTTTCTCCTTACGAAATCGGGCTAGAAGTCGCTTTGAAATTAGAGGATACGTTATAATTGTACCCTGGCGTTGTAATTCGGCTTTCTGCGTATCATAAAATATTTTCGCAGAATCTGAGAGCGTAAGTGCTAGTATTTCTAATTTTGCAGCGTCGTCCCAGCCAGAAGGGCTAGCGCAACGGCTAATTTGGTCTAGGAAATCGGGCACACTGGCTGAATTTTCGCCATCGAAGGTGGGTAAACTATTAATTAAATGTAAATTTCTTAAGGGGCTAGCAGGTTGATTGCTGGGGGTGGCAGGAGGATTGGCTAATTGTTGCTCAGCAAGTAAATATTCTACAGCAGCGTCGATGCCCATATCTTGTCCATTAATCTTGTACATTTTGGAAACAAGAGGATTGCTACTTTGGGAAAGATTATATTGTTCCAGGCGTCTGCGTAATTGGATTAAATTGCCTCCAACAGGAGGGTTATTATCGCGTAATATCTTTACAATTTGCGATCTATTGAGAACACTCATAAATTCAAAATTCACAAGAAATCAGGGTACAGTGGTACAATTACAAAAATTTAAAAATGAAATTCAATAGAAAATTTAATTATGGGAAATATTTAAGATACTTCCGCTGAGAAAATAATTGAAAAAGCAATAAAATTATCTGATGGATAATTTGTTTAATTAATAAATTGAAAATTGTACGTACTTGTTAATTTTGTGGATTCCGGTTGATAAAATATCCCAAACAGCTGGCACCAATGTGTGGGTTAATGAAATGTATTTGGTGTGCTGTTGTTTAGTTGTTGTGTGTTTTGCAGCAGTAGTTGCCGTAGCACGAGCGGTTTAGTAAAAGGGCTTGTAGGTACTCGTATATATGTTTAAGAGAGAAGTAATAAGAAATAATTATGAAAACACTGGTAGATTAAATTAAATATACTATCTTTAAAGATATTTAAATATTTTATAATATCACAACTATTATGTTTATGAAATTAAGTATTTATCTAGATTAAATGCAAAGCTCTTATGTTTTAAGTTAAAGTGGCACTGATTTTTTGAGAACGATTCCTGAAGCAAGTGTTCTGGCTTGAAATTAGAGTGCAGACAGCGGAATGCCTTCTCTTACAAAACAGTTGGCCAAGTGGCATTGTATTAATTTAACGGATTCTTGAGCCTTTGTCTCTTTATAGCAATGACTTTAAATTATAGTACTGGCTCTTTTCACTGCACTAAGATACATTTAAAATATTAACAAAATTCTATTTTTCCAACTATAAAATATTATAAACTATTTTTCAAAACTATCATTTTCTTTCATTTCTTTCTTCCACTTCAATAACATTGCACAGTGGTAAATTTACAAGATAGCTTAGCTTGCAGCTAATCCTCCATAAATCAACTTTCCTTGGGAGCAATGTTTCAAATAAAAAGGATACGTTCCTGTCTATGCAGAAAGCATTCCATGTTGAAGAAAATCGATGTGGCCGTTTTCGAGAAAATTAAAAAAAACAACTCAAAAATTCATTCTGTAAAATCCTAATTCCGGCTAACCGATTTTCTTCAAATTTGAAATTCTATCAATTCTTGTAATGTGTGTTAATATTTTGAAGGGTGTGACGATATATTATAATGAAGTGATGCTTTAAAGGAAAGCATAACGCTTTTGTTCCCCCAGAATCCCCCAAACAAATTTTCCTGTGAGAATGTTTCAAATAAAAGTGATAGGTATTTTTATGTGTGTAGATAGTTCACGAGTTTTAATGAAAATCGTTGTAGCCATTTCTGAAAAAATCACGAAAGCTGGAAAAACCTATAGTAATGTCGCAAATCCGTATGATTGATTTTGCCCGAAATTGTCGAGTCTAATCTTCTTCTCTTCTTTTTTTCAGCAGCAACCCTGCTAAGGAAGAGTTTATTAATTTCTACATGCTTCATATAACATATTATATGAAATTAATTGCGTATACATCATCAATAAAGAAATCTTACATTCTTAAATTAAAAATTAAAAAGAGTCACTGTAACACAAGTTCGGTAAGAAACATTGCAAATTTTAACAATTAAATGTAAAAATACCTTAAAAATAAAAATGAAATAAATGAAACAGATTAAAATAATCCTTAACAAGAGTTAATTTCATTGAAGTTAATATTAACAAAGTTCTCTTTTTCTTGTGAATATGTAGCGCCTTTTGATTTAATTTTATTAAAATTTATTTTTCTTTCTTTTGCCGATTTAATAAGTAGTTAGTGAGAAGGTTAGAGGTAGTTCAGATAGTTGATTGAGACGTTACGTGACTTTACTAGTAGCGCCCGTAGCGCCGGTAAGTATCGGCACCAGTTGGCCACTTCACCAACTCTAACAGATCTATTAACTCCATTAATCACTCGGCCGGCATACAATCCCTCTCGCCTAATTTCACTGCAATCTTCACAAACTAACCCGAAATATATTACAACGGTGCTTTGCCTGATTTACTTCTTTACAAGCTTTCGCAAGCCTTTCTGTAGAGCGATATAGTGATAGCAGGAACAGATTGATGTAGTTTGGTATTGTCCCAATGCTAGTACAAAGTAAAGTAAAGCCCTTTTTTTCTTTTTTTTTAGCGTGTTCATGTCCAATTTCTGGTCAGGCTCGTGGACGGGAGTGGACGGCTAACATATTTGACTATATTTTTCACATATGAATGCTCGATTAAAATCCAAATCCAAGACCGGGAATCGAACCAACGAACTTGATGGTCCGCTACTATTGTTATTACTAATAATATAATAAGTAGCTCAAGCGGTTTACGGATGTTATGATTTGTGGTGGAGACAGTGGTAAATAAATATAGAATTTAATATTTACACAAAGAAATAACAATTTATTGAGTTGAATTAAAAAAATCAATAAAGATACATACATGTACAGAATATAATGTGGAACTAATATGTGCTCTCTTCACAACTGATATATAACTGACTTTTTCATTTTAAAGGTTCAATTTAAATTCCCCCTCTATTTGTATTATAGAAATATAAACAGAATTAAACTTATTTATTTATTTCATTCTAAATCAAATAGTGATTATATTACATTATCCTCCCTTTCAACAAAAAAAAAAAATTATTTTTATATATATATCTTGAATTCATATATTTTTTATTTATTCTATTTTTTTTTATTTATTTATAATTATGTAATATGACAATAGTCCACAATTTGCCTCCTAAATATTTGAAATAATGTTTTTTAATAATCCGTAACGCATTAATCAAAGTAAGCATTGAGGTATCAAACAGTATTTCAGTTTTCATTGTAGTCATTCAACCCTACAGAAACCAAACACATCCTCCACCCAGCCGCGCAGACAACGATGAACTCTATTATATCCATTTATAATAATCCCTTTAATAATATTCTGAGTGGCGATTGGGATAAATTTATTAAGAGCCTTAAGCCTCCGTTTATTTTAGCTGGAGATTTTAATGTTCATAACATTGCATGGGGTTCAAATTTTACTGACAACAAGGGTCGTTACTTACTTGAGACCGTGCAAGACAACAATTTAGTTTGTTTAAATGCTGGATTCCCTACTTTATAAACGGAAGGACACAGAAAATCGTTTCAGCAATAGATTTCACTTTTTGAACTCGCAATTAGCTCCCTCTTTTACATAGAACTCATTACATGATCCAATGGGATCCGATCATCTGCCAATAATTATTAAATCTTGTAGTAAACATATCAATTTTATAAGAACAACGTTACTTGGAAAATGGAATGTTAACAAGGCCGACAGGACAAAATTTAGTAATTTAATAAATTCCAACCTAAAATTACTGACTCCCCTTCTTATGATGAACTTATAGATGTAATTAATTCTGCAAGTAAGCTGACGATACCTGAATATAAAAATGTAATATGTTCAAATAGCAAAATTTGGTGGGACAATAGTTTTGCAGACGGTATTGAAAAACGTAAACAGGCATTTCCAAAATATAAAAATTTCCCAAATAGGGAGAATTTCACAGAATTTAAAAGACAAGTTGCAGCAACGAAGTTGTTAATCAAAAATAAGAAAAGAGAAAACTGGAGATTATTTTGCAATAATTTAAATAAGAATATTCCTATTTCACAAATATGGAAGAAAAGCAGATTACTTACCATCAGAATATTTTCTCTCCATTAAATGAGAGTGAATGGATAAACGAATTTGCCTCCTTTCTATCTCCCCCATTTGTTCAAGATAATATAAATCTGCATATTAGTGTAAAAGGAAACAAAATAAATCATTTTCTATTGGCACCTTTTGATATGCAAGGATAAAAAATTGCAGAATAAAAAATTCGAATACATCACCCGGTATAAATAAAATACATTATAAAATGATGTATAATCTTCCTGTTTCAGCTAAATGTTCCCTTTTAACAATGTTTAATCAAATATGGAATTCCGGAGAATTTCCTAAACAGTGGAAAGATTATATAATATGCTCAATTTTGAAACCGAACAAATGTAAAGAGGTTTGCAATTCTTACAGACCTATTTCTTTGGCCTTCTATCTTATGAAAACCTTCGAAAGGTTAATTAAGGCTAGATTGGATTGGTGGCTCGAGCACTACGATAAACTCCCACCTTCCAAATATGGTTTCCGAAAGGAGAATCCGTGCAACACAGTCAGGGCAGCTGGTGACAGACACAACCAAACATTTACCTCTTACAAAGTCATGCTGGCTTTGTTATTGGACTTTTCTAGAGCCTAGATTCTGTGTTACTTCCGGCCCTGTTAAACAAAATGGAAAACATTGGGTTACCCAAAAAGTTTATAAAAACATTATACTTTTAATTTCTAGCAGAAATATATACCTAAAGATTAATGATTCCCTACAAGGAACTTTCGTCACGCAAATCGGGTTGCCTGAAGGGGCTATTCTAAGCCCGGTCCTCTACGCGATTTATGTGGCAGATCTTGTTTCAATAAATACCCCTGAAACCAAAATGTTACAGTTCGCAGATGAGGTTTGCATTGATACTATAGATAGTACTATCGGGGATTGTAAACAATCATTGAGGCTGCTTTCTGATCAACTAGGTGAATGGGTATCTGTTAACCGTCTTACTGTCTCAGAAGACAAAACATTAGTCTGTTCCTTTAAAAAGAAGAGAAGATTAAACCTCCATCAATCTATAGAATATGGAAAATGGAGATTTCCTTGTACTACTTCTGTCAAATTCCTTGGTTTAACGTTGGAAAAGCTTTAATTTGGAAACTTCACAAACACTATGATAGGAAAAACTGAAAAATACTTTAATATTATTCGAGCTGTTTCACACAAGAAATGGGGTGCAGACCCCGATATTTCACTGTTATTTTATAGAGCCACGACCCGGTCGATTATGGATGCTGGATCAATTTTCTTCACCCAATCTAAAAAATTCGTCATAAAACCAGCGCAGGTGGTTTAAAATAAGTGCATCAGAAAATGCCTTGGTTTTCTAAATAGTACTTCTGTTAATATTTTGTGTACGGAAGCAGGAGAATTGCGTTTACTATATAGGGCTCAGCTTCTTACTGATCGTTTTGATCTCAAATTAATGAATAACAATATAGATATTTATAATAATATATGCAAATTACATACAAACATTCTGACTCATCGGTACTGGGCAACTAAGGAAGGACCTTCATTGAGAGCTTCCTCCGTGTGTCACGGCATCGTAATATTGTTAATGTAAATAACAAACTTTCTTTATATTGTGTTGATTTTAAATGTTTAGTTAAAGAATGTAAAATTAGTCTAAGCAGAGATATGTCCATAGTACCTGGTAATTTAAGAAACCACTATTTTGACGACTATATAAACAGTAGGAGGCCCAGATAGTTCTTTTATCTATACGGACGGCTCTAAGCATGACAGCTAGGTGGGAAGTGCCATGTATGACCCAGCAGCGAAATTCTGTAGATTGGCTCGTTTGTCTGAATATGCCTCAATGTTCACTGCGGAAATTGTCGCGATTCTTATGGCTCTTCAGTATATTTGTTCACTACCACATGGAAAATATTTAATATTGAGTGATAGTTTAAGTGGTCTATTTAAAATAGGGAACGCATTTACTCTTCTACGCACCTCCATATAATTATAGAAATTATAAACTTAATACGGAAAATAAGGTTTCAATCAGTTTCTTATGGATAAAGGGACATAGCGGTTTAAGCCACAATGAAATGGTAGTCACTGCAGCGAAAGAGGCATATCCGGCGAACTATCAGATATTGAACTTCCTGTCTCAGATTTGAACAGAGTTTTAAAGATGCAATAGCTCAGAATTGGCTATCAGATTATCTTTCTTCTCATAAAGGGGCCTTTTATCAGAAAATATTGTTAGACTCGACAAACCGCCATGGTTCAGAGGAATGGGTATGAGCAAACATGGTCACAACGTTCTGTCGAATCAGATCGAATCATGCCGTATGCCAAGCTAATCTCCATAATATCGGTATAAGGAATTCACCACTGGGTGCTTCTTGTAATGAGCCCGAAGATTTTAAACATATTATAATGTTATGCCCAAAATATGAAAGTGAAAGAATCATTTTATTCAATCACTTATGTAAGTACCTGACATCACCCTTTCACTATGAAGAAATAATTTTTTCTAATAATAGAGAAATTTATAAACAAATTTATGAATTTGTTTTAAATTACAAATGCAATTAAAGTTACCATTCAGTTAGTTTTTATTTATTAAATTTTGTTTAATTTGTTATTGCTGGTTCTAAAAAAAAAAATCTGGTGTGAAACTCTCACACAACTTTCTCTTGCTCCAGTTCTCAAAATTATAACTGACAAAATTTATAGTTTGTGTACCAAATTTAATGAAATTCGATGAAAAATGAAAAACTGTTCAGTAAAAGCGCACTTCCGGTTAACTAATTTCCTTGTAACTCGGAATTTTGGCCATCCATTTATTTCTAATTAATTTTGTTTGAATGATAGAATTGTATAATCAACTACGATAGCACTGTAGAGAAAAACATAACCCCAACCCCTCCCCTAAAAGTGCCATTAAATGAATTTTCCTAGAGAAATGTTTTAAATAAAAGTTGTAGATCTTCGTATGTTTAGTTTATATAAGAAGTTTCAAGAAAATCGTCGGAGCCATTTTTTGAGCAAAATTGCGAAAAAGTGAAAAAATCATTTAATAAAGTGGTAAAGTAAACGCACCTCCGGTTATCCGATTTTTTCGGAATTTCAACAATATATTCAATTCTAATTAACATTATTTAGGTGACAGAATTGTCTAATTAACTGAAATAACACTTTAGATGAAAACCAAACCCCACCTCTCCTCCATAACTGCCTTTAAATGAATTTTCCCAGAGAAATGTTTCAAATAAAAGTTGCAGCTCTTTGTATGTGTAGTTGATATACCAAGTTTGAAGAAAATCGTTGGAGCCATTTTTGAGAAAAACGCAAAAAGTAAAAAAACCAACAAGTAAAGTGGTACTTCCGGTTGAGTAATTTTGACAGGTGACCCACTGCCAGATGCCATGGTGATACCTAAACGGAATATCAAGTTTCAACTTTCAACAGTTTTTTGTTTTTGAGCTATCCTTTCACATACACACACACACACACACACACACACACACTCAGACGCTCTCACGGACACACACACACAGACCATTTGCTAAAAACCACATTTCTGGACTCGGGGGACCTCAAAACGGATATTTCCGGTGAAAACTCGATATCGAAAATTTGACACGATTACAATACTCCACTTACTAGGAGAAAGAGAAAGTAAAAAAAAAATGAAAGAGTCAAGTACAGAAAAAATTAAACATTGGTGGAGAGTGTTCAGGATCAAATTGCCGAACTAAGGATGTATTCTCTAAATCCGACTGAGATATACATGCAGTGGTGAACATTCTAGGATGGAAATGAGTTAGCCACCATTGCAACTGTGTACAGTTTACTGACGAACTATAATTGTGAAATCAAGTAGAACGTGTCCATTCACAGAATTTATTGCGCAGCGGTTGTTATGAGTGCTCGGCTAATAATAATTGTAGTTGTGGTCTTGTTGTTTTGCTCGACGTTTGATGAAGATTTACACCAGACACTACCAATTTCAACCATAAAAATTTAAAGCCAAAGGCAAATCGTATTTCAAGCTAACTACCTTCGAGAAAGAAAGCTACTTTAAGTTTGCTTTCTGATGGCGCGCGCGGTTGATCAATTACATCAATCATTTCCATACTTATTATGGAATATATTTAAAAAAATAAGAAGAAGAAGGGAAAAAAAGAACCGGCCACAGTATTAAAATAACAATCTGGATGGGGCATTAGAAATGTGTGATGACCTTTTGGCGGCCAACGGTGCCACTGCAATGTTGAATTGAAGGATGATAAATGTACATAGAAATGAAAACATAGCAGAGCCGGTATTCGAAGGAGAAATGAGCGCAGAGGCGGCGAGTAGAGGTGCCTGGGGCAACAAGCCTTCTGTGATTAAGAACCTAGCGGGTAGAGAGACGGAGCAGTAGTAGTGCAGGCAATTCAGAACGCCAGAGGGCATTGCGATCGCCCAGAGCAACTTAACTAGCTGAAGTAGGAGTCAAGCACCGTCACTACCGTTAAGTACTCTATAATACTTGATATATTGGGCGATATAAATATTGTGTGTGTGTGCGTGCGTTTGTGTTTGATGTATCTATATATATGTGTATGTGTTTATGTGTTTGTATGCATAGGCTGAATGTAATAATTAAACTGTACGCTATAGTTATATATATTTATATGTATGTATTTTATCCAATGTATGTGTGTTTATTTGATGATCTAAGTAGTGTGGAGAGAAATTGAAGGCTGAAAAGTGTGTGGTGAGGTGGAGTTGGAGGTCGAACAGCGGCAAGATGGAGTTTTAATTCGTTTTCGAGACTCGAGAACCGTCGGAGGTTCGGTTAGTTGACCGGCTGCAGAACTACTGTAACAGCGGCAGTCTGGGTGTGTACGTTTCAAGTCTTCACAGACAGACTGTATCATTACCGTCACTCCGTTGCTCTTCCCCGACAACACGCTGTTCTAAACAACAACTCCCCCTCCAACCTTCATACATAACAACTACCGCCCAACAAATAATAAAATGCAGATTCCATTCGCATCAACAACATATCAACTAATTAGATACCGTCTTTACAAAGAGAATGTAGTGCTGGCTTCTACAGCTTAGTCATTGCCTAGGTCATTATCCGAGACTCCGCTCTTCCACCATCAACTACTACTCGAAATTTTCATCCTATTAGCTCAGTTCTTAATTACTGATGAATACACATAATTTGACCCACTAATGTCGTCAAATCACCTCGTTAATGCCATCCTTATCCGATTATCTTCGTTCTAAATAATGAATTGGAAATAAGATGGATAATATTTTCCCATTTTAAGACTCGCAACTTCCAATCGATAAATTTTATATAATTGGACTGATTTTTTATATCATATGTACATACATATTCTTACCGGCATTTGAGAGTGTCCCACATTTTTGAGACTGTTTCTATCTGAAATACATATTTTGAGGTATCTTGCATTGTACTGTGTGATTTTATAAATAGGTGTGTGTGTGTGCATTCGTACGTCATATTTAACAATAAAAGAATCTAACTCGAAATTTTCGGTCAAAAACCCTCACCAGAAATACTACTTTCTATGTGTGTGTGTGTATTGTGTGTGTGTGTGTTTTAATAAAATATCTCAAAAATGTTGTCATAGGAAGCTCAAACTCGATGTTCCGTTTAGGTACTACCAAACGGAGATTGATACATACACACACAACATGGCGGATTCTGAAGCATCAGTTAAAAAAGTGCTTAAAGTTTTGGACGATATAATAGTTATCAGACAAACATTGGTACGGAACTGAGAAATCAGCACTGCGATTTCTGTGCTTAATAAGGTGTACAATAATTTGGTGAGTAAATTGAAGAGCTGAAGTCTAAATTGGCCTGTCATACTGAACATAAATGGCGTGGTTACTTATGCAGAAGCAGTGAGAAGTAATGAAGTGGTAAGTACTAAACCATTATTTAAACTAGCTGTTCAATCTACAGTTCCTCAACACTCAAGTGATGATACTATAAATTTAATTAAAAAAAAAAATAGATCCATGCTCACTTCAGAATAGTTGAATGTGCTAGATAAGGAGTTTCTAAATTAGAACATTCATACTGATAGATAGAATGGAACGCTCATCGATCTTGTCCCAATGGATTTCGTTTTATGTTGTATCCCTGAAGAAAAATTTTACGTTAAACCCGTAATCCACTTCAGCTAATTATTATATTATTATTATTATTAGTAGTAGTAGTAGGAGCGGACCATCAAGTTCGCTAGTTCGATTCTTGGTCTTGGATTTTGATTTTAATCGAGTATTCATATGCGTAAAATAAAGTCAAATATGTTAGCCATTCACTTCCGTCCACGAACCTTACCGGAAATTGGACATAAAGCACGCTCAAAAAAAAAAAAGGCTTTACTTTACTTTGTACTAGAATTGGGACAATACCAAACTACATTAATCTGTGTTCCTGTTATCACTATCTCACACTATATAAAGGTCGGCGAGGTAAAGAAGTAAATCAGGCAAAGCAGCTTGGTAATATATATATTTCGGGTAGGTATGTGAAGATTGCAGTGAAATTTCGCGAGATGGATATTGTGCCGGCCTAGTGATTAATGGAGTTAACAGATCTGTTAGAGATGGTGAAGTGGCCAACTGGTGCCGATACTCACCGGCGCTACTGGCGCTACTAGTAAAGTTACGTAACATCTCAATCAACTATCTGAGCTGCCAGACTATCTCTAACTTTCTCACTAACTTTGATTTTAAATTTAGCTTCTCTTTCGTATGAATAAGAAACATATGTAAGCCAACTCGATCACAAAAGTGCTGCAGAGTGATTTCTGTGAGCAGTATGACAAAAGAATGATGATATCGATAACTTCCGTCGTAGTCACTAAAATGCAGGAATTTCAAACCTTAGGGGACGCACTTGTCCAGGTGACACTCAGCCCGACTCACCTTATATAGTTTAAAATGAGAATGATTCTTTATTCTACTTTAATTATTTCCAGATGACACATTCCAAACGCAATGATTACTTAGATAAGTTTTTGAACTGAAAAAAAGGATATCAATTTGGAAATACTATATTCAAAACAAAAAGAAGATTGCATTTAAAAGTATTAGAAGAAAGACGGATGCAGTTAAAGAGTTGCTGAATATTGATGAGGATCAGAGTCATTATTGGGAAGAGGTCAGTTTGGCGTGGAGACAGCGGCATCTTTATGGCTGATAATTTCAGCTGATTGCCCTCTCCACTCGCCGTCGGTCCCCGCGTTTCTAAACCCACCTCCTATGTAATCTTCATGATCAACCAACCCTGTTCGGTCATCAGACAGCCACTGCTACTGAATTACTGAAATACTGAATAGCAGAACCCTGTTTTCCCACGTAATACTCCCCTCAATTAAACTGAATTTTATTCGAAAAACTTAATGTCTCTTGACAAAAAAACAAGTAATATGTTCTGGTAAATGATGTTTTATATGTTTTAAAAATATAGTAATTCGTTGATTTGGCCAATTTTAATGGCGATGTTGATCTTGTTCTGTTTCGTGATGATTTAATTTAAACTTTATTTTACCCTTTAACAATTTTTTTAGGGAAGGGAATAGCTAAGTGATTAGCGTACTGGACTCCCACGCGGAGGACCTGGGTTCCAGTCCAGCTGTAGAGTTTTTTCTTCCTAGGAAGCTCTACAGCTCATTGTCCGGTGATGGACAGTGTTGTCTGTAACGAGAGAACACTGTCCGGAGGCTGGCAGTGCACTGAGAAAATGACCAAATGACCTTAGATGTTGACGCGCCTTAAATTAAAAAAAAAAAAACTTTATTTTATATAGCCGGTTGAAATTCCAATTTCTACCCATTTTAAAAAATCTGTCCAATTAGAGCGCGCATAGATAGGGCGGAAAGGGATTACAGTTAATCGCTACAAGATTTTGCAAATCACCATATTAGCGTTACTTGCTTTAAGAGGGTGTTGAGCTGAAAGTTAATAGATGCATTCCAAGGAATTCACAACTGGATACTAGCTGCTGAGTAAAGGGGTTGATGGATAGAAAGTTTCAATGCGAAATATGTATGTCCGTTGAAAACTCACTTTCGAAAATTTTTAGACGATCATCTTTCTTCCCTTAAAGCAGTAAGAAGGGCGAAGTAAAAGTATCTGGTAGAATATTAAAGATTAATTTGAGTTAAGCTTGGCTATGGCTTTTTGCTAATGCCAAAAAAAAAGTATCTAAAGACGGAGCCTTATTTTTTTTTTAATGGACAAAAAATGTGAGATTTGTACAAAGTGTCAACTCAAATTCTATTTAATAGAACGTGATGGAGATATTCGGCCGATATTCTGATAACAAAATATAATATCTACAAAACTTAATCAAATATATATATAAAATTTATTTTGAAATGTTAATGAACTGATTGGTGACTGTATGTGTTGATCAGACAGTTCTGTTTGTCTAATTTGGTATTCTGAAGCCAATTAATTTAATTTTTATTTAAAAAATCTTAATCCAGGAGGAATGCCCGTGACTGGGACGCTATCTGTTAGAATAATGTGCAACTTTCTCACGACTATTACACCGTTCGCCTAGTTGTAATCAACCATTTTTTGACTCTTTTTGTTTAGAATAAAATTTATGACACACTAATTTTGGTTATAAAAGAAATATTAAAGATATCTAAAATTGGGTATTTATTTTCGTCACATTACAGTTGATTTCAAGAGTACTATACCGCCACCGCCACAGTTAATATTATTTAAGAGTACTATACCGCCGCCACAGGCAGTATTATTTAAAAAAAATTGTGTGTGAAACATTACGACTTTCTGTTAGAGCACTTATTGTAATTCTTATTGACACATTTTCTATTGACCCGGAATTTCTACTCAACTTTTTGCCCAATCGCAAGTAAATAAATATTATAGTCACAATTACCATGTAGATTCACCAGGCATTGGACGTGATTATGGCTGCCCTAGTAACAAACCAAAAATTACTAGTCCTATAATTTAAAAGGTAAATTCACCTCCAACCCCCACATAAACCAACTAGTATCAGTTTTTCCAAAAAATATTTCAAATAAAAGTAAAAGTTTATATGCAGGAGTTAATATTTCAAGTTTAAAGAAAACAAGTGAAGCCGTTGTGGAGATAATATAGAGAAACTCAAAACTCACATGGTGAAGTTGCATTTCCGCTAAATCGAATATCTTCAAACATCCAACACTACTGTTACAGCCCTCTGAATATAAGGTGGTGCCGTTCCGGTTAGCTCAGTGAAGACGGGGGGGGTCCATTGCTATAGGGAGTTGGAGGGAGATGGGAAGAAAAAAAAGGAAGGGAAAATTATGGCAGTGATAAACGAAATAGAAGGATAATGTCAATAATAATAGTTCGGGAAAATAATAGTATTCAAAATAAAAAAAGGAAGAAAAAAAACAGGAATTATAAGGATGGGGTTACGAATAAGTAATCAGGGCTACTACTTGTAATGGCGTCAATATTGTATAATAATGGATAACAAATAGGTGCTAGCTGAATAGCACAAATACGTGCTAGCTGACCACCTAAAACTTATTCATTACTTTTGAGGAATAGAGGACAAACTAACAGGCTTGGATTGGCTTAACAAAACAGTTTTCACCTCTCTGTATTTTCAACTAAACAAAAAGAAAATGTACACCTACACTTTACGAAGAACAGAAAAAGAAAAAAAACAAACTAAAAATTACTTACAGTTATGTGTACAGAGGGAAAAAAAAGTAAAAAAAAACTATCTTCTTCTGTGACCAACAAAAAGAGATTAAACCCTTATAACTATAAATATATACAAAAGAAAAGAGAAAGAGCAATAAAATGAAAGAAATAACTATTAAAATGAAAATCGAGTGTCACTTATCTCAGGAAAAAGGGAAAAGGAAAACTAACTCGTCCCCTTTCTGATTCGCTATTTGTTGCAAACTAGATGTTTTCGCCGGTATTTTCTTAAATTCCTCGGGGTATACACTTGAAGGGCAGAACCTGAGGTTTTGGCTGCCTTTTCTTTTATTTGATGTTGGCACCTGTTGGTGGATTGTTCGTTCTCCAGCTGGGCAGTTTCTCGTTCGACCAAAAACCCCTTAGGGCAAGAAGAATGTTCTATACCGTCGAACGGTGGAAAAATCCGTCACTTTGACGTTGTCACTCACCGGAATACTGCAAGAACTTATTTCATTTCGGGCCCGAAAACTAACTTAATTAACGTTGCTTTGCGCAACCTTCTCCACTGTTATACAGTAGCCTTTTTCCCCTTCTTGGTGCTCCCCTCTTTTCCTCCATCTCCACCCGTCCTTCCTTCCTCTTCTGAGGTCCGATTCCAACTCCCCTTTTTCTTTTACCATTAATTTTCCTATTATATTCTATTCTTAAACTATACTATTCCTAACTTAATCTAATATACATCCTAAACTAACGGCCTATCCTAACTTAATCTACATCTACATATTACCTTAAATTCTACTTTCTTACTTCTAAGGGCCTTATTCTACCTTAGCCTACAAAAGAAAAGAGGAAGTCCTCGATCCCTCAACTTTGTGTTTTTCTTTAATCGTAATACTACCAATCGATTTTTTTTTCTTATATCGTGATAAAGTCATAAATCAGGAGAGCTCATCATTCCATCTCCCCCAAAACCTTCTAAAACTTAATTTTCCTGAGCAAAAATGTTGCAAATAAAAGTGATATGTGTTTGGCTACTATGCGAGTTTAAGAAAATCGTTGCAGAAAAAACGCGAAAAAAAATTCAGCAACGCTGAAGAATCTTGAAGAAATGTCAAGCTACTGCTTCCTGCATTTTTTTGTTTTTGAGAGATAATGTTTACCATCGCAACGCACAGACACATACCAAACATCTGAACACCATACTGACTCAGATTGTTCGCTATAAATAATTTCAGTTCAGAGAAAATGAAGACTCCCAGTGAAAACTCAATTTCCAAAGTTTGGCACATCACAAAACTTCCTCTCACAGCGCGAAGAGATGGTGAAAAAACAAGCAGGTGATGAAGAACCTTCCTTCTTTTATTAGAGCCAAATTTTTAACGGAAAAGGTAAGGTTACAAAAGAAAGATTAAAGAACAGGAGGTCAACGTTAATCAATATTATATAATGATTTGCAATATTTAATTCATTGTTATATTGATTTTAAAAAAGTGCCAGAACGATTATTTAATTGAGAAAGATAATTTACTAAAAATATTTATTATCCTATTTGCATCTGTTTGGATAGAGAGATCTGGTGTTTCTGGTTAATTTCTGGTGTTTAAAAAAATATTTGAATCTCTATTGATTAAAGATCAACTTTATTCACCGCTGATTTTAGAGGAATAATTTCAACTATTGTACAAAGAAGTAATAAAATAGTGTTAATCAATCGATCATACTTCTAGTGATTGATCAGTTATTCTTCTAATCGTCTGTGATACTTTTAGTATTGGAAATTTATATAGTGGACTGCTGAACAGAAAAAGTATAATGAACAGTAATTTTCAGCAGGTATTTTTTTATTCAGTGAATGTTTAGTAAGATCTTTAAGTGGTAGTGTGGTGAAATTCCATTTATAAGTGCCCACTTTAGCTGGACAATCTGAAACGTGGAATCTGAAATGTGGACACCGTTGATAGAACACGATCGCCATCAAAGTTTATTATGTTACGAAATAGTTCTAAAGAGTTTTTATTCTTGTTTAAAGCGGCTAATTGAAATTCATGAAACATTGGTAGACTGGCATAGTCCGAGATCATCTGGAATAATCTTTATGAAGCAAAAAAGTAAAGATCAAGTTCAGACCAACACTGTTTCGTAAGTTTTAATTTAAGTTGATATTTATTTATTTAATTATTTTTTTTGTTTTTGTTTAAGGTATACAAGTTGGATAGTGAAATTTCGGGGAGTCACGTACAAAAATATTATTTGGATGAGGGGAGGAGCAAAGGCCGATGTTGCATGTAAGAGATGTGAGGCTGCAGCATCCTCCAGTGTGGAACTGTACGGGACGTGGGCCGACCTAGCTGTTCACTTCTCTCTTCTACTATCCTGATATATTTCCTTTCCTTCTTTTTGAAAATACAAACTGTAATAAATATTATACCTAACTTTTTACAACTACGCTTGTTAAGATCACAGTTTGGATTATAAAATGTACAGATTTTATTTATTTCTAAGAGCTCAGAGTTGTGCTTTTTTAAAAAGGGCAAGACATGGAGAACTTTATGTTAAGTTAGACTTGGTGGTTGAAACTATGTTCACCCCGTCTTGCATATCAAGTTCTAATTGAGTTTCTCATAACGCTCTGACTATTATCACTTCAACTAGCCACTTGATATTCAAGTCAGCTCAAATGTCAGTAAAAACAGGCAAAAAAAATCATAAACGATAAAGTTAGGTAACTTACTTTAAACAATAAATAATTCAAATGAATTCAGTAATTTTCTGCTAGAAATCAAGATTCCATTGAGGGATCGCGATATAATTTTCATGAAATGAGAGATCTATACGATCTACAGTCAAAACTTCTTGCTCCAGTTGTTGCTCCATTTATTTAATCTGCTGTACCAGCCGCGGGGGCCTTTCACTTTCTTCTCCAAATTACTTCCCCTCCTCTGTTTAGCACCTTTAGTTTCCAATTTCTTATTCCTATATTCCAAATCCACTAGGAACCCCAGAGCCATGGACTTCTCGGTCGTGTTCTTTTGCTTGTGCCAAATACAGAGAAGAAAACATAACCCCTCCACCAAGAGTTCCCTTAAATGAATTTTCCCAGAGAAATGTTTGAAATAAAGTTGTAGCTCTTTCTATATATGTTAATATATCAAGTTTAAAGAAAATTATTTATTGGAGCCGTTTTCGAGAAAATCGCAAAAAACTGTAAAATTTATTTAGTGAACTGGTACTTCCGCAGGTAATTTCCAGTCGGACCCCATTATGATACTCATACAGTATGTCAATTTTGAACTTTCTGCGATTTTTCGTTTTTGAGCAATGCTGTTCACATACACAAACACACATACACACACCCACACACACATACATACATACCATTTTTTAAAAACCACTTTTTTTGACTCAGGGGATCTCCGGTGTATTTCCGGTGAAAACTCAATTTCGAAAATCTGGCTCGATCGCCATACTTCCTCTTACTAGTATTAGTAAGAGAAAGTAATAAAGTTTCAAATTTATTACCACAGCTATTAATTTAGAAGTATGCGCTTAATCCGAAAAGATCTGCCTTTATAGGTCTCCCTCCCCCGTAATTTCGTACCCACTCCACACATGAACGTCGTCGCCACCCATTTCAATGCGACGTCCGTTAAACGAAAAATAAAATGGAATAAGAGTAACTACAGTTTCATTATTGCTATTAAAACCCTGTATGAAGAATGCCTGGCTCACCTTCCAGCTGCGAGTGGGCGAGCAAACTGTATTCACAAAGCCGACCGCTAAATATCTTCCGATGAAAACTCGTTCTCGAAAATTCGACACGATACCGCAGTTAGAGAAAGGAAAAAGTGTTCCTAGTTTCTAGCATTAATTCAATGATTGTTGATTTGAAGCAATGTAGGTGTTCAAAAGTGAGATTCATTTCGGAAGAGCGGATGTTCGTTTGGTTGAAATTGGTTCCACCATAATCCAGGATTCTACAGTTTTGAAGCCTTCATCGTCCCCAATATTGTTTGAGGCTTTCATCAGCAGCAAGAAAAAAACTTCTTCTGAGAAAGTAGAACAAACTACAATTCTAAACTATAAACTATAACTGTTGCAAGGGTTTTAGTTTATTAAATAAGTGACAACAGATTTCCTTTACTGGCCTAACTTTGGTTAAATCTGCGAGTCATTCCAAAAGAATGTGCTATTTTAAACAGACTTAATTTTATCCAGGAATTGCAAACTTTCTCGCCTAAAACAGTCAGGTAGAAAGATCTAATCTTAACTGTTCACCGTTGAGACACGGACAGTAATAAATTTCCACAGATGTGGCCCAGTAACGTGGCTAGCGGTTTGCTTGTTTTCCTCATTACAACTCTACCTCACCTACTAAGATGATTACCGCTGTTTCAAACTTACTAAACAAAAACATTTCTTCAAGTTTCATTATGCAGAAGAATTTAACTACTTTCTAAAGGTTTATTTTTTATTATTTTTAACTCTTTTCAAACCCGCAGGGGGAGCAGATTAGCTTCTCTTGGGGAGTGACGTCCCCTCGGGTACCAGTCAGCACACACAAACATACACTCACACACACACACACACACACACACACACACACACACACAAATGCACATTGCACTTACACTAGGGGGTGTTGAGGAGTTCTCCCACGTGTTGGCCGTGCGTGGCAACCCATGTCGGCGGAAAGAGGGATTCTGGGCGCTGAGGAGGACGGAGATCTGCGGACTCCCAGCTCCAACACTCGCCTTTGGCCCTTGCTTCGTCTAGACGGGTGGTCGAACGACAGCTTTAGTTCGATCAATCCGCTTGGGACGACCATACTTATGTGTGGGTCCTGTGGGTTAGGATGAGACTCGTGGTGGCACTACATTGTAGTTTACTACAATGACTGTGTTCTTCGCGAGTGTTTGACTATGTTTCCTATGATGGTCTATCCTGGTATCTCAACTCCTTTACAAAGGGTTGGCTACTACCGTGGTCCATTTAGCGAGGCTGGACCACTTAGGAGATGAATTCTATTCATACTATCATGAATCTCCAAACAAACCCTCTTTTATCAGCAATGTTGAAAGTAAATTTATGGTCATGAAGATGTTTGATAATCAAAAGTCTTTTAAGGAATTTAGTGTTATAAAATTGTGTTAATAACACAGTATCTGGTGCTAAAATCAAGAAGTTGAGAGACGGAACACTTCTGATAAAGGTGTTTTCAAAGGCCCACTTTGATAATCTACTAAAAACAACAGTTTTCTGCAATGAAGCGGTGAAAGTTGAAGCTCAGAGAGGCTTGAATGTCTCTAGAGGTGTTATCAGCTCTTAGGAACTACTTTATTGCGATGAAAACGAAATAAATGAAGAATTAACCTCACAAAATGTTATAGAAGTTTTTTTTTTTTTTACCTTTTAAACTTAAGCAAAACAGCCAGTTTGTAAGTGTTATTGAGGGACGTAAACATTGGGTTTTCTTTTGTTAGGTCCTGGTTATTTTATTTAATTTATTTGTTTTGTTTTTTAATGTGGCTGTTAATGTACTTTTAGAGTTTCAGATTGTTATTTTTAATAAAGTCTTATATTTCCATGTAAATCCTACCATCATAATATGACAAGATGGTGTTCAAATTTGCGGAGAGAGGGCAACCCGTTGTTTGCCTTCCACAGTTGGTCCCTTCCTTTATTGTTTTTGGGACATTCCTATATTAAGTGGTTGGTATCTGCTATAGTATCTGGGGAGCAAGAACAATTTGGATCTACGTTTATACCAATTCTGGCTAGGTGTTGAGGTGAATAATTATGGTTAAATCGTAGTCGGGTAATTGTGCTATGGAATCTTCTATTGAAATTAGTGTATTTGAGGAACCAAGGTGTTTTGGGGATATAAGGCTGTATAGATGTATAAAACCGGCCTTTCGACTGTTTTGACAAACTATACTCCTCCCATTCACCGTAACTAGCAGCATTTAAATAATTTTTTATGTCTGATGTTAAAAGTGATTTGGAGATACCTCTTGTCGTGTTATGGCTTCCTTTGCCTTAACATCAGCCATTTCATTCTCTCTTAAGCCTATATGTCCCTTCACCCAGATTAAATGAATTGATTTACCTTTCTGTAAAATGTTGATTATTAATTGGACTGTTTCCAAAATTAGGGAAGAAGCGTTATTTCCGGTGTCTTTTAATTTTTCGAGGACGCTCTTACTGTCTGAGAGAATTAGTTCTAGAGATTGGTCTATTGTTTCAATGTATAATAAGCATTGGAATATTGCGAATAGTTCGGCAGTGAATATGGATGAGTATCTGTTTAGTTTAAATTGTAAGGTAGAGTTAGTGTTTATGTCGAAAATCGCACACCCGACACTCTCCCGACTCTTAGACCCATCTGTAAAGATTTGGTAACCGCCAGGAAAGCAGCAGTGCAACTTGTCCATAGCAACGCATTATTAACAGAATTGGCAACGTTTTCTTTGTATTGGTAAAAATTAGTGTGAATATTTTTCAGAAATTTCACAGAGCAGACAATACCGCAACTAAAAATCGGTAATAATTTGTAACGTTTTATTTGTTGTGAGTAGTGTGACAGATTGCATAATTGTTCAACCGAAGTAGGGACCTTCCTTTTGTGCCAAAACTTTTCTATAAATACTCTTGGAGTGATTCTACAAATCTTTTGAATACAAGGATGATTTTGTATGTAAAGCCTTTCGATAATAAAGCGTGACGCCAGAAACTTCCTTCTTATTGCCAGAGGATGCGCTTGGATTCCGCTAAGAAAGCGTTAGTTGGAGTAGACTTCAGAGCACCCAGACAGCCCCTCAAGGCTTTATATTTTATTTTATCAATTTGTTTTAAGTGAGTGGTGGCAGCATCTCCATAGAGGAAGCACCCATAGTCTAGTCTTGACAATACCAACTGCCTGTATATCATTAGCGATATTGTTAAATCAGCCCCATAATTGACGTGATTAATATATCTTACAATGTTAATACACTGTTCGCACTTTTTAATGATGTAATTTATATGTTGTTTCCAGAGAAGTTTTCCGTCGTTGAACTACCTAGTATCTTCATTACTGGTTCTATTCGTAAATGGTAACTTCCAAGTTTCACTGGAGATTGTATAGAATACCTACTTTTACGAGTGAAGACAGTTATGCTACTCTTTTCTTCGGAAAACAGGAGACCATTGTTAGTGCACCATCCGTCAAATAGTTTCATTGCTCTATCAAGTTTGTTTATAGCTTCCTCCAATATTTTGAGGCTACTATAGAGTATTATGTCGTCAGCAAATTGTGAGACATTGATTTCAGCTCCTATAGATTCACCCAAGTTAGCTGTGTACATATTAAATAGCAGTGGGCTTAATACAGCTCCTTTAGGAAGGCTGACATGTGTTTGTCGAGGTCCATATATTTTCCCATTATATCTTATTTTTATGGTATGTGCCGAAAGAAAGTTATACACGTGGCGAACGATCCTGGTAGGAGTGCCACTAGATGTCATTTTATGTATAAGTATTGGAATCTGGACGTTATTGTACGCATTTGTTAGGTCCAGGTTTGCGGCGCCCATAAACTTGTTATCGGAGAATGAATTATGTACTTCCTTTACGAAACTGGACAGTGCATCTAATGTACAGTGTTTTTTTCCCCTGAATCTGTTTTGATATGTAGGAAGTTTACTTTCAGATTAGATCCACCATTCCAATCTTGTTTTTAACAGCCTCTCGAATGTTTCCCCGATATAAGAGGATAAGGCTATTGGCCTGAATGATTCATTTCGCTCCGCATCTTTTCCTGGCTTTAACAATGGTACGACTCCTTGTTTACTCCAATCTTCAACCCTTACATGTTGTAGTGTACTATACTTCGTACTGTAAACATTGACGTGTGGTTTAACTCTACTTACTTGTGCCTATTATTACAATTTTACTCTCGTTTTTTTTTATTTTTTATTTTTCTATTTTTCTCTCCTTTTTCTTTTTTGAATTCTAAGCTTTGCTCTATTCTTGGGTCGAATGGATCAGGACAGTGGAGGGGGGCTTCGCCCCCTCTAATATGTCTGTGTGCACGGAAAAGATGGGTGAAAAATAACATGGAGATGGAACGCTCGAATGAAACTAAAAATCAACTTCCGAATATTAACAATAAAGGCAATAAACGGTGTAGCGATGAGCTAGACGGAAATAGCAGTAAAGTTCTGATTACTCAACCTCCAACCTCAAGCCGTAATATAGATAATAGGCAGAAATATATGCTGAATACAGTAAATAATAGATACAAACCAACAGATGCAGGTCCATATTACGTGAATGTAGAGGGAACAGAGGGAGATAACAGAGGTAAGATGCATAGAATGTCGTTTGGTAAGTGGGTGTATCAATCTGCATTCAAATATAAAGATGAAATAATGAATATCACGGTGACGGGTAAAAATAGACTTAGAATGGAAATGAAAAGTGGTGGTGCCGCCAACGATATTTTAAATCTCGGACTGTTAAAAGAGAAAAAAGTAATACCATGCATACCTAATTTTCTTATTACCGTCAATGGAGTTATCAGAGGAGTGGATAGGGAACTAGATGAATTAGAAATCTTAGCAGCTATGGGTTCACCAATAAAACCTATTGCTGTTAGAAAGATAACTAAAAAAGTGACTGTAAACAGTAGGCATAATGTCGAGAAACTTCCGACATTCGTGATAACTGATAACCCTCGATTCCCAACTACTACCTGATTACGTAACTATTTATGGAGCTGGATGCCCAGTGGAGCCTTATGTGCCCCCCTTGAGACAGTGTAGAAACTGTATGAGATACCGACACTCAGAAGAGCAATGTCATAGTAAGGCTAGATGCGAAAACTGTGCGGGGGACCACCGTAGTGAGGAATGCCAGTTAGAGGAGTTAGATAACTTGATCTGTGTGCATCAAGCGACTACGCTAATTACAAGCGACTAGTAGGGACTGTCCTGTTAGAGTTATACAAAATAATACTAATAAAGAGAGGGTAAAGGGGAAGAAATATTCAGAGGTGGTAATTGAAAATAAATTCGTCTTCTCAAAGAAATAGTCAATTTTCCGGAATTAGAAACTTCTAATACAAAATTGCCGGTTTATATTAAACCAAAAAACAGAAAACAACAAATCAAAATAAAATTAAAAAGAATTCAAATTTATATAATGAAAGTAGAGATAACGAAAACAAACCATCGCAACACAAACACAAATACACGGCACACAATAATATTGATATTGACTTGACTCGTTCAAGTGAACGTTAATAAACAAAATAAAAACTTTAACTCTGAACCGCCAACGGTTCAGGTTAATAAACAATTTAAAAAGTATAACTATGAACAATCAAACATCGAGCATAGCAAACATATCAAAAGTACAAAATACATCGAACATTTGAGACAATCAATGTATAGAATTAAAAATGAATCATATTTATATACAAATACTACGTTCCAAGATATTGGATATACGTTAGAAAATATACTGCGTTAGCCAATCGGGGTTAGCTCTGACGCGCACTACACACAAAATGACAGAGGAAAAATTAAAGAGACAGAAGATTTAGGCGACCGATCATCTGAATCTAGTACATTCTGACAATTCTTAGTAACTTTCTAAAGGGTAATTTAAAAAAAAATGCAACCGTTTAGGAAATTGAACTATACTAATTATATTAAAACAAATCAGAAACACATGCGTACATATAAATTATATGTAAATAGTTGTGCATATAAGTCGTTATCGGGCAATTATTTTTTTAAAACAGCTCTTAATAATAAAATAAAAACAATTAATTGAAATTAAATGGGTATTTAACTTTTACATTTCGGATAATTCGATATAATAAACAGACATTTAAGAAAAATCATGCGCTATTAAGTAATGCGCCTAGTTATTGTGTATACAAGTTAAAAGTTGAATCCAGGTAGAAGTAAGAATATCGGTAATTCTGACAAGCCTTTCCCTACTGTATTTTTATTTCTTAATAATATCCAACAGTTGGATGACTAGACAACTTAAAAGGATTAATATGTTAAATTACTATGAATATATTTCAAATAAATATAAGATCTGTTTTTGCTAATAGAGATGCTTTAGAAACGTATATCAAAATTAATAAGGTAGATATGGTTACATTATCAGAAACATGGCTAAGTCCCACACGTAATTTCAGAATAAAGGGATTTAGCTGTGTTAGAGCTGACAGAACTGATGGTTATGGAGGCGCCGCCATTCTGATCCTAACTCACTTCGTTTCGACATAATACCTACAAGATCTGAATTCGTTAATGATATTACCCAAATATGCGCAGTGAAAGTTAATATAAGGAATAGGAAAATAAATATAGTTTCGGTGTACTGCCGACCAAACCATTCCATAAATCAAAATTTCTGGTCCTCTCTTTTAGATTCACTTGACACTTCCCCGATACTTCTATGCGGCGATTTTAACGCCCATCACATGAGCTATGGTTGTTCATTGAGGACGCAGAAGGCAGGAATATAATTGAATTTTTGCAGGATAACAATCTCTGCGTATTAAATGACGGCTCTCCCACTGTTATTCCTAAACCATCCTCCTCTTCAATATCAGCGGTATATCTTACCATCTCCTCTCTGTCACTGGCGGCTGAGTGCGAGTGGGCTGTTGTAAGCGAACCATTAGGTTCTGATCACTTAGACTCAATCAAAATAGGTTCTTCTAATAATTCTTCACGGGTTGTAATGCTAGACGATCTAAATGGAATCTTCGCAAAGCAGGCTGGGATAAGTACAGTGAATTAGTGGATCGACAGTTAATCGGTGCAGATAAAAATCAAGATCCGTTAGTATTCTATAAGCTATTCATACAAGCGGTTAATGACCCATCGGACAAATCTATCCCAAAATACAAACCGTATTTAGGAAACAAAAAGGCCATTCCTGGCCCTTGGTGGGATGACGAGTGTTCTAAAGCACGTAAGGTAAATATTGATGCATACTGACACTATAAAAGACAGTCGACTCTTGCCAACTTCATCAGTAGTAGAAAAGCAACTGCTAAGTGCCGATCGCTATTTAAAAACAAAAAACGATCAAAATGGAGAGAATTCTGTGGAGAATTTAATACCAACACTCCAATGAAAACTATTTGGGAGGAGATGAAAGCACTGAAATTAGGCTACAAGAGTGCTGGGACCGTAACGGCTAATTTAGACTGTGCGACCGATCTCTTGCGCTCACTTACTCCTGACTATGCTCCTCAGAACATTACAGTCCAACATGTAGCTATACCAAACCACAAATTAGATGAGGCATTCGATTTCACAGAACTGAGTGTTTAATTCTACAACAGGCTACAACTGGCTGTCCGAGCAGATACAAACACCTTTTAAATTAGTGTTACGCACCCTCTCATCCAAAATACAGCAAAGAATTGCATAAACCTCAGCCTGGAAAACGGTGGCCCACTCACCAAGAGGCGCTACCAAATGATCTCCCGTCTCAAAATAGACGGCAGCCCAGACCTACCATCCATCCTGGAACCGTCCGTGTAGCATCGGAGATAATTCTCAGGAATCACACCAGACGGACCCAGGGTTAACCAATCTTCCCTAGAAGGCAACCTAACCCTGTAGGAATGACCAAAGACAAAAGTTTTCAGATTCCTATCAGAAGGAAAACCTGTAATGGGAATCCTTAAAAGCATCTCACGATAAATGGTAGAATGACCATATCGCTTACCCTGCCAAAAACCTGCCTGTTTAATTCTATAACAGGCTTTCATTGCCTGGTTTTTCACCTCCACAAAGAGAGGTGGAATCCCTAACAAAGTCTCCATAGATGCGGTCGGTGTAGTCCGAAACGCGCCAGTCACCGCCAGACAAGCCAAACGTTCAAAACCTGGTACTCCTCAACAAATGAAAATAGATCCTTTTACACCACTATAGTCCGATTAAGAAGAAACCATGATCGCTCCCCAAGCCATCTCTTTCGTATCGGGGCCATCTCCAACAAACTGTGCACTTGTGGGGAAGCTGAATCCCCGGATGCAAACCATCTGATTCTAGACTGCCCAACAACAAGTAAGAACCGTGATCTTCTTTGGGAATCAATCATAGTAAACAAGGTAGCTATGCCCACCAATTTACGGTTGATCCTCACTCAAGCCAACATAGACCTCCTTCAAGCTATCTTCAGATTCATAGTAACCAATAGAATCACTTTTACAATCTAGACCAGTAATAATGGCTATTCGCACGAACAGAAGGCCAAAAAAAAAAAAACCTTACATGTCTGGTCCAAATTTCGTTTAGAATGTGGAGTAATATCTTTTTCCCTGATTCAGAGAGAATGTAAGCATCGGATAGTGGATCATATCTTCACCCGGGGAGGTGTTTGTGTTAACTTTGATCGCTTGAAGCAGCTCTGGATAACCGAAAGGTTTATTTAATACGTGAGAGTTATCTGATACTTCTGGCAGTTGGTACCGCTGAGCAACTATTTCAGGGGTAAAGGAATTCAAAAATTCTGTGACCCACTCACCACTTGTAGACATCGCCTTATGGAAGCCATGCCTGAGGGCCTTCACCCTACTCCAAATCTCTTTTACTGGCGTGTTTTTATTAAAAGAGGAGCAGAATTATATCAAGTTTTCTTTCTTTTTTATTTTGTATACTCTACGGCACTGAGCTGTAGCCTTTTTACACTTGATGAAATTATCCCATGTAGATGAGTTTTTATACGTTTTAAAAGCTGAAATGATTTTCCTTCAGTCTGTCACATTCATTGTCCCACCATGGCTTGGGGGGATTTTGTTGTATGTCCTAGATATGGCTTTATTTGTGGAATTGATCTGAGGCTGTATGTATAATATTTATGAATTTGTTGTAATTGGACTGAGGGTCTTCTCCTAGTTTTAATTCTGCTAAAAGTTTTTCTGATAACAATGCGTAGCTGTTCCAGTCAGCCAGCTTCACGTTCCATTTTTTGTTAGGCAAGGGATTACTATTATTGTAAGTGTTGTTGATGTTGTTGTTATTATTATTGTTACTGTTTATTAGTATGATGGTCAGATCCAAATGGTTCTTCTATGACAAACCATTCCAATCTAGTGGCAAGAGACGGCGAACAAATAGTGAGATCAACTGCCGATAGCTGCCTGTTCGGTCTATGCAGAAGAGTTGGTGTGCCATCATTAATGATGCAGAGATTTTCATTATGAATTGCATCTACTTAGTTTGGTGCCTTCGTAATCATTCAGTACATAACCGTAGCTAGAACGATGGCCGTTCATATCTCCGCAAATCATAATTGGGTTCTTCAAGCTTTTAAAAAGTGTGGCCCACTCTTTGGATTTAGTTTTATGTTTTGGGGCACAATATATAGATAAAATTGTAAGTTCTAATTTCATCAATTTGATGGTTTATTGCGCTCGTCTGTATTTTGTTATTATTAAATGACTGTTGGACATTTAAAATTTTATAATTGTGATGGTTTTTAATAATTACACACGAACCTCCCTAGCCGTCATTTCTGTCGGCCCTCACAATGTGGTATCCCGGTACGCTGAAATTCCGCTTTTTTAACCAAGTTTCTGAAACTACCGCTACATCTACTTTATTTATCTTGAAATACGTTTCTAAATAGTTTTTGTTACTTTCGATTGAACGTATATTTATTTGCAAAATTTTAATCATGAAAAATGTATTTTAAAATATATTTTGTTAATAGTTAAACTAAAATCTTGTAAATTGTTTTAGTAAGTTGAAAATGTTTTAAGTATGGAATTTGTGTGTGTATAAAGAATTGTGAATTTGGTACTAGTACTGATAAAGTTATGGTTTGTTTTGTGTAGTATTGTGTGTACTTTGTAATTCATGTTAGTCATTCGTGATGCTAGTTTGTATTAATTGAGGAGAATCTATAGTATTATTACTACTATTAATAAAGTTAGCAAGAATTTATTCTAAATTATACGTTATGAAGTTTAATATTTCGTTTTTCTTGGAATGTACATTATTTATTTTATGTATCAAGTGTAATATGTAATCTACACTACGATCTTGAGTATTTTCTATTGTTGGTTTGCCTGTCTGTAAATTCTGTTTAATTAAGTTGATAGTTTGTCTGTCTGTCGGTGTTTTCTGTTGTTTAACTTGCTTAGTTACTTAGTCTGTGAGTTCTACTTTCTGTTGTTTTATTATCTGTTCGCCATTATTACTGTAAACTATTGGAATGTCATCAAATGTTTTTGATTTTATTGAATCACGAAATTGTTTCGACAAAATTTCCTTATTAACGGGTCCAATTTTATAAGATTTTTTTGCTGATTGATATCGTCGAACTGGCCTCAGGTAATTCAGGAAATTCTTCCTCACTCAGAACGTAAAATTTATTTCTAGTGACCATGGCGAAAGAACTTTTATTTATTATTTTATTTTTAGTTTCATTATTTTTCGCTATTTCTACGGGACAGTCTCAGAATGTAGATCTGTGTTCACCGTTACAGTGAACACAAATAGGCATTGTAGCTTCAGATATAGGGCATTCACTAACATTATGATATTCCGAGCAGTGCTCGGACCTGGTTTTGCTTCGACACTGATCTTCAGAGTGTCTGAAACGTAAACAATTTTTACACTGTCTAATAGAAGGTATATAAGGATCTACTATACATTTTTCTCCATACTATGAAACTTACTATGGAAGAACTTGTCCATCGAAATTAATGAAACGTACTGGTAATTTTTCAGTCAACATTTTGTTATTTATATATTTTTTACGGGTAAGACGTCTAATACCAATGGGGGGATGAAGAAGATATGAGTTTAGTCAGTATTTCATTGTCGTCTAAGTCAACATCAACATCCCTGATTACGCCAGTACATTGGACTCTAAAATTAGGAATGTATGCAGTTATTTCTCTTTCCTTGAGAATTTCAAGATTCAATAAATCATTGGCAGCCTGTGGTATACGTGTTGTTACTTTCATTCTATTTTGACCCGTGACTGAAATATCGACTATTTCATCTTTATGTGCGCTTGATGACTTAAACAGCCATTTATCCAATGCATCCTGTGTACTTTACCTAAGATGCCTTTATTACCTTCTAAATTAACCACATACGGCGGACCTTTGTCAGTAATAGGTAAAGATTTTTAACGGCTCTATTAATATAATCTGATTTACTAGGGGGTTGATTTTTTATAGAAATTCTGTTTTCATGAACATGAACCTTACTGATGCTACTCAACACTGTATCCCCACATCTTTTATTACCTCGTATCATAGGTTCACTAAAGGTTTTTGGGGTTGAAATAGATGCCATATTGGGATTAGAAACAATTTGTTCCACTTCCATTTTGTTAGTATCATTCTCACATTTCTTAATTGTAGTATTACTGACACAGACAATGTTATCGGCACTTCCGTCACCAACATGTAACTTATCTGACTTTGTATTTGTAGACGGGGGCCCAACGCCCCCGCCGCACGCAGACATTTTCACCAAAAGAAGGTGTTAATTATAACAATAAATAAAAAATAAGAAAAGAAAAAAGAAAAAATTAAATTAAATAAAAAAAGAAAAAAGAAAACAGTAATTATTATAATAACCGTGAAAAATAAACTAAAATCACTAAAATTTTAATGTAAAGGTAATAGAATAAAATAAAATAAATTAAAACTAAAATCTAGAGAATTGAGAATAGGGCACAGTGCAATACAAAGACACTTTTTAACGATTTTGACTGTTTGAAGGTCAAACAAGACTGTTATAGAAGTTCAGAGAATAAATTCTAGAAGAGGCAATTCAGTGGGAGCACCTACTCCAGCAATCGTCCTTACATTTGATACTCCTATAATTCCTAAAGAGTGAAGATTGGATATTAGAGTTAGGAATACGACATTATATTCCTAGCCCGTTGCGTTGCTTTAAATGCTTGAAGTTTGCACATACGGCATTACATTGTAAATGCGAGTACCCAATCTGTGGATTATTTGGTATAGCAAAACATGATGGTAATTGCACGAACCCATTAAATTGTGTTAACTGCGCAGAAAGTCACCCTGCTTTGGCTAGAGAATGTAGAGAGTATATAAATGAAAAGATAATTAAAGAAATGATGGCATAGGAGAAACTAACATATGCTCAAGCAAAAAGAAGAATTGCACCTCCTCGGACAAATGAAGTAACATATGCGCAATTAAGGGCGCATGATAAGTAATAGATTAAATCATTTCGTGGAATCTAGTGATTTACTTTCACAAAAGCAGTTTGGCTTTAGACAGGGACGCTCCACAGCAGAACCTCTCGTAATGCTAGAACATGAAATTCAAGACGCTTTCATCCAGAGACAACAAGTAATGGCGTTTTCTTGGATATCAAAAATTCCTATGACATGGTTTGGAGATACAAGCTATGGAGATACATCCTTATGTTCATCAAAAATTTTGCAGAAAACAGAAAATTTCAAATAAGAATAGGAACAACATATTCGAGCCTACATATGTAGCAAAATGGTCTTCCCCAAGGTAGTATTTTAAGTGTACTCCTTTTTAAAATCTCTATAGATGGGATAACTCGTTATGTGCAAAACCAGTGAAGTCTATCCTATTCGCTGATGATTTTACAACACCTCACAGTAGACAGCGTTTTAGAAGGGCAATGTATGTTGCAAAGTGTATTGGACAACCTAACCCAATGGTCTCTGAATAATGGGCTTCAGTTTTCACCGGAAAAAAGTAAGTGTGTCGTTTTTTCCCGGCTAAAGTGACATCAACCAGCCACTCTTCATATTAATGAAGTGCCCGTAAGAACAGCAAATTCCACACGGTTTCTTGGCCTAATCTTTGATAAACTCTTTCTTGGAGAGCTCATATAGGAGATTTAAGAGACCGAAGCCGAAAATCATTGAATTTATTGAAAGTAATATCTGGTACTAAATGGGGTGCTGATCGTGGAGTAATGATCAAAGTATATCGGTCAGTTATCAAATCTAAGATTGACTACGGTTGCTTCGTATATTCTGCTAAGGAAGCAATTCTTAAACAACTTGACACCATACATAATCAGGGAATTAGATTGTCAATTGGAGCGTTCAAAAGTAGTCCTATAGCAAGTATTAATGTCGAGACAGGTGAACCTCCATTATTTTACAGACGTCGACAACTAACTCTAGCCCTCTATGTGCTACTGACTAGCAAAATAGCAAGTCCATGTTGCAAAATAATTAGCCGCCTTCCGTTTGAGCAACGATAAAATAGATCTGTAGTGCAACCAGACCATTCGGGTTAAGATGTAAAAGTTTTTTGTCACAATATAACTTTACTGTACCAATTATGTATCTCCATAGCTTGTATCACCAGGGTGCCCCTGGTTGTCCCCTCCCATAGTAATAGGTTCGTCCCTCCTTAAATACCCGAAGAATTCAACCCCAATGGCTCTTTATAAACAATGTCTTTTAGAACTTTTAAATCATATAAAACCGAGATATGTAGTTTTCACGGATGGTTCAAAAAATTCTCGAGGTTGTGGAGCTGCAGTAGTTACACAGTTACAGAACCTGCAAGTTTAATTTATCAGCTATCAGTAGCGTCTACCAAGCAGAACTTTATGCGATTTATATGGCATTGGTCACGGTGGGAGGCATTGAGGGGGACATAGCAAAACGTTCAGACTCAATTAGTTCTCTTCTATCCCTGAAACAGAGGTATTCAAGATATTCTATTGTGCAGAATATCCATGCTTCGCTGTACAATATGAGAAATGAGGGGACAAGAGTCACCTTTGTCTGGACACCGGACACTCAGGAATAATAAGAAGTGAAGTCGATTTGGCGGCAAAAGGGGCAATAGCCATGGAGGTTACGGTTGAAAGAAGTATGCCAGTAGAGTAACCCATGCTTTAAAAAGAAAGTTCTCCTATGTTGGCAGAATGAATGGACCTCAGTGGTAGGGAACAAACTTAGGGAAATTAAAGAGGTAGTAACACCCTGAGACACCAGTCATAGAGGAAATAGAAGGGAAGAGGTAGTGATAGCTAGATTGAGAATCGGCCATACCCGACTAACCCATGGGTATCTGATGAGTAGAGATGCAGCCCCTATATGTAGTGATTGTAATACACCCCTGACAGTGAAGCATATATTGCTAGACTGCTCGATATATTCTAGATGGAGAACACTGAACCATATTCCAGAGAGAATAGAGGATGCCCTCCGGAATGATCAGAACATTATTGATAGGCTAATTCAGTACCTGAAAGACGTCCATATATTTGGAAAAATTTAATTTATTATTATTATGAATTCAAAGTCATGTAGTTTTAAACCGTAAAAGTTTTAGTGGGAGTTTTAGAGCGGAGGTAATGTAATTATTAAAGCTATGGTTGGAAGGAAGTAGGGCATAATAACTAGTAGGTTTATGCCCCCCTCCCAAAAAAAAACTTTTTTCAAGATTGAGAAAAAAATGACAATGCTAAACATGTATGTAAGTTGTGGTGGTTGGGTCCACAAGCTGGAAGTAATCAGAGATATTTTCCGTGATAGCCTACTTCATTCTGTGGTCATCGACAGGTTTCGGGCCTTCGTCCATCATCAGGATGTCTTGATATAACCGTAGAATAACACAGATTTGCACAGACCAAACCAACTTATACACTCTATAAACTGACTTATGTTTTTGTATTTAAGTCTGAGGTATATAAACTGATTTTGCTCTGTGCAAGTCTGTGTTATCATATTGTTTTATGAAGACATCCTGATGATAGACGAACGCTCAAAACCGGCCGATGATCTCAAAATGAAGCAGGCTATCAAGGAAAATATCTCTGATATATGCATGCCCAGGAGTTGTCTTTATCGAAAACACCGCTCTCATAGTATGTGATTCGCTTTGTACTCCGCCCAGAGTGCCAACAGACTTGCTATCTCACACTTAACTTAAAGATAAGCATTAAATTACAGAATTCTATAATTATGACGATTAGAAATTAATCAAATCATTTGATGCCCGGAATTATCTTAGTCTATGATTCAAAAACACTTGCATTTTGATACGTGTCGGACCTTCAAACCAGTTCAGACTTTACTAAAGTAGTTATTAACGGAGAATACAGCTGAAAAGACTTGGTTCATTTTCATATCGCCTAATAAGCCGGAAAATAAAAGAATTCTCTCTACAAAATGATCTTAATTAACAAAACAATTGATTAGACCTGTATGACTGTGGGGTTTGGGAGTTGCCAAAACTTACAAACTGAACAGGAGGAAGTCCTGCTTTAGCTCATGACGCCATATTACTGAATCATTTTACAACGCTTCAAAGCTTACATCTATAGACTAATCATTGTACACTCTTCGTAAAACAGATACAATTAAATACAAAAATAAAATAACTGGATCAGAGATATTTTCCGTGATAGCCTGCTTCTTTTTGTGGTCAATCGGTTTCAGGCGTTCGCCCATCATCAGGATGCGTTTGTCAAACAGTGTGACAACACAGACTTGCACAGAGCAAATTCAGGTTATACACTGAGTGTATTCAAATTCAGTTTATACAAATTTGAGTGTATAAACTGATTTGCTCTGTGCAAGTCTATGTTATCACACTGTTTGACAAACGCATCCTGATGATGCGCGAACGCTCGAAACTGGTCGATGACCACAAAAAGAAGCAGGCTATCACGGAAAATATCTCTGATGCTTTCCAGCTCTGCGGAACCAACCACAAGAAATAAATATCTGGTGCAAAGAATCACACAAATTTCTCTTACTGCACCTAATTCAATTCTGACGCCACATTGACTACCTAATCCTGGCCACATTGACCACGTAATCCTGGCCACATTGTATTCCTATTTGGAATTGATACTTAACACTAGAATGACAGATTAATGTCACAGATAAATATAGATATTGAGGAGCTGAACATGGGCTTTTAACACATACCAGATGACTACTGATGATTACATTGTAGACCACATGATCAGATTACCATGAAATCTCAGAAACACCGGTTTATAAAACTATAGAGACAAATCTGCGTCTCAGCTTCCCCAGTATATATCTGGATTCCATTTTTTTTTTTTTTTCAGAAAAATGGCAATTTATCCTTGGGATTAATTAGGACTGAATTTTCTTTTTCTTCAAGAACAGCACCCTCTCCTTTCCAGGTTTTGCTGGCCTATCTTGTTCCATTTTCTTGCTCTAATTTAGATACCTCTGTGCTTGGGTTCTAACAATTTCTTAGCTCATTATTGAAGATTATTTCCGGTTGTCGGTTGTTCTACATTTGCTTTGGCCTACGGAGAATTACTATTGTCTCGCAGAGGCAAACATAGGGGCTCGTTTCTTTTTCATATCGCCCTTTACAATAGGATATCTCTTCTGGTGTTTTACGAATCTCGTCATGTAGCTCTGGAGAGAGTTGCAGACAATACCCCGTATTTATTACAGCAGACAGTTAGCTTAGAAGTGAATAACAGCTACAAATTAGCTCACCTACAACAAGTTAATAATCATGGCTGTATGATAAAGTTATACAAAAAAAAAGCCTCTAAAACTGATAGAAATATGTAGTAAATTTGTGTTACAATTTAAAATGTAAAAATAATGAAACATGTATTTCCATAATAGAGTTGAACTGCGTTGTCTACCAGCAGCTAGCATACACGGATCTCTTTCATGTGCGCATGCCTCTACATATTCTACACTGAATTTATGGTGGATATGTAATTTTTGTTTAATTTGTAAGAAAAGAAAAACATTCACCCAGCCTATCATTTTCGTTTATATAGCGAAATAATTTACTAGCAGGTCAAGCAGTTTGAAGAAGAGGCAACTCCATCCATTGTCTGTTGTAAATCTCTATAATTTTTATTTTTATTTTATTTTATTTTCCTTGTAGTTGTTGTTCTTCCACTTCTTTTTAAAGGAGTCCTCGTGCGCTAACGCGCCTTAACACGCATGCGTGATCAGCATGGTTAATAGCAATACGGCCCCACAGGGCACGGGACATTATCACGCGCGCTTACAACTTGCACTACTTGTCTACTATCATGATTTCAACTTTTATATATATATATATATATATACGTTGTACTTATATTAAGCACTATACGACTATTTTGCTTGTGTGTGCGTGATAGAAAGGCATGTTGTGGACATGACAGAGGAATGCCGCAGACATCGCTTCACTAGTGCTGCTTGATTGCCACTAGTGCTAAAGTGGCTCCACCATCAAGCAACTTACCATATAAATATTTATTCTTTTAGAATCATATATATTATGTCTGGATTGGTGAGGAAGGTTACCAAGGTATCGCGAGAGCACCATGACAGAGAGCCCTCTAGTGTCTTCTATTCTTATTCTTCAAGTTGGTCTTGAGCCAACTTTTGCAAAGAAGCTTCTTGAACTGTAAGTGACCAATATAGAAAATATATATATTATATAGAAAATTGCTACGTCCAAATTGGAGTAACTACAAGTTTCTTCATGAAGCTTATAATCCTCTGAGTGGTTATTTTCTCGCGTTTTTTGGAAAACGATTTTCTTTAGGCATTGAGTGTGTCTTGGACGTCTTGCACACTTATTTCAAACGTTTATCTGAGAAAGTGATTTTTTTAGTTTCTCAACGATTTCTCGAGAATTACACCAACAGTTTTCTTTACTGCACCCCAATATATAGGCCAATCATCTATGTTTGTAACTTTGTCCGAGAAATAGATTTTAAGTACGCGGAACACATCACACTTCTCACTAAATTGTGGCAACTAAATATTCAGTAATGTTGAAGAAAATTTGTCAGTTGTGAGAATTGTCGTAAAAGAAAAATTGTTAGAATGTTTGTTTTATTTCGTGAAAATCATGTCGCTCTGAGTTTATTAGAAATATATTTTACACTTCCGTTACTCAAAAATTATCCATCTTGAAATATATGAACTTATAACAAAAACAATGTTTGAAAACTGATGATATAACATCTTTCATCTTTGTCTTAAATTTCAGTAGTTATGTTAATTCAGACTTTATAGGTAATTCTGATAATGATGTGACTAGAGAGATAACTGACTAATTAGAAGAAGGTGGAGAAGATAAGGAAGTTAATCATGGAAATCTTCTTAATTAGTGCAATTGCTTGTTGTGGTGATAGTTGTGCATGTTACATAACGAACGTGAGAAATAAAGGTAATGGCTCCAAGCATTAACATAGAAGATCAGTGATGGAACAAATATCCAGACTGACCGAAAGGCTCACTTCCCCCATGGATATTGCAATATTAATAAATTCAGACGTTGGAAAAACAAATACTCTACATCACTACAGACTACTAACTTGACTTGGAAAAAACAAATGAAATGCTTAAATAATTAATTATAATAAATAGATAAATTAACTTGGATGAAGTTTGTAGATATTTTCAGAAATCTAAAGTTCTGATTGTCCTCTGACTGATTCTGAAGGCTCTGTCCTCTGAATGATTAACTTGGTTTCACCACAGTTTTGTTTCATTAATCTGACACCTACAGAGCTCTCTCTCGTCCGAATTGCTTACATTCATAATCCTCCGATTTAAATCTCTGATAGTATATTTCTTTCTACTTTCGAAGTCTTCAGTATTTCTTTTATTCGTAAATAAATAACGTATCATTTTTTGTTATAGACAATATGAAAGCCAGTAAAAGCTTGTCTGGTCACTCAGACACCTTTGGTCTTGTTGAACGTAGTGCCAACTTAATTCTCTCTTAATTCTCAACTTAATATCTTTATTTAAAGGCATCATAGAAAATTAATTTCTATCTGTCGGACCAATGTAGCCAACACCAACTCCAGATTCCAATATGAAATAAAATCGCTACACCTATGCTAATATTGTCTTATGGTTATCCATATATGAATTTCTACATATTTTTCAATAAAACTTGCACTTTCGATGAAGGATTTTGACCGAAACTTTTGTTTCAGAAGTGATGGTTGTACCTAAGTAATATCAAGTTTGAACTTGCTTCAATTTTTATCTTTGACGTAGAATACGTCTTTCCCTTCGACATATGGGGTACCTATTTGCAGAGAAAGCATTACCGAGCCTGGTGACAGGAGACAGATAGAAGGTGTTCGAAAGTCGAGTGGGGGGGAGGGATTAATGGTGTTGACTGAAACCTATAGAAGGAGATGTTTTCGGATTGGAGCGCATACTTGTTATTACTAGCTGAGCTAATAAATTTGAATATTATAAAAATTTCGAATGAACATGCACTCAGCCGAGCAGAAATTAAAAAAAATATACATACAACGTTTAAAGGAAAAGGCGTTATTATTGTTTAATGTTGATATAAAGTTCTATTTGCGTCGACGTAATATACGCCTTTAACGTTTATGGCTGTGGTTCTCCGCTGGCTGCTTCATTGTATTTGCTACACACACATATCTATTCTGGAAATCTCAAAAAAGTACATCCATTGAACATGCAGTTTCGAAAATTTAATAAGAAGGAACAATACTTTCTCAAAGCAATAAGGTCTAGTGAATTTTATTCTCATTTCTGAAGAGAATATTTCATTCGCTTCTCATAAATCTACTAACAAAAAGGTCTGAATATTATATAATCAAATAAGAATTTAGTAAAAAACACGAGTTTCTGGGTTGGGACTCGCGTCAGTGATTTGCTGAAATGCCTTGTTGGCTTTCATAGTGTAACAACCCTGAAGAGGCTCATTGCAGCATGGGCAATGAGGTTTTTGGCCCACCACTAGCGCGGTCTCAACCCGGAACCTCAAGTGTTTTTCATGAAAATGGCCACGGAAACCTAAAAGTATTGAGTGCCTGTTGAGGTTCTACGAGATTTGATATCTTACGAAAAGTGCAGCTTGTGCTGTATTGCAGCTTTAGTAGATTGTTGGAACACATTTATTTTCTGATAATCGAGTAAAATAAGATTTAAATTAAAAAGAATGTACAAAGGTTTCATTCTGAAAAACAGCGTATTATACATTATTGCGGAAATGAGATTGAATAAAGAATTATTCATCAACGGAAGGATATAGGAGGTGAATGCAACAGGAAGCGAAGGCGGGAGTCACCATGGCAACAAGATGCAGGAACTTATTATGCAAGCAGTGTTGCTCTGTGATGGATAAAACAGGCAGTGGTATTTCTAGTTTGAAAATATCCTATCGTGTGTGAGTGATGTCTAGGAGTGTACACAGGAGGGCATACTGTTGGCTCCGTATGCCATGGAAAAGTTACAGCTAGATATCAGTGGTGGTGGTCGTGGTACAGACACTAATTATCACGTTGTCACTGCGACCTGCCGATATGGCCAACAATACATGGACATTTTCATCAACACATGGACACATGCTGGTGTACATCCTGAAGTAGACAGTAAATTTCTGATCATCATTTCTTAAATAATAAATCTTTGCAAACTTACCGCCTGTTGATAGCACCTAATAGAAACTTGCTAGAGTGTGTGGGTTGGCACCACTGGACAATATCTCTGAGATTGTTTCCGTCGTGCTTTTTTTTCAGTTGTATTTCTGATCGGTTTCCTTTGTCCATCCAATCATCCCACTTTGATTACATAAGAATTATTAGAAATAATTGATTTTTTAAATTTCTTTTTTATACCACACTAAATTGGACAAACTAAACTAAATTGGATTAACTAAACTTCCAAGCTATACAGATAAATTCCAGTAAAAGTAGAGCTTTAGCAGAGAGTTGTGTTTTCAACTTGACTGACTTAAGTTAAAATTCTGGCGAGTTCGACCCCATAATAGTCACATTCACAAATCGACAAGACAGAGTTACACATTTACCTTACACTTTACACACCACCAAATATTTCAAAATATTTTTAAGTTATGAGAAAACAAAATGTAATCAAATATCGAAATGTTTGGAGGAAATTCATTTGGTTTTTATTTTAGCCAAACCTCACAACATTCAGCAATATCTACACCAACAGCCGCACAATAATTGAATTTATTTTGATGAAAAAAAGAAAGTTTCTGGATTTTTGATATTTAACTTTTGGTGGTAAAAGGCAGGTGTGCCTTTGAAATATGGAGGCTTTGGACCATTTAAACATATTACACTAGCGACGTGTTTGAAGTAATATTCCTAACTTCCTTGAAGTTTTAAATCGGAGGAAAGGATTTCAAAGTCCTTATAAAATGATTTTCTATGAAATAAAACTTTTTACTTCCTCTTTTTTTTTAACTATATCATTTCTTTTTACATCTGTAATAGTATCCAAAGAGAGTATTCGTAGCAGAGAGGAAGAGACAAAATGGCAGGACCACTCTCTCGGACTGGAGTGGGAAACCACATAAATACAGCGACGGGAGACAGATAGGGGAACAGTTCATACTACTGAGTTCATAGAGCCAATCATTCATTACCCTTTACTACTCTACCATACTAAGTTTCGTAAAACACCAGAAGAGGGTGGATTATTTCATCATTTCAAGTGTAAAGTCCAGGCAGTCAGTGTCATTTATCATATTATACAGTGTTAACCACATTCTGTTCATTCTAACCAGACCATTTCTCTCCTTCATCAACCCCATTATACATCTAATTAACCTTTTAGCAGACAATACAACTTTTAGAATCAAATTAAATCTTCAACAAATTACATTTTTTTTTGTTTTAAATATCATGGATCGGTTATAATAATAATAACAATTAGTATAGAGGGGATTAGCTTGTTGGTATTGTGCTGATAATTCGTGCAAGTTCGCAAGTTTGGGTCCAGCAATATTACCTTTAGATTTTTCTCTCTTGGGAGCCTCTATTAACTGGTGATAAGCAATTTTGTCTTTTAGACTGTTGTTTAGGCCGATTGTGCTCTGATAATAATCCGAGCATCAATGACCTAGATTTGACGCACCTTAAGGATAATAATAATAATTAACGTAGCAATAGAGCTTCGGACTAGATGCTAAGTGAAATAGAAAGTCACAAAATACTGAGAAATCATTCAATGCAGTGATCCTGTTGACCTATTTTGACAAAACATTACTTCAGGTCCCTGGTGGAACTTAACGAAATATCAGGTTTGAACATCCTGCGCATTTCTGTTTTCGAGTTATGCTGACCACACACACACACACACACAAAACACACACACACACACACAAAACACACACACACACAGAGAACAATTTCTAAAAGCCACTTTTTCGGACTCAGAGGACCTCAAAACATATATTTCCGGTGAAAACTTGATATGGAAAATTAGACACGATTGCAATACTTCCTCTTACAGCAGTGAGAGAAAGAAAACAAAGTTGCACTCGGTAGCAAATCTTCTGTGCAATCAGAAACTTAAAAAAAAAAATGAACAACGTGTAACATTTCTCTATATTGTAATAGATATTTATTCTAGAACATTATAATATTAATCTAGTTGATTATTTTTTAGCTGCTGGACGTATTTAAAGCCAAACTAGCACACCCAAACTAAATGGACCCATCGCCACTGGTCAAAGTAGTACACCTTTTACTTATCTAGCATTAAATTGTCTCAATCAGTAACAACGGTGATCTAAGTAGTCCCCAGTGTTTTATTATCTGGCCACTGTAGTTATCCAGATACCACAACTTATTGTCACGTTTCAGGTAGTTTAAAATTTTATAGAAATATAAATCCACTGACTTCAATGACCCATTAAAAAGTGGGCCTCAAATATGTACAATAAAATTTGAAATGCTGCTAGAACGTACAGACCAAAGTATTTTCTGTCTTTAGTTGACATCCAAACTTAAATGAAGCATTGGAACGATCTTGCAAATTTACTCCCATCATGAATTTATAAATATCATCAATTTAAACTTGATTAAATTTTAATTATTTTACTTGTTACTTAGTTAATTCCTCTAAAGATTATATACAGTTGGCAGAAATGAATTCTATTTTTAGGACCTAAAACAAGTTGTAGTCTTTAGGCTCACAGTACTATCTACTAACGCGTTACTACGATTGTAATAAATTGACAAATTCTCTTTGAAACTTAATAAAATTAGTATTTTAGATGGCACTAGAGATTTATGTTGGTCTCAGCAAATATGAGGTAACTGAATGTGATTACATCGTTGTAAGCAGTCAGCGGCTCGAACAATACTCGACAATACTTGAATTCTAATTCTCAAATTCCTAAGACCATCTTAAAATCAATATTTCGAAAATAAAACGCAGAAGCCAATTATTCTGTCGCTTTGAATTGTTGGTATAAACTCAATTTTGAAATATTGATACCGTCAGATTACTTCCTCTTACAGCATTAAGAGAAAGTACAAAAAGTAATAAGCCAAATATTGCAAAAGCTCTTGGCGTCAAATCTATATATTTGTGGAATTATATACTAAATAAAATGGAAATACAAAACTCGGAATTATGTATTTATGTGTTAGAATGTGATCGCTGCATATGAGAAAGATTGATCCTGCAAGGCGTGGCGCATTCTAGAATGTCCAGTATACGGCCTGAAGTGCATGTTCAGAATCTCTTCCCAAGTAATAAAAATATATCTGAAATCGAATAATATTAAATAGTTGCAATTTCATATAGAAAACGAAGAATCATAAACAGTGAAGAAATTACAAACTCGGCAGTAAATGACCACAATAAAGTTCAATTGAAAGGAAAGTAATAAAAACATAATTGGTTAACTAGCCAGCCACAGGAGAGAGCTGCTGTAGTCCAACTACTATCTGTTTATTTGATCAGTGTTGTTCACATTAATTGGAAAACATGCGATAAATACTATTTTTATTTTATGATTATGGGTATATGTATATATATATATATATAGTGTTTGTAAAATAATGAGGGGCCGGCAATCTGCACCAGATGGCTCTGCTTGCCATTCAATATTGAGTAAAATACTTACAGGAAGATGAGCTCGATGAGGTAAATTACATTAATATTGAACTAATATCTACGAATGCAGATATAACGTAGAAGCAAACTAAGATTCGCACATATTTGCTTTAATTCAGTCTGTATTATCGTTACCGTATATAGGATTATTATTCACCAAACAGCCGGTAATTGATATTCAAAAATTTTTACGAACGATTGTGGGGAAATGCTTAGAGATATGCGTTGTAACACTGATGCAGCGTTACACTGTGCTAGGTAGGTAACATTGGCTAGGGAATGTTGAGTGATGTATGTAACAGTAGAGTTGTTTAACCTTTAACGTACGCTCACGGTATAGACAATATTCAGTCATTATTTTGTTTAAAGGCTATTGTAAATTGTTTACCTTTAATTATACTGTCAATTAACTAATAAATTCTCGGTTGTTAATGAGTAGCAAACTAACATCACTAGAAAGACAACTTCCATTGTGTTCATCCAAGGAGATAATAAAAAAGATGAGGTTTTTTAAGGAATTTGTGTATCTTCACTTTTTTTTATGGTGACAGTATGTGTGTATATATATATATATATATATATATGCGTGTGTGTGTGTTCTGTATGTGAACAGAATATCTCAGAAATGAAAACTTGCAGGAAGCTCAAACTTGGTATTCAATTTGATACTACAACCGCATCAGACACGAAGATTTCCGGCAAAATCCATCATCTTGCAAATTTTTTGCAATTTTGACATAAATGACTCCAACGATTTTCTTTTATCTTGCATATAGTTGTAATCATGTACATAGTTCTACAACTGTTATTTGTAAGATTTCACCGGGGAAATTCATTTAAGGGCACTTCTGGAGGAAAGGTGGGGTTAAGTTTTCCACTAAAATGCTATTTCAGTTTTTATAACAATTCTATCATCTAAATAATAAAATTTAGTATTATATATGTTGTTGAAATGCTGAGTTCGAATAATATCGGATTACCGGAAGTGCGTTTTTATTGAAAAGTATTTTTCAGTTTTCTGCTATTTTCTCTAAAACGGCTCCAACGATTTTCTTTAAGCTAGTAATGTAAACTACACATATAAAGAACTACAACTTTATTTGAAGCATTTCTCCTGGTAAAGTCATTTTAGGGGGCTTTTGGGTGAGAGATGGGGTTATGATTTCTCTAAAGTGCTATAGTAGACTATACGATTCAACCATCTAAACAAGATTAATTGCTAATAAATAAATTGCCAAAATTTTGAGTTTCAAGAAAATTAGTAAACCGGAAGTCGGTTTTTAATGAACAGTGTTTTCAGTTTTTGCTATTTTCTCCACAATAGTACCGACGAATTTTATTAAATTTGGTACACTAACTATAAAATTTCGACCAGATTTTTTTTTTATTTAGATGGTTGGGCTGTTTTAGCATTGCGGACCAGCTACATATTCTACAATTTTGCAACTATTTTACTAATTTTTGTTCTGCATGATCAGCGGAATTCCAAGAAATTTAAACTCCTCAGTGATTGACCCAGCTCATTGGATAGAAGCTGGAGTCATCTTTAAATTAAAAATCTCATGTGAAATACTCACATGGCATGCAAATCTCTGATAGACAATATTTTCTTCAAAATTCAATTTTGATCATATGTTTACATGGCTTTAGAATTATTACAAATGCATGTGGTTTAAACTGATTATTTTATAGTAGTAGTGTCCCTGTTAGCCTCCAGCAAACTTGTAACGGCAGTTTAAAGATAAGCCTAATTCAAAGATAGCTCAGGACTCTTCTATACATCATTTTTCGGTCAAAATGTTTCGATAAAATTGATAAGATTAACATATTTGCAGTTAACATTCAAATTTTAGAGAAACTAGTTGAAGCTGTTTGTTGAGAAAATTTCAAAATACTCACGATGAATATTCGTATTCCCAGTAAACCGATTTTCTTCAAAAGTGGAATTGTTCCATGCATTTGTTAAAACTTATGCAATGGTAGCAGGGCTGGATGGCTGGCCCTGCCAACGGATGGTTGGCAGCACTGGTGAGCTGAGAAACACACAAACTGACACTGAACTCACATTTACATTTCACGATTTATTTAGTGAGGAAAGGTGGGGAACCGAGTGAGATGTTGGTAGCGTGATGAATATAAAATGGTAGCGTTTGCTGATATAGAATGTTTGAAAAACTCTAATAATAGATAGGTAGTGTGGTTAGCCTGGTGAACACTTGAAGACTGAGCTTGACACATTTTAGGTCATTAAAAGTTAACTGATGACTGATTGATTAAGCTCTCACATGATCGTCGTTTTGTTTCTCCTACCACCAGAAGCCGCTTCTAGATGGTCGATTCGCTGACGAAGTTGAAGGTCATTCGCCAATACCTTTTAGTGGGCCTGACAGCGGATGAAATGTGTAGTTGATGTGCCCTTGGAGGCTCAAAATTGGGGCCTCATTGCGGCTGCTAAATGAACTATTATATACAACTGTTGTCCTGTGTATTTGATGGTGATTCGTTCCATTACCCTTAAAAAGTAGGTGGTACCGCCATACAGAGGAAAGGGTTGCCGCTTCCCCAGAATCCCTAAAGAAAAATAAAAATCCCTAATAGTGTCAAATAAAAACGTTAGCAGTGCAGTGTATAGTTAAGAAAGCTATGTTTAGAGAAACGCAAGACACCTCACCTCCCAAATTCCTATCTCCAAATCCTATCCAAAACTGAGTTTGTACCGATATTTGGCCGATTAAAATTAATAAATATATAAATATAACTATAAAAACACATAATAAATCATAAATATTAATTTTCGTAGTTTTTATAATGTTACTTCTGGCTCAGTTGTTTCCTCCATTAGACAGTGAACAAAGTATTTCAGAATGTGACTATTACAAACCGGTCTACTTATAAGTTTTTTCACCGGCTAAGATTTTTGTTCGTGTAATTTAGTTGAAAATGTGGCAAGATATATTGCCCATTTTTCTTGTTATGTAAAAAATTAATCATTTACTATTTCTATATATATAGTGTGTGTTTCTGTGAATGCATGTGTATGGCAATAGTGATAATTCAGTAATGACATACTGATTCATGATTTCGTCCTTTAGCAAGTGATAATTTGGCCGGGTGGCCATAAGGATAGCAGTTGGCACTTTCACTGGCCATTGTAGACTAAATAAGCACATGCATCGCATGGGCCTGGCAACGGATAGCCTGTGTAGGTTTTGTCAGGAAGAAGAGGAGACGGCACTGCATGTGGTATGCCACTGCGAGGGGCTGGTCTGGCTAAGGTACCGCCTCTTTGGTAAAGAGAAGCTGGTGCCAACAAGCCTCAGCCAGGGCCCTCTCTCGGACCTATTAAGTCTTTTAAGGCAAGCAGGACTCGAGAGGGTGCTCTGATGGCAGGTGCTCTGATTGACCACCTGGGAGCCCCCCCCCAATTCCACAGTCCGGTTAAGGACAGGATAGGGGGAGAGTCTCCAACTAGGGGGGTGCCACAATAGATCCTTGGGGTGTCGCGGTGGCGTAGGCTGGATAGCCATTTCCCCCGGTAGAATCTATCTATCTAAGTGATAATTTCACTCACAAAATTGGCAGCCAATCAGATTGCACCGTTTCCGAAATTCAACCAATCAAGTAATGATAATAAACCAACTTGAAACAGGTCGCTGTAACATTTAAAACGTACGGATTGCTTGAAACTTTCAACTGGTGCAAGAGTAGACTTAAAGGTTATAACACTTCACACTAGAAGCCTTCCACCTCCAAAGAACACTTTGCTGGTTTTAAAATAAGAAATACATTTAATTGTAAATAGACTAGCTCAGTGTCCGAGTTCCAGTCTAACAGCGTTGCCCGTATGGGTAGTTAATACACAATGTTTAACAACACTCCAAGACACTTGGAAAATGAGTTTTACTAGACAAATGTTTTAGCCCTTTATGCGGTGGTTAGCATGCGTTTAAAAAAAAATCGGTGACCTCATCGCGAGAAAACCGCAAAAAACAAACAAAAAATTCAGTAAAGTTGTATTTCCAAATCGCTGATTTGGTCTGACAAAGTGGTTGGTTCACTTCCCACTATAGTGTTAAACGACAGGCAAAAATGCATCAGTACTTTATAAGCTCTAGCTCTGCATTAAGAGGCGGGTCTCACCCGAGATTTTATTCTTATTCGTCAAAGAATTTGTAAACCAAATTCATTGGACTTTGGTAATTACTTTTGAAAATAATTTATACACCAAAGATTTCAAATGGGTCTAGAAGAATACCACTAATGATACCACATCATTTCATATTCATTTACCACCTGATCAAGGGTAACGATATTGCTTTTTATTTTCCCAATATAGCTGTTTTTCGAGTAAATCGCCAAATCTGAAAATCCATTTAGTAAAGTGTTAGTTCCGGTTGAGGAATTTTGACAGGTAGGTAAGCTCTTTTCGGATCCCATGGTGATACCCACACGGAATGTCAACTTTGATCACCGATATAGTGTGTAGTGTGTATACAAACATTTTTTAAGGAAATATTTAGAGTCATTCTCAGGAAAATGTAAAAACTGAAAAATTCATTCAGTTGTGTAGCACTTCCGGTTAAGATATTTCGTTCGAAAAATTTCTGACAATAATCATCGGGATGTATCCAAACGTATCAAGTTTGAACTTACTGTTATTTTTCGTTTTTGAGTTGCGGTCAAAATACTATTAAAAGAAAAAAAAACTATCGTGCTTAGGTAACCGTAAACCATGTATTTCAAATGAAAAGTCACTTCTCAAAACTTGGTACGATCGCAATAAAAAAACCCTCTTAGTATGAATAGTTGAATGAGATTATTGCTCCAGAACACCCACACACCTGTTAGAGCGCAGGCAGTCGGCCCAGATGTTTGTGTGTGTGTTTGAGAGAGAGAGAGACCACACAACTAATATATACGGACCTAGATATACAGCTACACACAAATACAAATACGAATACACATACACACACGTATCATACATTCCTCTGATTTGTCCGTCCCCATCTTCCTGTCCTACTAAACTATTCACAAACATGCATACACATACATACATACATACACACACATACTCACGCACGCACACACACATATTATTAGAAACTTTTAAAGTGGTTTTTTTTATAAGATGTTGTAGGGGAGAGGAAGCCGGCCTTTTAAAAGACCAATTTAAATTGTTGTGGAGCAGTGTTGCCAACGGAAGAATAAGGCGGCAGTAAGTTCTCGTGTCATTTAACAAGCGCAACTTGTAGAAGAAAAGGAGATTGAAATGGCTGAGCCTCCCACTACTAATTATAGTTAATTTTCGACAATAAACAAGCAGCCTAGATAGCAGTAGAAGAAGAAGAAGATTCAAGCAAACAGTTTGTCCGGTCCAACCACACCCAGCTGATCACATGCACAGCCTCCTGAACACATCATCATCAACACAAGAATGTTACTCCCGCGCTCTCTAACAATTCCAGCCTTGTCACGTAATACCAGCGCCACTTTATTCCTACTTCATAAACAGCACGTTAAAAATTTTTACGACAATTTCACTTAATTTGTTGTTGTTCTTCTACTTCTTTCTCAAAATAATGATCTTCATTACTTACTGCTAGTAAGAGGAGGTGTTATAATAGTGTCAAATTTTCTATATCGAGTTTTCAACGTAATGTATGTGTGCGTGGTCTGTCTGTCTGTGTATGTGTGTCTGTCTGTCTGTGTGAATGTGAACATCATAGCTCAAAAACGAAAAATCGCAGAAAGTTCAAACTTGATATTCCGTTCGGGTATCACCATGGAATCCGACAGTAGGTTGGTTATCTGTCAAAATTCCTCAACCGGAAGTACCACTTTACTGAATGGTTTTTCATTTTTTTTTTTTTCAATTTTCTCGAAAATGGCTCCAGCGATTTTTTTTAAACTTGATATATCAACTACACATACAAAGATCTACATTTTTTGCAACATTTCTCCAGGAAAATGCATTTAAGGCTAGGGAAGGGTTAGGTTGTCCTCTAAAGTGCTACTTCAGTTTATTATACAATTCTATCATCTAAATAATATTAGTTAGAATTAAATATGTTGTTGAAATTCCGAGTTTGAAGAAAATCAGATGACCGAAAGTGCGTTTTCATTGAAAAGTATTTTTCAATGTTCTGCTATTTTTCTGAAACCGCCCCAGCGATTTTCTTTAAACTAAGTGTGAGTGAACTACACATATAAAGAGCTACAACTTTTATTCGAAACTTTTCTCCGGGTAAACACATTTAAGGGAACTGTTGGAGGAGGGATATGGTTATGTTTGCCTCCAGAGTGCTATCTTAGTTGATTATAATATTCTACCATCTAGACAAAATTAATTAGATTGCCAAAATTCCGAGTTTCAAGAAAATTAGTAAACCGGAAGTTTATTTTTAAAAAACAGTTTTATTTAGTTTTAATGATTTTCTTCCGTAAAAACGACGAATTTCATTAAATTTGGTGCACTAACTATAAAGTTTGTCAATTAATATTTTGAAAACTGGAGTAAGAGAAAGTTTCACACCAGATTTTGTGACGCTCTAAGAGAAATTAATATGGTTCATATAAAAAAGTGTGTATTATAATAAATATTGCAAGTAAAAAAAAAATCTTGCTGCTTTCAAGAAAATTTAGTTAAAATGGTACTTCACACAGACCAATAATATTTAAAAATCACTTTTTTGTTTTCAAAGCACACCAAATATGATGGATAACAGAATAATAGAAGTGAGATATTAAATTTGGAATTTTATCTTGGTGATCAAGGTGGGATTCTTTTTCCAAAACTTAAAGATTTGTGAAAAACGATTTCTCCCCGTCCAAATTTGGTTTCGTTTGGCACAATGGGACGAGAATGGATTTGTAATTAGGAGCTCTTCAGTTCGAGACCCGCGAATAACTGCTAAATTTTATATTCGTTTAAAAAAAAAATCAATAATCAAGTATGTGCCCGTTTATAACAACTTTGGCAACCGAGCATTTAAATCCCGCCTGAAAAAACGCAATTTCCCCTGAGAAAAATATATATATGTATTTACCGTAAACATCAGCAAGTAGCGGAGTTTCTTCATTGACACAGTTGCTTTCTTCAGATTGAGTCAAATTTGATGTGTCCTGAGTTTCACAGTTTTCCAAATTCTGATGTCTGGTTTTAATTGTAGCTGGAGTTGGAAAACATAGAAAGTTTGAAATATTTTATGATTCAAGCTACTTATTTACTTTCACTTACTCCTAGTAAGAGGAAGGAAGTAGTGCGATCGTTTCAAATTAAGTTTTCACCGGAAATAAATGTTTCAAGGCCCTCTGAATAGGGAAAAATGTTTTTAGCGAATGGTCTGTCTATATTCATATGTAAGTGTGTGTATGTGTCTCTGGGCGCGCAGTGTGTGTGTGTGTATGTATCTCTGGGCGCGCAGGGTGTTTAAACTTGATATATCAACTACACATACAAAGATCTACAATTTTTATTTGCAACATTTCTCCAGGAAAATGCATTTAAGGGTAGGGAGGGTTAGGTTGTCCTCTGAAGTGCTATTTCAGTTTACCTAAATCTAAATAATATTAATTAGAATTAAATATGTTGTTGAAATTCCGAGTTTGAAGAAAATCAGATGACCGGAAGTGCGTTTTTACAAATAATTGTTCTATAGAAAATAACATCAGTTGGCAGATCACCGTCATCACACATATGCCGATAGCGCAGTCTGCACACCAACATAGCGACCTCAGGGACCTCCATGCAGGCAAATATTAGTTATCAAGCATCACCAAGTGAAATGATAACGCAAGTACGGTCAAAATCTGTCAAACAGAAGAGCAATCTTTCAGAATGGGTTTCTTCCAGCATTCCTTCAGTTTTTTCACGAAAACAGCTCCAATAATTTCAGTTAAACACGTAGGCTAAAGCGTACGGTCAATATCTGTCAAACAGAAGAGCAATCCTTCTGAATGGGTTTCTTCCAGCATTCCTCCTTTTTTTTCACGAAAACAGCACCAATAATTTCATTTAAACTTACGTAGGCTAAAGCGTATCACTTGGAAATATATTCATGTTAAGGCCTTTCACTTGGTCAATGTGATAAAAATGTGAGAATTGTAGTAAGAGGAAGTTCGAGACACCACATAGTACCTTGGAGCTGGTCAAGCCACATAGTACCTTGGAGCTGGTCAAGCCACATCGTTCCTTGGCTTAAGTAAAGATTTATTGTTTCTGAAATAAGTTTTCTGAAAATGTATAATTTTCTGAACTATTTGACCTAAAGTGCAATAAATAGATGTATGCAAAAATTGCAAGTTTAAACAAAGTTATGGGTTGAAAGTTGAGAATTGCAGAAATGAGTGTTCACGCAGTTATAGGTAGGTTATAAAGCAAGAATAAGAATAAGGACTGATAGAGTGAGAGGGAATAAGAGAAAGTGAAATCATAAAGATTAAAGCATTATGATTAAGACAACAATTTCTTTAGCCAAATTATTACCTAATATATTCCAAACTGGGATCCTATTATTGTTAAGATAAACTGTTTAAGTGAGGCATTGTACTGGAAGCGGTAAAGGTAGAAGCTATTAGACGGCTGGCTTTGTGGCAGCGCCCGCCAGAGCGCACAACAGTCGGCCGCTGTTATGTAGATATGTGGATACGTCACAAGTCTTGCTTGGTGTTCCATTTAAGACTGTCGCCGGCGGGAACATATATATATTTATTCAAATGGTGATTGAGAAGCGCGGGAATAATTTCGTATGCAGGCAGTAGCTCCCCGATCTCACAGATGGCGGCCGCTATATAATATACTGCCTGCCATTGATAGACCCACAACATACACACACTATTCTTATCCGGTTTGTTGTTTGAGGAGGTGATCTTATCCATCCGGTGACAATGAGTGATCGTCTACCTCCGACATCACTTGACACGATACTGGCACTTGCATCTAAGCAATTTCAGAGCTGACTTCCCCATGTTCGAGACCTGAATATTCGTTTTTCTGATACATTCGATTACATCTCATTACTTAAACAATGAAATATGGTTTCATATACTCACACGAGTCTTTTTTAAGGCACTATTATCTAATTTCCTTTAAACTTGAATTTTTCACTAAATCACCATTTGCCTTAAATATAAAATGCAAATAAAGATAGTATAAAGCCACATGTCTCATATGTTGGGTTTTAGGTAGTACCAGGCAGTCTTCTTGACTAAATAGAAAACCATAAGGCAGAGATGCCGTCAAGCCTCAAAAATACTGCTAATGCAATTTAGAAGTAAACTTAAAATATCTCAGCTCCACCAAAAACCAACTAAAATATATTTTTCTGGAACAGTGTGATAAGTTTAAAGATAGGCAGTGGCAACTCACATTTAAAAGAAAATCATTGGAGCCGTTCTCAAGATATTCTAAAAATCGCAGAAATATTTCCGGTTAACTAATTTTCTTTATACTTGGAATTCCAGCAATGCATTTAAAGGATCTTGATAGGCGGTAGTAAGGTACTTTGTATACTGAAGTGGGGTTTTGGAGGAAAGCTCAGCACCTCAAAAAATGAGTTTCCCAGGGAAAATATTACAAATTTAAAATGATAGACCACTATGTGTGCAGCCAGTATGCAAGATTTATGGAAAATGTTAGAGCTATTTTCAAAAAAAGCGCGAAGCTCTAAAGCCATTCAGTACAACCGCATATTTATCGAACACTTTTGCCTCTTTTCATTTTTGAGATTTTGTTAATACTCATGCGCACGTGTGCAAGCGCATACCTACGCACACACACAAATAAATATATATATATATACAGATGCCCGCGAAAAACATCTTCTTCGTGAACTCCAGGAATCTCCGAAACATACTGTTCCTGTAAAAATTCAATTTCGAAAATTTGACCCAGATACAACTTCCTGTTTACAGCAGTAAGGGAATATAAAAAGCAATATCGTTACCCTTGATCAGGTGGTAAATGAATATGAAATGATGTCATATATCAGTGGATCATTAGTGGTATTCTTCTAGACCCATTTGAAATCTTTGGTGTATAAATTATTTTCAAAAGTAATTACCAAAGTCCAATGAATTTGGTTTACAAATTCTTTGACGAATAAGAATAAAATCTCGGGTGAGACCCGCCTCTTAATGCAGAGCTAGAGCTTATAAAGTACTGATGCATTTTTGCCTGTCGTTTAACACTATAGTGGGAAGTGAACCAACCACTTTGTCACAATGAAACCAAGGTTTCGGACAAATCAGTGATTTGGAAATACAACTTTACTGAATTTTTTGTTTGTTTTTTGCGGTTTTCTCGCGATGAGGTCACCGATTTTTTTTTTAAACGCATGCTAACCACCGCATAAAGGGCTAAAACATTTGTCTAGTAAAACTCATTTTCCAAGTGTCTTGGAGTGATGTTAAACATTCCCCTAAACCGCCACTTCAGTGAACATACAGCCTTTCACCTACATGATATATAGCGGTCACTACATTAAAGAACATCTCAAACAACATTTCTGATTAGTAAAGATACCCAACTACATCTAATGCACATCATTTGATGAAAGTACATAATCAGCACATAATTCAATTTTGCACTCAATTATATTTAAATTTACATTTATAAAAAATATTGTTATTAGTGAGAACATTGCTGTGTTATGTTAGCAGTTGGTAGAATTGTAGATATATCAATTAGAGCAGATATCAGATAAGCACGAAGAACACTATTAAATGAGACGAACTATAAAAAGAGGATGGTGTAACTAATAAAGATAAGTGGGCGCATAAACAGCCGCTTATCTTGTCATTCATTATCTGGCCGATGGATAAATTCACCGCTCAATAACCGCTTTTTTTACCTCCTTTTCAACCGTTCACTTCGATTTCTTTTCCATCTGAGAAAAATCAATATTTGATCAACCGATTAGCGGAGGGATTGAGGAAAAAACACCACGCGCATCAACTAATCATCAAAATGTTACCAACCTAACAAAAAAAAGTACACATGTAGATTTAATAGATTTAAAACTTATGACATAGAATTTTTAAATATCTGTTTGGCTAATGTCGGTTGGCAAGACTGGGTACGCCCCACGTTTATGAGGTTAGATCAAGGAGCGGCGATAGTGGTGAGCGGAACATGCGGCGTAGAGTGGGCCCCGGGCTGTATCAGATCTCCGGCCGAGCGCTCGCTCTCAAACTACACATAACTAACCCGTCTATAGTGCCCTCCGGCCATACTGACTTCCGAAACGGTTAGCTACAACTTTACGATTTATTTTCATATAATCAACCCATATAAATGTCTCCACTACCCTCTCACAGTTCGCCTAACTTATTTTCGATTACAATCGAAACAGTTACTATTGTATAATCATAATAGCAATCCAATTATGATTTAGCTCCATTAGATTTCTTAATATTGATCCCATTACGATTACTCCGCATATGCACACATTGATTAGGATAATAATTTAAATAAAAAAAACACTTTTATTCCAACGTAAAATTGAATGCACTAATTTAAAAATTACAGCTCTCACCGAATTAAGTAACAACTTTTAGTGAGTGTAGCGATTTATTGTTAACATTGCATATTTCATATGCACTTCAGTATAATATGTGGTTTTACCCCTACATGACATCGATACACATTAGAAGCATTGATAGAATTCCAAATTTGAAGAAATTCGATTGACCGGAAGTGCGACTTTAACTTATGCCCGTATTTGGTAATTCTGCCATTAGGCGCCTAGTGCGACTTTACACAATAGGTTTCTGAGTTTTTTGGAATTTCCTCGAAAACAGCCATTACGATTTTCTTTAAATTGGTAGGCTAACTTCACAGACAAAAACTATTCTTTTATTTGAAACATTTAAAAAAAAAAAAAATATTTTTGGATAGTTGGCGAAATTGTGGCGTAATTTCAAATTTTATATGTCGTTGGTTCAGTGTATTTAGTGCGCCCTATTGGGCCATATTGTAATCATCACTTTCTACCTGTCAAGATTAGAAGATTGATAGTTATTCCCCACCATCTCTATATTCATGTTAGGTCAAATAGTATAATTTCAGTTCAAAGAAAATTTGTCATTTTATATATAATTGTATTAACAAGGAGTAAGGGAAAAAGTTGTGTGAGTGTTTCATATCAGATTTTTTACTTACTTTTAATAAGAGCTTAAGCTTTCGTTTGGACATGTAATGTAGAAGTTTTCAGTCAAATTAGTTATTATTTTCCAACCAAATTAGATCATTTTAAAAACTTTTTTCAAATTAAATTTTTTTTAATAAAATATTAAAGATTTATTAAAAGCAGAATATGATTGAATTTAGCAGAAAAGTGATATTTAATTTCCGAAAGAAAAGAATTCAGATGATTGAAAAATGGTCAGTATTTAGTAAAACCAGGCTACTATGTTCTTTGCGCACACCTGAGGCCTTCTTTACTGGTCTAAAAACCGACGTTGTTAGAAATTTGACAGTGGCGCTAGTCTACTGCATGTTTAATATTTAAATGGATTAGCAATGTGTTTATTTAGTGCGTAAAGTGCTTTACACATTATAATTGCCAACATTTATCGCAAAACTGTCGCTCTTTGAAAATTCATGAAATGAATTTAATTTTTAAGTGAATAATGATTTTGAATGGAGCAAGACAACAATGTATGTTCCCTTGCCAGTGATAAATGCAAAAATATTGGGAGGGAGGAATATATATGTTGGGTTCGTGCAGTTAGCATTCGAAGTTTAGAGTAGATCATTCTCAGCCCTTTCGAGAAAATTACAAAACTCAAAATCCTACTTCGTAAAGTCGCACTTCCACTTAATTTTTTCTTTGATTTTCTTCAAACTTGCAATGCATTTAAAATGCCCGAATATTATAGGTCACATTATCGTATATGGTATTGGAGTGGCACTTTAGTGGTAGCTAATATAAGAGGGAGCCTCTTCCCTAGGAATACGTTTCAAATAATCGGCTCTAATGTATGTAGTTAATATGCAAAAAAATCATTCGAACCATTTTATACTCACTCAAATACCAACACACATACACTTCATTAGAGACTATTCGCTAAAATCTGGCCAGTTGTCTTCAGAATTTCCCTGGACCTCAAAACATGTATTTCCAGGGAAATACATTACGAATATTTGATAAGATAGCAATACTCCTCTTAAAATAACAACAAATAACCATTCTTATTTATTCTTATTTACAAAGTGCGAGCACAAGTTCTAGTATTTATATATATGGATTCTAATAAAAATAATAGTTCCTTTTTTTGCAATATTTTTCTATTTTCACCTTGATTTCCAGAACTATGGAGGGACTCTCTAGAGAAGCATGCAAAAACAATATGGTGACCGTAAACAGTTGTCTAGCGGCAACGTGGCTAGTTGTAGAATTTGTTGACCAAATTTGGTATTTTTGTAAAAGTATTTAGCTCGAATGTGCCAACATTAGAATGCCGAGTGTAGGTAGTATTAAGCTGGCGATTGTCTCCAATGGAATGTACTTCCTAGAAACAAACACCGGTGAGAGTATTGGAGAATTGAAGCGTGCTAATGGAACATTACCAACTTAGGCCGCAGCGGCCGCCATATTGTCAAGCTGACATGCTCGCCAACTACTCGTGCGCTGTTATTCCTCTATAAGCGCGTTATTCCTCTACTCTAGCGCGCTCTGTTTCCTCTACACGGCTAATTACCTCTAAATATCCCCCATAAACACTCGCCGACCAGTTCAGATAAAGTGGGTGTGTGCTCGCCATACGACGGAATACTGCGCACAGCTGATCTATCTCTACTATATACCACTGGCCAGACATCAAGTGCCATAATCATTCGGCACAGCTCGCTCGCTATGTAAATGGCTAAATCTCCTCTTCAAGTTCAACGGTCACTACCAACTACTCGTGCTTTGTAAAAATTTTATTTTTTCCTCGCCCTGTCATATGTAGAGCAATAAAAATAATAAAATTCAGATGCTGAGCATGTACAGAAGTATTGTTAATTATATTATAATAATAATATAATTAACAATAATATAAATAATATTATTAATAATAATAATATTATTATAAGTACTTTATTTTAAACAATAATACAATAAATGATAGGATACTTCAGTACAGAAGCAGACAAAGAGCCGTCTGCCAGAGTTTACAGCCATAACAGAAAAGCGAAAAATAATTAAAAAAGAAAAATGATGAAAAACAAAGTAAGAATTATACTAGAACTAAAACAGAACTGGAATAAGATAGGAAAGTAAATAAAAGTATTAACACAACTGATGGTTAAATAAATCAAACGTAGTTTTATAAATTAGAGTAAAAAAGCTGAAAGCTAACCTAAAGAATCTGAGATCCTGACGTGCCTAACTCTCCAAGCGTGATGAGCATAAGCAATTAAAGGATGACAAGGCCGTTGACCGGTTAGGTAAACAATAATTTCTCCTCCGGAAAGTGAACATTTGCCGAGATGGAGGAGCCGCACTTCTAATAATGCAGGACATTCTGCCAAGAAATGAAACAAATCCTCCCGTACTTGGCAATTACAGAGAAGACACATTTCTCGTTCGGAATCTTTCTCCAACCAAAGAGTATAACAGTACTGCCATTAGTTTCAACAACCAGCATATCTCTGAGAGTCTGAGGTTATTAAATAGGGACGATGTTACAAATGACTTTTGGACGGTGATTAAAGTTTTAGACAAAAAAAAAACGATCAGAGTTCCCTGCACGACAAAGTGATTCTTCGAGGCGATTTGATCTAATTTTATTAAGTAAGTTCGAAAGTTGACCACTCCATTTATCACGATCATTAAGAGTACAATATAGGTCGCTGGAAAAATCACGTGCCATCGAAAGCCAGTGTTTAAACCAAAACAGTTTCTTCTGAATAATTTCAGTTGTAACAATTTTCGGGAGGCGGTGATTGTCAAGAGCTACAGTTCTGAGGCAGTATTTGAAGTGTAGAGCAACGGTGAAAGTCTCTAACGGTTCAAGAGCACACTCAGTCGATAGTACATAATTAGGCGTTGGAGAGGGAAGAGAGAATAATTTTTTTAAGAAAAATATTTGAAATTTTTCAAGGATGTCACAACGTTGAAACACCCAAGATATATTGGTACATATGGTGTACCAATGCTTTAACACATTCTGCCCTTATCTCAATGTGTATTTAGTTGATTTTTACTAATAACTACCGTTTTTATTTTTTTCTTGTAACTAATTTAAGAGGAAGCAAGCATTCCATTGTGACCAATCTTCGAAATTGAGTTTTTGTAAATATGTGAGTGTGATGTATATATATATGTATATATATATACATCACATATGTATATATATATGTACATATATATATATGTATATATATATGTGTGTGTGTGTGTGTGTGTGTGTGTGTGTGTATGGAAGCAATTAGCATAACATTCAAAAACGGAAGTTTGAAAAGAAGGACTTACAGAAGTAGCTGAGTGAATGAATGACTCTTTAAACTTGGGTTTAGCGAACCTACCGGCCAACTCTAGTTCACCATATACAGATACACTTTACAACATCTTTAAAACTAAAATTAATTTGGTTTAATAGCCACACCTTTCAGAGCCTCTATTCATCTATTTCAAATTAGATCAGTATTAAAGTTAATTTATCCTCGGCGTTATCTGGACACTTTGGATGGCTTTCCAGCGCATGGTATGATTTAAATTGTCCAAAATACCTCTGATTTTGATCGTTCACAATGTCTCCAACGCCGTTATTGTTTTCGTTGAATGCTCTGCAAAGTTGATAACGCCATTCGCTCAACAGTCGTGCTGATTTCTGCCGGGAATACGGACCACTTGACCAATTAACTAATAAAATTCAAACATAACGTATAACACGTGACTATACTGTTACATTATTGATTCTGTACCTTTTTGTAATAATGTATAAACTTCTGTGTATATGTTCAGATGAAAAAAGCGAGATGAATCTTTAAAGCGGTAAAAAAGAAGAAAACCTAAAATATGTTATAATGCTTAGTTTGAAGTAGTATGATGAGATGGTGCTAGTGTAGAGTAATTAGTGGGCCAGCAGCATACTGGCAACTTTATAATCGTACAGGTGATGTTACAACACTCGAAGGCGGGGCAAAGCGCCAGTACAATTAAAAAACATCTAAAAACACAGAAATTGTCTGAGATGTGCAGCTGCGACCGGCAAATAGTTTACAGAGATGCATCTGCTCAGATTGTCCAGTAAATTACCCTTTATATGGCAACATTTTTATCCGGCTACATTTTAGAATATATATATATTTTAACGAATGTGTACATATGTTTGTATTGTGTACCACATTGTGTACCTACAATAAACAAAAAAATGCGGATAACTAGAATTGTTCAGGTATCTGCAGTAATTTATACAAATTCACCTATAACTATGTTACAACAACGCTTAATGGAGTTCTACTGATCAACAGTTTCACATTTATTTTGATAAAGTTTTCCATCCGCCATTTTATGGCAGAGATTCCATTATCTCAATAGTGCGCAAAAGTCAGCTGGGCATCATAATGAGTGGCACTGCGCTGGAGTTGACCTAAAATTCAATATCAAAATTATAAACACGAGTATAGTATAGTAGAGTAGAGTAAAACCTATTTCACAGCACCGACGTCACTCAAACAAATTGATGTGAAACCGTCCCAACACTTTCACTACTGCAATTATTACACCTAAAGTGACAAATCATTTCAAAATTGGAGTTTTTACCAACTGTTTAGTTGCCCTAGTATTACTATATATAATTAAATATTGCTGGTAGGATTATATTATTGGTTTTCATGGTATGTGGACAAATATCTGAATATAGTCATTGTCAGCTCCCACAATTAATAAAAGAATTATAAAGAATTATATAAGAATATATATATTATATAAGAATATAAAAGTAATTTGCACCTAGCTCTGTCTAATAGATTTCAAGATTACTCGGACATTAATTTGTCTGAGCTATACACACACACACACACACACGCATGCGTACACACATAAACACATAAACAGGCCAAGGAGACTTCATTTCCCATGGTATCTCAATTTCGGAAATTTGACGCGAACGCAATCTTGCAGGCAATATGAGAAACTAAAATGTCACGATTGTATCTAGAACGCGAGGTCATGTAATAATAATAAAAAAACCGTTAAAATTAAATTTTATATTGTAAATTAAAATTATTTATTTTTTTATGGTATTTGGATTTAAACGTTAGGATCAGTTGGAAATAAGGGGTAAAGAAGAAACAAAGGATCTCTTTCAAGGAGTGTAGTTACGCTACACCATTGTACCGACTGGTATGTGAACAACAATCATAGAAGAAGTAGAATATAATAAACAATGAAGACTTGTTGCGCAGGCGAGAAAGACAATATAACTAAGTGACACTGTATTGGAAACAGTTTGTCACTTCCTGCAGCTGAAGACGTGGGAAGTTGTACATGCAACTTTGTGGAGCCAGTGTCAGCCGACTGAATGAGGGAGCTATATCTATGTAGAGTAGATTGCAAGATAACATGAACGAGTGGGAAGAGGGTTGTAGCAATTATTTGTTAAAGTCAACAACAACATAGGTAATAAAGTGTCAATCAAAACTTTTGAGGGGGCAGTCTAGACATGAAAAGGGAACACAGTGGGGCCCCTTGTATTGAGGGGGTGGAGTACACACCCTGCAGCCTTAAACGGAATTTTTGCGACATTACTAAGAAGGTAACGGGGTAAATCTTCGGGTGATTTCCTGTATGTTCGGGAAGTCCGTTGCCTTTCTTTTATACCCTCTCTCTCTGACTATATATCCTCTACCCTAAATCTTTAAAAAATATGTGAAATGAAAAAAACGCCCCCGTAGATATTGTGGTGGCCGGCCGCAAGAGGGCGCGTCCGTTCCCAGGGCAGGTCTCTGGTGTCTGGCCCCTAAGGGCCGTGCAACTTGAATACCATCAGTATTACGATATAAGAGGGTTTGGCAGGGGTTACTTCCCACGCGCAACTCTCTTCAGCGGGGGTGCACTCTCGCCCCCAACTTGTCCGAGTATTGATCAGGGGGGGAGACATTGATGCAGCAGCTATTCATTCAATTCCTATATCTTTTCTTTTTTCTCTTTTTTTTTTTACTGCAAATAAAATCAAAACTCGTATAGTAAACAGTGCAACTCAGACGAGATAGAATGGGGGAAGGGTGCGAGTGAGGGGGAGGGAGTGAAACCTGTCCGACCGGAACCGGATACCACCGATGTTGTGTGTGTGAAGAAGAAGAAGAAGAGGGGACAACAAGATGACGTCGCCTCCAGCAAAATTTGTTTGGAAATTTCATTGAAGGATTGTGAAAGTGCGTGCTACTCATCCAACTTGTTGTCGTACGTTTGCGCGCGCACACTATTCACTTACTCCAACGCACTCTGTACTTTACTAAAAAAAGAAAAGTGGTGTGTAATACATAACCTCCTTTATTGCAATACTTTTATTGACAAATTTTCTTCGAAATGTGGACTTTTTACGGAATGTATTCAAGTTTCCCTTAATTAACATGTTGTAGCCTTTTTATAAATTCTGTAAATTCGCAAGTTCAGTTGAGGGATTTGACCTAAATCTTCGTGACGTCTATGTCGGTGTAAAGCAACGGAATCTAAACTTTGACCTTCCAGTGATTCTCTGGTGTGTCAGGCTTCCTCTTACTGCACAGGGTGGGAAGACCAAAAAAAAACTAATTAAAAATTAAGTAGATTCCAGTAAAAAAAAGTTGTTTTTTTTAAATAAACTAAATCAGTTGGGTAGAGATTTGATGGAACATCTCGATATCTCTAATGTTGTATTCAACATCTTGACAGGTCAATCTAGCAAACTTCCAGTTAGTTGTAACGAAACTACAGCCTCCGTCTCCTGCCATTAATCATTGAAAATGAAGTTAGGGCTGCCAAATGTCAGATCTGACACTGGCTCTTCTCCCTGTAAAGTTTCCTATGAAAACTAAGTTCATTAAAAAATGACAATCTGTTACGGAGGTTTTTTAAAAAAATGTGGATTCATTTACTAAGGAGCGTTCTTTTTCTTCTGGATACATTAACGAATATTACCTCCTTACCACTTGTGTCTAAATGGTACTTCTACCGCAGGAGATAACTTCGCCGGAGACAGGTGGCACCCAGGTGTGAAGGTCACGAAACCCTACAAAGGTTCCGTAACACTCCATTTGGAACTGCGGCCACTAATCGGTCGTGGCAACAACATATTATTGTGGAAATAGCATTTCAAGTCCTTCTTCTGCCGGTGGCTGTATGGTCCAGCGTTAATTATTTGCAAAGCAAGACAAGGTTTCAGCCGCAGAAAAATCAGCTGTGAATACTCACACCATTACCTGTTACTACAATTGTTACAGTCCAATGTGAACAAAATTTCCCCTGGAATTTTCACTAACCGTTTAGTTGACCCAAGTCTCACATACATATAACTACAGGTCGGGCAATAATACAGCTCGCAGCGCAATCTGCCTTCAAGCAGGGTTTAAATTTATACCTAATTCTCAAATTCTCCACTAGTAAAAGTAAATCAAGTAAAAGTAATAGGTTCTTATGTGGGCTGTTAGTATTCAAAGTTTAATGAAAATCCTAAAGTCGTTTTCTGAGAAATTCCGGAAAACTCGAAACCTAGTTTGTAAAGTCACACTTCCGGTTCATCGGTTTCTTCAAACTTGGAATTCTATCAATTTTTATAAGTGGTAGATCGGTATAGTGCACGAAAATGTTCCTTTCGAGAAACTTAATGTGGCAGCTCCCCCTGCGCCTTCCAAAAACCAATTTTTCGGAAATTGTTTCTAATAAAAGTTATAGCCAATAAGCAAGATGTATAGTTAATCTGCCAGCTTTAAGGGAAAAAGTTGGAACCATTTTTGACAAAATAACGAAATACTGAAAAAAATTCCGTTCTATAAAAACGCATTTTCTGTTGAGGAATTTTGACCCAAATTTCGATTTGGATGCCATGGTGCGAGAAAAGCCAAATATGATGAAAACCAGGAATTTTTGTTTTGTTTTTGAGATGTTTTTTCACTTACAAAAGCGGGCGCCCTCGCGCACACACTAATTGTGCAGTGATGTATTGTATTATAACCGATTCCCAGGACTGATGTTGGATTTTGTTGGCCGAGAAACCTCTTGAAAAATAAGCATTATGTTACCGAGATGAAAGTTAAAGAATAGTTTTTAGACCCCTCCCCCCCATAATAATAATTAAAATCGGACATTTTGGACGTATTTCGACTGTAATCTTCATGTCGATGAAGTTTCCAATGAAGTGATGCTAAGTTCTCCCGGTTTTTCTTTTTTAATTTCTTTTACTGCTGAAACAGAAAGTATTACGATTGTGACAAACTTTTGTAAATCGAGTTTCTACAAAAAATATATTTTGAGTTCCTTGAATAAAGAAAATGTAAAGAATGTTGAAAAAATGATAAATTGAAACGTTGCCATTCGATTTCTCCAGATTGCAGCTAAGTTCGGACAAACATTACGTCAAATATGGCAGTCTGTCAAAAATTTATTATATTGCTTATAGTCGTCTAAACTTTAATAATCTGAACTATTTCTAGAAAAAAGATTACTATACCTCGCAACTTGTTTTCTCTCCCATCTTGGATGCTCTACTCCAATGCTGAGGTCACACTACAATAGCACACGTACACAATAGCACAAGAGTACAGTTTAGCGGCTCTGGTATCATAGCTGACACAATCTTAACTAGCTGTTCACATAATAAACTAGCAGAAATATTTCATAATGGGACATTAAATTGTAACTAAGTATTTTGTGTTTAATTGGGAGTTCATTGCGAATGTGCCATTATGGTCCAGCTGCTAATCACTGAAAAAGATGAACTATAATAGTGAGCATCAAATAGCATCACTTGAATGATTCCATCTTAAAGAGCAGAGCTAGCTCTTTACTGATGATTAGATCTACATATTAAGTACCGCTGCTGTACTCTGAATCAAATGTCTCAGCTGATCACCTAAAAATTAGTTTTGTAGATTCAGTAAACAAAGAGAAATCTGAATATTCTAACTAAATAAGATTAAATTTATTACTGCCCCATCACTGGTTCGTTAGTATTATAAAGAGCTCGAACTAATACAAAACATACACCTGTAGAGCTCTGACAGAGAGCGGGACTGCTAGTAAATAATTAATATAACTCCGGAAAGTTGGAACAGATTCATTAAGGCGGGACTTGTTATCTTGTCCGACATCGCATACCACCTCATTCACTATTCACTCATCTTCTCAGCGAACAAACAAACAAACAAAAGAAAAATATTAAGTTGTTCTAAAATGATCTGTAGTTGGGTAAACAGGTTTTGAAACTAGTAGTTCTGAACAAAGAATAACTATTTGAATAGATAAATAAATTCAACTTACTTACTCTTTCATTTAAAGGCCGTATTTTGAAAATATATGTTGACTGAATACGAAAAAATATTTTTATCGAGTGGTTTCAGTTTATTTATATTATATACATATCAAGAAGGAAAATACTCGAACGATTATGTGTATATGATTATATATATATATATATCGAACGATTATATATAATCAGTGCGATAGAGCTACGTATGTTTCTAAAAAAACGCAAACTGGAAAACAACTTTTAATAAGTTTATTAATAAATTTATTTCCTTTGGCGAATTTTAAATCAACCTGAACCTTCGGGTTGGATCACTTGGTAGTGATCATAATATTAAGATTGAGCTTCCTGTTTTTTCATTTTTAAGCTATGCAGTTGCACACACACATACTATTCGCTATAAAAAATGTTTCGTAATTTCCAGTAAATTCTATTTCGATAAAGTGATCCGATCGCAACATTTTCTCTTACAGCAGTAAGAGAGAGTAATTAGGAATTTTAAAGTGAGGCAAAAATCTGTTATACGTAATTCTTCCATGTTGGAGATTAACGATTTTTAAAAATTGTAATTTTTCCTTTGATGTCTTGATATTGCTTGATGGAGCTGAAGCCGGTATTTATATTGACAGTCTAAATGTAAGCCTTTAAGTTGAATCTCCTCCGGAATATCTCTAAAATCAATTTTTCCGTCCAATAGTATGAGTAGTTAACGAACCAAAATTAAAGAAATTGTTGCAACTGTTTACGAGAAAATAATATTCACTAAAGTTAATCTCGGTTAACCGATTTACTTGAAACCCATATTATTATTATAGATGGGAGAGACCGTATATTATTTTAAATGATAATTTAAGAGGAACATCTATATGTGCAGTTAGCAATTCATTCCTAAGCAAATTGTGGAATGAACTGGAAAAGAATGAAGTTCCCCTCCAGTTGACAGATTTCAACCAAAACTATGTTGCATCACTTGACAATAGTTAAACGTTGTATCAAGTTTGAGCTTGCTGGGATAATTTTTTTTTTCAAAACCACACACATACATATTCTCGAAACCGTATTTCTGGAAAATTCAATTTCGAAAATTTGACACCATAACAATCCGCTCTTTTACAGCTGTCAGACCTAGCGACTCGCCACACGTGTGGCTCCACTCCGCTTATGAGCCATTTCATTCGCGATTGGCCTAGCCACTTTTGTGAAATGAAATAGTATGAAAATGGAAGTGAAGAAATAGCGGCGCTCGCCTATTTGTATCTTAACAGAAAAAGACAGAGGAAAAGAAGATTTTCGATCTATCTGATTCTACAAGAGAAAACGTTCTAAAGTTGATTTTATACAGTGTAGCCACGCTTGAGAGAACATAAGTCAAATTTTTAAAATTTTGTAGAATGTCTATTGCCTCCTTTGATGAACTTCTCGCCATTTTACAAGAAAATCTAACACTTCGCAATTTCCATAATCATTATTGGTCAGGTCCCATACTGCAGGGTGCTTTTGTATTTCAAAAAAAAGAAATTTTCAACGTAGAGTTCTTCCCGATCCACAAAAACAAGTTGCCGCTACACAGTGTCCATGTGACTGCATCGTACTAAATACACTTGTTGACTGTGTGGCTAGTGGCTCACCAAATCGCGGAAAGTCGCATGTGGCACGCCACTTGGCGAGTGGCGCCACTTCGTGTACCGAAACATTAAAAACAGTAGAATGACTGTGGCGCGACACGAATTGCTACATCTCACCTAAGTTTTAGAGAAAGTAAATACTTGTAGAGACATTTTGATTTTTGTTCGAACGTTGTTGCATCATTTAGAAGATTGCCGCCTGATCCACTGCGCAACAGGTTGAAAACAATTATGATGTAGAGCAAAGTATTAAACAGCTGAGATGGGATATCTTCAGTTCTAGAGAAGGGCAGTGTAAACATTGGTGTTGACGAGACGTTGTTGTACGAAATAAGAAATCCCAACAGAGTGTAGTGTTTGACCTTTAAGTGGGCCCGCCAGTAAATAATGATATTTGTGTGGAATGATGCAGCCACGACAGCGTTGCTCCATGATACAACAGTTTTACTATCATCGCCACCTATTAGCCAGATATCCAATTAAAGACAACTACTACTATAGCTAAAGGTCATATCTTTGTTCCACTCACTTGAGGAGTAGCTTGCCTAGAAATCTACCAGCACCGAACTAACTTTGCCTTATTTATTTATTTAAATAATTTGTTCCTAGAATTTTTTGAATGATCATATTGATTTTTTTTTTTTTTAATTAATTCTGCAGTTTTATTTTTTTTAAGGTGATTTACATTCTTGCATGTGCTTTATCCGTTTCTACAAGTTCTTAAAACTGGGAACCTCTTCATTTGATATAGTGTAGTGCCCAAAGTTTATTTTATTGAATGATAAGATAATTTATTAAGATAAGATCTATTTTAAAGGATCCGCTGGTTGGACCAAAACCTTATATTTAACTATATACTACTAGTTCACTACTAGTTCTCGGCCTAGAGTGAAAATGAGTCTTTTATTTTAAAAATGCATTTATTTCTCAATGTAGTCTCCTTTTAGTCCAATACATTTTGTCCAACTTCCCCCAACAACTGGATTCCGTTTCCAAAGTCCAATTCAGGTCATCAAAATATCCATTTTATTACCTCTTTATTTGACCCAAAACGTTCTTCAAAGTCAGAGGGGGCCAAATCTCGCGAATAGGGAGGTGTTCCAACAGTTCATACTCCAAATCCCTCAAATTTCCCATTGCCAAGGCGCTTTTGTCGGCGTGTGCGTTGTCCTGGTGAAAGAGGATTTTTTTCTTTGCAAACGAGACTTTTCTCTCTAATTTTTCCTCTAGCAGGTCAAGAAGTTGCTCGTAGTATCCCCCCATTGTTTGGACTGTTGTTTTGACTCAGGTATGAAGTGGTAAACCCACGTTTCATCCATCGTAACAAATCTGCTGGTTTCTTCTTAAAACGGCAAAAAATTGCTGAGAAACTCGATTCCTCATTTGTTTGAGATCAGCATTTAACAAATGCGGCACCTATCTTGCCCAAAGCTTTCTCGTGCTGAGTTCTTCGTGTCAAATGTGCCGTACCCTTTCTTCTGTGATGCCTACACATTTAATCGTCGATCATCTAGAACCAAATTATGTATCTTCTCGATATTTTCCTCGGTAGTTGCAGTTTTGGCCATCCTTCACGTAGATTATCTTCAATCGAGATACGACCACGTTTAAACTCAGCTGCCCATTTTTTTGCTGTCTCCTTAGGGAAAGTACACCAATGAAGGTGCAAACTCCTTACACACTTTCACTAGGTTTGGATGAATTTTTGTTGGCGATAAACCATCCAAAACGAAACATTTTATGACGGAACGGGGTTCAAGTTTATTTATTGTCAAAAACACACAACACGCTTTACTTTAAACTGTCATATAAAACAAACCATTTGTCTGATCAAATTCACATTTGGTATTTACTTTTGTAACAAGTGTTCCAACATAACAAAACAGTAATTTCATTTGTAGCAGTGCTATCTATGAGCTAGGCCGAGAACTTTTCCCCTTGCCATAGCATGTACTTGTTTTTGGTTAATATGGCAAGAGATATTTTACACTAGGGAACTATAGATTAATAGTAAAACAACACTGAACTTAATAAAGTGTGTTTAAATAAAATAAAAACCTAAGTGATTTGAAGCAGAGAGATGTAAGGTTGTATGTTGGAGAGGGGCAAAGAGCTGATGGTTACTATTAACATACACAGGAGATGTAGAAACGCCGCGGGGTTGCACGGCACGGCGAGCCAGTACGGCCAGTAGTTGTGAGCAAGGCCGTGAGGTGCGCTGCCCTCACTGTCTCTCTAGCGCAGCTCTCTTAACGAGCTGAAATCTATCAAAACTTCAGCCACTGTATACTGTTCGTATCCATCACAAACAACTTTTACAAATACTATTATCTATTGCGCTCCATTTAACTGCCATCCTAATAATACATATTACTTGCAAACGTCCATTACCCCCCCCTACTATATCCCAACACAATTCAAAAAAAATGGAGAAACATTCACAGGACTTTCACCTACTGCAAGTCACACAGTTTTAATTGGCAACCATTCTTCATTATTGAATTATTACTAAATAATTAAGCAAATGATCAACGATTACAACAACCTCTTTCATTATCTTCTTCATGCGCATTAAAGAAAAAGTTGTGATTTTTACACCCTCTTGCTCCTAATAACAGGAAGTATTGCGATCGAGTCAAATTTTCCAAATTGAGGTTTCACCGGAAATAAATGTTCTGTGATCCTGTGGAAACAAAAAGAATCTGCTGTGAAACACTCACACGACTTTTTCTTAATGCAATTTACATGGCTATAATAGCATAGTTATGATTGGCTAATTCTGTTCTGACACATAATTCTTACTAGATGTTTAAGTTGCTTATGAATGAGAGAATTATTTATATATTTGATATTCCAAAACATTTTTTTGAGGAAAGCCTAATGTTCCCCTCCCACAGCACCCCTGCAATGAATTTTCTTGGAAAAACTTGCCAACAAAAGTGAAAGGCCTTTGTATGTGTAGTTAGTATAATGGAAACTTCGGTTTTAATGGAGGAAATCGCAGAATCTGTTCAATAAAGTCGCACTTCCGGTCAACTGATTTTCTTCAAACCCGGAATTTTGGCTACATATTTAATACTCATTCATATTTTAAAGCTGATAAAATCGTATAGAAAATTACTATATCATTTTAGGGGAAAGCATAACTCCTTCACCCCACCACAAAACTCCCCCTTCAATGAATGTTTCTGGAGAAAGGTTTCAAATAAAAGTTGTATCTCTTTATATGTATACTTGACATTCCAAATATAAAGAAAATCGTTGGACCTGTTTTTGAGAAAATGAAAAACCCATTCGAAACGACTAGTAATTTCCTTCAAACTTTGACACAGATACAGGAAACAGGAAGCTCAAAAGCGAACAAATAATGGCGAACATTGGTATGAACTGATTGATAGTTTAGCACTGCTGCATCAATCACAAATATTGAGTTTTAGAATTTTCTATTTATTTTATTGATTTGTATTTTTTAATTTTTTACTACGTTTAATTTGCTTCATCTATTTCAAAATTATTTCATTACTTTTTCTTTAATACCTCTGAGGAAGGCAATCAATTTGAACGAAACGTTGAGTATTATCTGAAGGAAAGTATTTTTTTTATTGACACTGATAATTTCTTCAATATCACTAAACTGTCTGTAATCAATATCTACGGTATTTCTAAATACAATGGTTCTTAATATTACATTAGCTAGTTGTGCAGTAAATTCTAAGGTGAGATGGAAGTTTAGATGAAGGAAAAGGAAGTAATATAGATGCAGCATCCACATAAATCAATTTTCCCAGAAAAATGTTTCAGATAGTAATAAGCTTAGCCATGTGTGAGTAATCTAGTTTTAAAGAAACTGAAGGATATAATAAATAGTTTTTTTACTTTCTCTTACTGCCGATAAGAAAAAGTATTGTAATCGTGTCAAATTTTTGATATCGAGTTATCACCGCAAATACACGTTTTCGTCCTAAAAAAGTCAATAGGATATGGCTGTGCGTGCGCGAGTATGTGTGTGAACAACATAGCTCAAAAAAAAAAAAATCGTAGAAAGTTCAAACTTGATATTCCGTTTAGGTATCATCATGGGATCCGACTGTAAGTTATGTGTCAAAATTCCTCAACCGGAATTACTGTATAGTTTTTTCACTTTTTTCAAATTTTCTCGAAAATTACTTCAACGATTTTCTTTAAACTTAGAATTTTAACTACACATACAAAGAGTTACAACATTTATTTGAAACATTTTTCAGAAAAAAATCATTTAAGGGCACTTTAGGGAAGGGGTGGGGTTTGATTTTTCTTCTAAGTGCTATCAGTTTATTACACAATTCTATCATCGAATTATAGTAATTTGAATAAAATATTGACTGTTATTGGTTAATTATTGGCCGAAAACGGCTTCACGTTTCTTTAAACTATTATATCGTCTACACACACGAAGAGCTAAAACTTCTATTTGAAACGTACTTTTAAGGTGGGTTTGTGGAGAGGGGTAGGTTCCCTCTGAAGTGCTATTTTAGTTGATTATACAATTCTATCATCTAAATAGTATTAATTAAAATTAAATAAAGTTGTGAAAAGTCTGAGTTAGAAGAAAATCGGTTGACGGAAGTGCGTTTTTACTGCAGTTATAACTTTTGTAGGGACCTTTTTTTGGGAATGTTAATTTAAAGAAGTTTTGTTGGAGAGGGGAGTGTTTGGTTTCCACAAACAAGTCATTTTATTAAGTTTAGAGTCTCCCATTTTATATAAAATTGAAGGCAAATAAACATTTAGTAATAATTATAAGTTTGTAGAAAATTTGTCACTTAAATCTTGTAGACTGCAGTGAGAGAAATGTGAAATTTTCACACCAGATTATTCCTTTCATATTCCTTCCAGTCGACTTCAGAACATTCATTTTGGAAATCGTCATAGTATTCATTATATTCTCTTAAACGAGAAACTTACAAAAATCTGACGTCAAACATGCATTTTGTTTTCTTTAGGGGACGGATGATATGCACTGCGACCTATTGTGCCGTTCGGAGCCCTCTTGCTGTAATTATTACAGTTTTAGTGACGAATTTTCTTCAGGTATGGAAAATTATTTCAAATTCAGACTAAAGAAGACATTACACCTAACCTTGATAAATGATCATCAATGACGAATTATTATTAGCCAATTACTTCCATAAAATCATAGATAAATTGTATGGAAATGGTTCTTTAGCGGAAAGCTTAACGTTGCAATTCCCCTGAGAACCCTAAAAAATAGATATTCCGACAAATGCTTTTTAAAAAGAGTGGAACGCCTTCATTTGTCTTTATTAAGCAAATTTTAAGTAAAATTGTTGTAGCTATTTTCAAAGAATTTCGACAAAAAATCATTAATCTCACAATTCTGATTAGTGGATTTTGTCAGAACTTTATGTCGGATACAATTGTCGTATCTAACCGGATATCAAGTTTGTGCTTTCTGCATTTTTTAAGAATTCTTCGCACAGTCACACAATGCAATGTATGTACACATACATACACATATGTATACAACATTCACAGCCCACTTGCTAAAAGTATTTTTCTTTTCGTACTCTGTTGATCACCAATATGTGTAATTTCGGTGAAAAATTCGACCCGATCCCAATACTTTCTATTACAGCAATGAGAGAAACTAAATACACTCACAATTCAAACCAATTTGCTGATACATTTGTTAAAGGTTTCTTTATTGGTACAGCAACGTGAATTTGTAGCTAAATATACAAGTACAGTAAGAAATTGTGTCCATTATTTTGGAGAGGTTGGAGGGTTAGTGATGAGTGAAGGAGAAGAAGGGATGGCATTGATCTGAAATGAGGATCTGTGCAAGGGGCCAAGAAATCTGTGTGGGAATGAAGATACAGAGCGTAGGGTGAGGCGGAAATGATGTAGGGACCTAACCGACAGGGAAATGCACCTTCAGTACTGTCCCCCCCCTGGCGAAGTCACTCACATACCGGCCCCACCACCTTCCAATCATTGTTCTCACCCTTCTATAAACGTTTACAAGTAAAAATAATACAATAATTCACCAGATTCTCAGTGACTACTCCATCTCATATTTGGGGCTTCTGAATCTAGTCACGGTTTGCACCTTCCTTTCTTTTTTATTATTATCAGAGTATCTGTTCATAAAGAGATGAAGGAGGAGGGCCAGATACAATCCTGGGAACCGTGATAGGGTGTCAGAATTTAGGGGACTAAAATACCTTAGTTGCATCTCTTTATGCAGGCACATTGTATTACCTGGCATCTATATTGTGCATTCATTCTTTTAATAGTGCAATATTAATATCCATCAGCCAGACACAATTCTGTATTCCATACTGAACCAGAGGAAGTTAGCCAGATTTCCTGGCATTAGATCAAAAGATTTCTAAGATTTTGTGGATCATTCAACGAATTTTCCATGGTTAATTATCACAATTTACTGGACAGATTTTGATCAAATTTTGAATTTTCACTTACCGTTTTGTTTGCTTTTTATTAAAACTCAAATAGACAATACTGAGTCCTATTGACACAGACTAGTGTTTAGAACACATGAGCTAACCAAATGTGACTTTATTGCCGACCACTCGCAACCCTTTCGTCAACCACCAACAAAAGGGTCTGTAGTTTTCAATAAACCTGGCATATCACCTATTCCAGAATAGCCCTAAAATATTTTGTTTTTCAGGAAAATATTTAATACTTAGTACTAAATTTAAAGAAAAAAGAAAGAACCGTAAACTGTACTGAGTAATGCTTGATAATATGGAACACCTCCAAAACATTCCAAAAATCAATATTCCTGGAATCAAAAATATTTCGAATAATTGTAGTAGGTTATTGTGAATTTGGCCGAAAGCTTTGTGCTGGGATGTGACTGGTCGTGGATCAAGTTTAAACGCAGCTTCCTGCGATTTTCCGTTATCGATACTTTGTTATCCACACGTACTGGCTATTTTCGCTATAAATATTATTTTCCTGCCCCTGCAGGGCCTGGGACAGAATAGGCCTGCTCCAGTCTAGGATGTCGTAAGAGGCGACTAAGACACTACGCAGGGACGGCTGGCTTACAGCTGTATGGGTTTAGCACACCCACGGAACCCTAGCTCAATACCACGCCCCATTGCACATCACTCACACAAATACAACATACATACACACATAACACATTTACAACATACATAAAACACTCACACACACACACACACACACACACACACACACGTTTACACACACCCCCCTCACACACACACACACACACACACACACACACACACGAACACTTGTTTGAACCCCTAAATCCCGGTGAGAGGTACCGAGCCGGGAGGTTTGTGGGCGGGGGTATCGGCCCACTGAATCGGTCCCAGTGAGAACCAGGCCGAACTCAGTGCGTAAGCAGGCCTTCCTTTCGGTAAGGACGCTCTGCCGAAGGGTGATATTTACTTCGCCCCGACTCGTGGGAACGGAATTGAACCGATACCAATTATTGATATAAAAAATACATTAAAAAATCCCATTTCCCAAACCCCTAACCCACTTCCTATCCTTCATCCTGATCTCCATCCACAAACCCCTTCCCTCTCCCAACCACTTGGGTTGGATTAACTGGCTTAGACCTATAGATAAGGAAATGTTATCGACAGCAAAGGCTGGTTATTAGCCAAAATTGCAGCCACTCTTCCCCGCCGAGGAAGAAAGCAAAGTGAGGCAACTTTGGAAAAAGAAAAAAAAATATGCAGTTCTTGAATTTTGAAAAAGACAATTGGGCCCGCTTTTTTACTATAAAAAAGAAAGAAAGAAACTTTAGAAGTAGTGTTCTTTTAAATTGAGTGCATTCTTAAAAAATACCATAGGCACGACTAAGAGAAACTAGGAGATGGCTCAACTTCTATTGAAGCTTCCACTCCTAATCAGGCAACAACAATATGGCCTTAAAGAAGATAGGAGATTCAGAAATGGAGGCAGCCCCGTACAAAAAATTGAATTCTTCACAGGGCGTAATAAGATGCCGAGATTTTTTGAACAGTACCTTCGAAGATATCAAGGAAGGGCTAGCACCCGAAGGTGTAATAGAAGTTCGAAGGATCAAGGGAAGGCAAGGAGAAAGACGCTGCCTCTCTGGTCCTCACATTCAACAAACTAATCCCGCCCACAGAAATCGAGGCTGCTTTTTGCAAACTTAAAGTCCGTCCGTATGTCCCATCGCCCATGCAACGTTATAAGTGCCAGGGATTCGGACATACGTCGCAAAGAATGTAAGGCATATGTGTATGTGGTAAAGTGGCCCATGAGGGAGAATGCATATCACCCATCGTATGTGTGAATTGTAGTGGTGATCATAATGCAAAGTCAAGTGAATGTCCAATACTAAAAAAGAAAAGGAAATACAGAAGATTAAAACACTCCAACAATTGTCTTACTCTAAGGCTAAAGCAATTGTGCAGAGCAAGTATTATGCTACTCCGGCGACATCATTTGCCAACAAGGTAAAAACCCCAATATTCACGTTTGAAGCTGCCTATCCCCGGCCTTAAAGGGAACAATAAATAATAAGGTGGATAATATCCCACCACCCTCTTTCCCCACCGGGGCACCGTCAACCAATAGTTGACAATAAAGTCCCCACAAGTGATGGGGATCTTAAAAACACGGTAGGCTTAGACCTACCTAAAAGTAATCCTTCTTCGGGAAAGACTGGCAAGCTATGCCTGCCCCACGACACTCGCCAAGAAAGAAAACTCAAAAGAAGCTGCCTCAATTCATAAGGGCACAAGGTAGCAAAATCAAGAAGCAGATCGGAGGCCCTAGAGCCCCCAACACCAATTACAATCTCCGCCCCCTCACCAGCAATGGAAATTGTTGGGAACGGATTTAGATGCCTCTGAGTCGGAGGGAGGCGACATCTCAGATCACCCTCGACTCACCGGAAAAAGAGAGCGAACCAAAGGAAAACATGGAAAGAATGCAACGGATTAACTTACTTTTTATATATATATATATATATATATATATAAAATCTCTTATGTATTTATATATATATATAAATCTCTTAGTATTTAAAAATTTATTTTCTTCAGTCAGTGCTATTAATGACTACAACTCTATTAGTAAACATTTTAATAAGATAGAAGCAAACAAAGGAAAAACTGTAAAAATTCCTTTCCAATTTTTGCTGAAAGAAGTCCTGCCAAGAGTAACCACTAAGAACCATTTTTATGTTTGAATCTATAATCCAATGGAATATGCGGGGTTATATCAATAATGTAGAAGGCATAGGACGTATGATTGTGGAGTACCGCTCACTAGGCATGTCCCTCCAAGAAACTAAACTACGCCCAGGTCATACCGTCAAGATTCCTGGATACAATCTATACGGTATGGAGATACGTGCGCTCCTGGTGGAAGAACGCACGGCGTTGTGGCCGTGTGCGTGAGATAAAATTTGCGCTGCAGGCGGATCTCTTTACAAACAAATTTACAGGCTGAGGCTGTCCGTTTAGAGACACCGCTGCAGATCACCTTAACAAGTATTTACTTGCCGGATGCATCTAAGAGTATTAGAGAATTTACTCTCACAGCCACCTGCACCGTTACTATTGATGGGGGACTTTAACTCCCACAATACTTGGTGGGGCTCTGCCAAAAGCGATGCTAGGTGAAAAATTCTTGAGGAAATCTTAACTCAAACCTAACTCTCCTCAACAGCGGCGCAAGTACACATTTCTACGCACACTCGGGGACCTTTAGCTCAATTGACCTGAGTGTTGCGACACCCACCTTAGCCATTCGGCTGAAATGGACAACTGTGATGAATTGTTTTACAGTGACCACCACCCTATAATAGTGAAGAGCTCCATCTCCAGATCTGAATATATGCCCCCAAAGAAATATGATAGTAGGAGGGCAAACTGGTACAACGTTTCTGCAAGAGTGTAACGCCCTCATTGACGGGAGATACCACAGTTGATTCGGCAATGTTTGCACAAGCGCTGATACAAGCCGCAGAAGGCACCATACTAAAGGTAGGCGGGAAAATTTCAAGACCTCCCGTCCCTTGGTGGAGCGCTGAATGTAAAATCGCCAACGCGGAGAAAAAGCGGGCCTTCAATAAACTCAAGAGGTACCCGGCAGTAGAGAATTTAATGAACTTCAAAATACTAAGGACAAAAGAGAGATATATTATAAACAAAGCAAAAAAGAAAAGCCTCGCTGCCTATGTGTCAGGAATCACAACTGCTACAACACTGAATGAAGTATGGAATAAAGTGAAAGCTCTCTCCGGCCGGCGAAATAACCCATCTATCCCAGTTCTTTCAGCAATGTTATAATGCTATAATACAATGCAATGTTACAATGTATAATTAATGAACCACAGGACGTAGCTGAATGCTTAGCCAGATACTTATCCCAAGTATCAAGTACCCAGGCATATTCGTCTGAATTTATCCAACGAAAATCTGAGATGGAGCGGCACCCACTAGATTTTAATACAACGACTTACGAAGTATACAATCCTCCCCTTACTATGCAAGAATTGGAAAGGGTAATAATGAAAACCAGGGACACTTCACCAGGTGTAGATGGCATATCGTATGCAATGATAAGGAATTTAGATGCATCAGGGAAAATTGCCTGCTCACTTTGTATAACTGCATATGGAACACAGGGAAGTATCCTGACGGATGGCGAGAATCACTTATTGTCCGATTCCCAAACAGGCTAAAGATCATAGTGACCCCTCCATTTATAGGTCTATATCACTGACCACCTATTTAAGTAAAGTCCATGAAGCCATGGTGAACTATAGACTGGTGTATGTTCTTGAAACCAGAGGACTTTATAGCCAATCCCAGGCGGGATTCCGCAGACACCGTTCTACACTGGATCAGATGAGCCGCTTAGAAGCTTATGTTCAAAACGCTTTTTTACATAGACAACATGTACTGGCTGTGTTTTTCGACATCGAAAAAGCCTTCGATACCACGTAGAGGTTCGCGATTCTGCGGAGATGCCACGAGTGGGGATTAAGAGAGAATCTACCAAAGTTCCTCCAGGGATTCCTAGAATTAAGAAGGTTCCGAGTGCGCTTGGGGTCAGTCTTATCAAACCCCTACAATCTAGAAAATGGAATACCCCAGGGATCAATACTAAGCGTAACTCTTTTCTTGGTGGCAATAAATTGCCTAGCCGAAGTCGTGGAAGAACCCTTAGAGCATCCTTATACGTTGATGACCTTGCCATCTACCTCTCAGGTGAAAATATGGATGAGGTTGGGGCAATTCTTCAACAAACTATAAACAGAGTGGCTGCAGAGGCTACTAAAAACGGAGTTAGTTCTCGCGTCAAAAAACTGTATGTCTTCATTTCTGTCGATTAAGACCCGAACTAGTCCACCCAGCTATTTTTTTGAATAACATACCGATACAGTACAAAGAAAGCGTTCGCTTCTTGGGCCTCGTATTTGACTCCAAACTAAACTGGCAGGAGCACCTCGAATCTACATACATAAAAGCAAAAAGAACGTTAGATATCCTAAAATTTTTAGGAAGCTATAAATGGGGAATGGAGCGAGACATATTGAGACGTATATATATTTGCCTCACCCGCTCAAAATTAGATTACGGATCTCAAATTTATAGCTCAGCACGTAAATCACGACTTAAAGTAATAGATAAAGTAACAGTGAGGGTATCAGAATTATTACAGGCGCCTTTCGCACAAGTCCCCTGCAGAGCCTACATGTTGAATCGGGTTTACTGCCACCTCAACTCAGAAGAGAGCAGTTAATCCTAAACTACTACGGTGGAATATGGGGGAAACCAACTCATTCATTGTTTTCAACAACATTTGAGAACCTACAATGAACAATTTCGTCAGCAAAGAAAACGGATGCGGCCCTTTGGCATTAGAGCCAAGACCATCCTACAAGCGAAGGAAATGGAAATTGGCCCAATAGAACCCTGGAATTTTAATCACCAACCTCCTTGGTTAATGAACTCAGCAAGCATCCGTTTGGACCTATCGGCCCATAAGAAAGAAGAAACCCCTCCATTTGTCTGTAGGCAGAAATTATTAGAAATTTTAAACTTTTATATGGCTTTCGACCGATATTCACAGATGGGTCAAAACTAGACAATGGTGTTGGATGTGCAATATACACTGAAAGAGTTACCGCTACCTGGACACTCCCCCATTACGCAACAGTATACACTGCTGAAACATATGCCATCTGGCAGGCTTTAAAAATGATTAGTGTTAGGAATTACCCTAAGGTGCTGGTGCTAACAGACTCCTTAAGCGCAGTAAAGGCGCTCCAGGATAAATTTTTGAATGATCCTTTAATTAATCATATCTATGAGACATGACACCACTTGTCAACATGCGGGCAGAGAGTGATATTTGTGTGGGTGCCAGGTCATATAGGTGTATATGGAAATGAAAAAGCCGATGAAGCAGCCAAACATGCTGCCTCTTTAAATGTAGAATATGCCATCCCTGTCCGACCAACTGACCTCAAAACACTGATGAAAACAGTTATAGCTAGAAAATGGCAAACCCAATGGAATAGTCTAAACGAAAAATTAAAGGAGGTAAAATCGTATGTGTTAATGAGGACGGTTGAGAGTTTCCCTAGGCGCGAGTCAGTCATCCTTACAAAGCATACGCGTCTGACACATGGATATCTTTTAGTCCAACATGTAAGGAAAGGTTGACGGTGGCCCACATATTAGAAGGGTGCCAGGCACTGCGTGCGCAAAGGCAAAGAGCAGGCCTGCCACACGACTTGCGTGCAGTATTGAAAGATGGTTTCCCATATATCAGAGGACTATTTCCCTCCCTGAAGAATATTAATTTATATAGTAAGATTTACGTTAATTAGTTTGTTAGGTTCTGTTTTAATGGGGAGCGGAATATTGAGTACCCTGCCCTAGTGTGAATGAAGTGGTATGTATTTATTGGCGCGGATGTATGTATCGGCGAGAATGTTGGTACAAATGTTCTTAGGTTAGTATTTTAATGGGGGTGCAAGGAAATTATATAACAGTACTTCACCCCCACTTGTGTATAGTGTTATAGTGAAAATAAAGGATTAGGAATGAGCATTATTAGGTGAATTAGTAGGAGATCCTAAGTGCAAATAGTTGTCCCCTCTGAAGAGGAACTAGGCAGATCTCACAAAGAAGACGGGAACTAAGTTGATCGATGAAAATTCCCGACCCAAAATTAGAATGGACATAGTGACAGTAATACCCATTGACCTTTTTAATGGTGGCCTAATGGATGACGCATATCTCCCTTGACTCTCTCCCCCCCCTTGGCAAGCACGATGGTCAAAATGGGAAGACAGAATGGGGGCAACCCCTGCTTACCATTCTCCGACAGCCTTTGAAAACAAAGACGCCGATTTGGATGCTGAGTATGATTGGGGTGAACGCCATCCCAGCTCTAGAGGAAATGTTTCTAATGGAAAATTTGAGGGCCGCTAATGACTTTAGTAGTTGATGCGCCAAAAAAAAAAATATTATTTTCCGGTCAGAGAATTTCAAATTTGAATATCCCATGAAAATTGGGAATGTATAAAACTTGACACAATGCCAATACTTGCTCTTTCAGCAGATGGATTTCCTTTATTCCGCCCACTCTTTTTCTAAAATCTCTTTTTTTTTTTCTTCTTTCCTTCAATAATTTATTTGCAACTGTACAATATATACAATAAGCAAATGTGATGAATGTTTACAAGACATGATTTACATGGGAAGAAAATACCCAGTGGTATTACTTCAAGGTTGTGGGGTTAATTTAAACGGTCACGGGCCACTGACGCTTCAGGCGTCGAGAAGGATTATCAGGTAAGGTTTGACTAGCAAGTTGCTGAACCAAAGGATTACGATGGTGGGACAGGGAGTTATGGAATCTTTGATAGCGGGATTTAATTAGGTCGGACACATATGGAATGGATAGGTCATTATGTAAGGTTTTATTGGAGACATAATAAGGAGCTTTGGTGATTTTTCGTAGGATTTTGGATTGTAAGGATTGGATACGGTAACCGTTGGAATGCTTAGTGGACCCCCATACCTCTAGTCCGAAAGTCCATATTGGTCGTAGTAAAGTTTTGTATAGTGTGAGCTTATTTTTTAAAGTAAGTTTGGATCGTTTGTCTAAGAGTCTTGAAAGGATAAGAAATCGTCTATTGGTTTCAGTCCTTTTCAGTCTGGTATGGGGGTTCCAGGCTAGTCTTTTCTCTATATATAACCCAAGATAGCGTACTCTATCAGCAGTAGGTAGGAAGGTGTTATTTAATTTAACACCAGGACAGAGGGAGTGACGAAGTGTAAAGTAAACATTTCTTTTCATTAACTTTTATCTTCCATTTTTTGCACCACTCTTCTATTAAGGAAAGATGATCTTGAAGATGACTGGAGGCAATAGTAGGTTCGGTATGGGAGGAAAGAATAGCAGTATCATCAGCGAAGGTTGATGTTACTGTATTAGGGTGTAGGGGAAGGTCAGCCGTGTATATTGTGTATAAAATTGGACCTAGGATACTACCTTGCGGTACTCCAGCTTTCACAGGGAAATAGGGAGAAAAGGAAGAACCCTGAGAGACATGGCAAAACCGATCGCTCAGGTATGATTTAAGAATAAGGAAATAGGTATATGGTAGGATGCTTTTGAGTTTCCACAGCAGTCCAGGGTGCCAAACCTTGTCGAAAGCCTGACAGACATCAAGGAAGGCCCCTGAACAGTACTGTTTCTTCTCAAAGGAGGAGGCTGCGGCGTCTACAACACGATGAAATTGTTGTATAGTGGAGTGCATTTGCCTGAAACCAAACTGATGGTCGGGAAGGGTTTTTGAAGATTCTAGGATAGGAATTATGCGTTTAAGTAAGAGCTTTCCTAGGATTTTGGACATTACTGGAAGTAGACATATTGGCCGGTAGGAGCGGGGATCTTGCGGTTTTCTGGGTTTGGGGATCATCTTTATAATAGAGAATTTCCACAATGTAGGAAAATAAGTAGGTCTTAGAACGGAATTATATATGTAAGTTAAAAATAGTAGAGCACGTCTTGGCAGTTGTCTGAGTATATTAGTAGTTATTAAGTCAAATCCAGGGGTTTTACGGGAAGATAGACTTTTAATAATATATTTTACATCGGAAGGACTAAATGCTTTAGGCAGAAGGGAAAGTTGTAAGAGATAATCAAGTTCCTGTAATACTTTGGTGTCATGTTCGTTGTCAGTTATGTCAGGTTGGGACAGAATACTGAGGAAAGATAAGAGGAAAAGAGCTCTGCTTTGTCATCATCGGATTTAGCCCAAGAGAAGTCTTCATTACGGAGAGGAGGGGAAATATTTTTATATGATAGGGTTCTACGAGCGCAAAACCAGAGAGACTTGTTGGTTGCAGTGAGTGTTGAGGTATATTGTTCATGTAAGTCGGCGCGCAGTTGTCGAAGTTTTGATTTCAGTAATAGCGTCAGTTTGTTAAATCGTCTTTTATCTGTGGGATACCTACTTCTTTGCCATAGCGCTCTGGCTCTTCACTTCTCAGTTATGAGACTGCGAATATCAGGGGATAAGTATTGCTGAGGCTTTCTAACTTTAGGATTAATCTGACGAGTTGAGAGCCAGATTGCTTTTTGAATGGTCTAGGTCAAAAAATGTACAGCGTTGTCAACGTCATCATTGGTTTTTAGAGGAGTGTGTAAGTCGATTTCGTTGTCCATTATGCTCCTGAAGTTGTCCCAGTCGATTAGTCCATTTATTAGAGAGTGGTATTTAGGTTTGTAGAGAGGTTGGGAATTGATAACAAGGAGAACTGGATTATGGTCTGAGGATAAGTCATGTAAGGTAGAAATATCTTACTTGTGGGGCAAAGGCGGGATGTTACAAAGAAGTCGAGTAAGTCAGGTTGTTTGAAAGGAGAGGTTGGCCAATATGTATCAGGAGGAGATATGCAATGGTAGTGTGAATTAGTTAGGACATTGAGGAGGACACTTCCGCGGGGATTAGGTACTCTGCAACCCCACTGGGGGTGTTTCGCATTGTAATCGCCGCCAACAGGACCTAAGGACTGGAATAAGGAATGGAATTGTTCATTGGTAACATGTTTATTAGGAGGGCAATATACAGCTGCTATTGTAATTTAAAAAGGATTGGAGTTAAGAGACACTGAAGAGTACATCAAGGAGTCACTAGAGGTATTAGGATTAAGGAAGTGGTGGAGGGTCTTACGAATAATAATAGCAGTACCACCATGGGCTCTGTTGTCAGGGTGATCAGTTCTGTAGATGAGGAAGTCCTTTATAAAAAAGAAAGAAGTAGTAGTAAAGTGAGTTTCTAAAATCTCGAAACGATTTTATTCAAAAAATGTTCATCATATGTCTGTCTGCCTCATTGAAAAGAAAACTTTTCAAAAAATGTTGAATTTGTGTTTGTGAAGAACCTTGTGGTGGATACGATATGTGGGAAAATGTGGCAATTTTATAATTAAATGAAATGCAACATAAGTCCAAATTTGAAGGAAATTTATCGGTCGGACTTTTTTCATTTTAGTGCTGTGAGACTTTCTGTAATTGATTTTTCTTCGAAAATAAAAGTTTTGAAGTGCCGCGAGTCAGAAATGTAGGTTTTGGGAATGCTCTCTCCTGCATATAGCTTTTTCTCTCTCTTGTGTACGTAAGTGTGAGTGTGTATGTGAGGCAGGTTTTTTGTGTCACGGAAAACCGAAAAAGGTAATTAAATCAAAAACAGAAAATCGCTTCCAAGTTCAAATTTACTATTTCCATTGTGAGATTCACCAAGAAATTCGACATGAAGGTTAGTCAAAATCTCTAAGCTGGAAGTACCACATAACTGATCAGATTTTACCGTTTTTTGGGATTTTGTTTGATTTTTTTTTAACGATGTACATTGCAGATTTTTAGGTCTTTCACGTTTATCTGAAACATTTTTCTGGGAAAATTGACTCTGGAGGAGTGGAAGTTCCTCTGCACGCAGTGGTTCCCAACCAGCGGTACGCGTACCCCAGGGGGTACGCGGCGGATCAGTTGGGAATACGCAAAAATTATATTGATAATGGCAAAAAAATGGTTTCTTTTACATCCCTTCATTTACGGAAAGCTACATTTCAATATTAAACGGGATATTAACAACAAATTTTATCCACAAAAATATTAATTCAAGAAAATTAATAATGAGAACAATGTATTGTATTAGAAAGATAATTACATCAGAGAAAAACTATAATCGTGTAGAGAGTTGACTGCAACTTAATGTTTCAGTCAGGCACCACACTGGTTGATCAGCCAGTTGAAGTCAACTCTCTACACGAAATGACAGCATTTCCCTGGTGATGGATGAAAATTCGAATTGGGTCCGAACCAACCAAATGAAGCACGTTACGGCGGATAAAATCATAGAAAGAACTGTAATATTAAGAGCAACTCGTGTGAATTTTCACTACAAGTTTTATACGTATATTATTATCTTTTATCAGTTTACAATTTGTACCCAATAAAAAAATCACTAGGAGAGTGTTGCAACGTTGAAACTAGATTTTATTTATTATCTATATTATTGATAAATAGCAATAATAATCATTTATTAGATAATAGTCAATATTTCCTACGTCCGCCCTCCTTCTTAGAAAATTTCAAGGCTGGAACACCCCTTGTTCCAGCTGATGTTTCAAAACCTGTATTCTACTTCTAACACTACATAGAGGAAACTGTTGTTATCTACTTATTTATTTATGAGTAATTATTTATTGCTGTTTGTAATTTTAATTATATAATAAAATAAGCGAGCGTGGTGTACGTTTGCACGAGCGGCTCGTGATGACATGGCGAGTGTGTGCATATGCATGTGCATGTGATTGAGTCTGCGTTACTTTCATTATACAAGCACCTGCCGTCTATTTGAGCAGCACTATCTCTCTGATTTATATTCATTAAACAGACAAGGCGTAGTTTAATGTCGGAGATAAACTGTTAATTTTCCAAGTAAGACACAACATATCTTATTCCGCAAGTGGTTAAACGACGTCACTTGTCATTTGTTTGTGCGTATCTGCCGTATCTCCGTTACTGCTCCTCCTGTTAGAAAAAAAAAAACAGGGAAACATTGACCAGACTTTCTCTGGCCGCAGTTTACATCATTGCAATTGACAAATTCTGATTCAACTACTCCTAGTAAATTTTCAGTGTCCGTCAATGTTTTATAGTTGGGCATCTGCTACAATAAAATAACCGTATTGACAGGAAGCATGACAATTTAAAGAATTTCTTTAGTATCGTTATTGAGAAAGTCGCGGTAACTGGAAAACGCTGTTCAATAAAGTTGCAGCTTAGGTCATATGTTTTCTTCATATGTTCTCTGAATTTTGGCAACACATTTAATCCTCATAACTTCAAATACTTGTGAGGACCGTATGATATATAACATCTTAGTTTAGACTAGTGCTTCCCAACCTTTTGTTTTTCTCCCGTACCCCTTGATTAGACGTCATTCAAGAGCACTCCCCCTTCCCTCACTCGCAGTAATGCCTACAATATTTAAAAAATCTACATTAGCTAAATAATCAAATAAATCTAATGACATTTATAGGCTTCTATTTTCTATTATATTAGTTATTTCCGTTTCTTTTTTTACTAATAGAAAATGATATTTAAGAAAATTTTACCCACATTAACTTTTGATGAAAGCACAATAATTATTCATCAATTTTAAAATTACAATCAATTGTCTTGTATGCAAATGGAACATGTGGCTCTTAATAATTTTAATGTGCACCTTGAGCTTGTCTCATGGATCCTAGTTTTTTAAAATCAGGTTGAAATTGAAGCCTTGGAATTTTCTAAGAATGAGGGCGGATGTAGGAAATATTGACTATTATCTAATAAATGATTATTATTACTATTATCAATGTAATGGATTTTGGAGAAATAAAGCAGATGATGTGCTGAACGCAGCATAATGAAAGGAAACACAAACTGCAATGAGTTTACAATAGAAATTAGGTTGCGAGAGATATATAGAGACTATACGATAGTCTCTCTCTCTATATATATAGAGAGATAGAAGGTTAGAGACTCGTTGTTAACTGGTCGTAAACTGTTGTAAAACTGTCCTTTTGTAGGGCTAGGTCGGCTGTATATAATATGGATCTCCCATCCTTGTCTGGCCTGAGTAGCGAGTAACTGGATTGATTCTTTGTTCTTCGGATCCTATGAATCTTTAGTGCTTCGGATCCCATGACAAATGGAGCATGCTACCACGGATAAAGTCATAGATATTATCCATATATTACAATTGTAATTGATATATATTCACTTCAAAATTAGTTGGTCCTAGCATTACTTATAAACTTTTTAGCGGGCATTACACTTATATATTTGTAAGGAACGAAAATGCCTGAATGTGACTACATTGTTATGTGGCGCCCTCTGCCAGCTTCCAGCTTTTACAATTTTTTCAGAACTCATTATAATCACTTTTTCCGCCAAAATGTTTCAAGTAATTCTGACAGTTTTTCATCTGTGCAGTTCACATTCTAAGTACAAAGAAATTCATTGGATCACACCATTGTGATAAATGGCCAATGAACTCAAAAACCTCTTTTGTAAAAATCGCTCTTCGGTTTTAGGATTTTTCCTTTTCAAACTTCGAATTCTAGCAAAGCATTTAATGTATCATATTAAATGGCTGCAAACACCGCACACTGCAGTGATATGGCACTTTAGAGGAAAGCTGGAAAAGCTTAGACTACAGCTCTTCCCGCAATCGGTATGCCATTTTAAAGAAAATCTTTGGAGCCAAAAAAGTAAAAAAAAATACAAACAAATCGTACTTCCAGTTGACTGACCTATTTCTTGTTTTTCCCAATAAAAAAAAAAAAAAATCGGTTGTGAACACTCACACAACTTTCTCTTACTGCAGAATATAAAATTGTAATTGACAAATTTTATAGTTAGTATACCAAATTTAATGATATTCGTCCGTTTTTATGGAGAAAACCGCGAAAAGTGAAAAAACTGTTCAGTAAAAACGCACTTCCAGTTTACTAATTTTATAGAAGTTCACAATTTTGGCAACCGATTTCTAATTAATTTTGTTTAGATGGTAGAAATCTATAATCAACTAAGTTAGCACTTCAGAGAAAAACAGATATTGAGGAGAATATTATAAATTATTCTGAAAGCTTTCAAAACCCAGTCCCCAGCTGACTGACTTCGACCAATCTAGATAGAATAATTAACTAGTTGTATTGAATCATCAGTATATTAACCTGAATATTAGAATCTCAGGTGAGATTTTTTTATTTAGTGCAACACCTAAATATTAGAGATACTATTATCTTAGTTTAAGAAACTATAAATACTGAAGCGTTTCCTTTTTTTGTCTTATTAAGAGGCATTTTTTTTACGTTCATTGAATTTAATTCTGCACATTTTAGCACTTTTATTTTATATTTTGTGCAAAGAATTGTTTAACTCTAGTTATAGTTCACAATAATTCTTTGCGTGCACTTTATCAGAATTAATATAGGTAGGTATAGCTCCAGTAATTGCATACTTCATGCATATCTTGTAAAATCGCACTCTAGGATATTGTTTGATTACTCTCTTAGTAGGTTAGTATGATTACTATTTAAACGGTTCCAAATGGAGTTTCTTGACAAGTCAAATGAGTATTCAAAAATTCCTTTTAGAGAATTCCTTTTTTATTTCTACGTCATTTTCAGTGTTACTAGATGTTTCAGCTTTTTATCGCCATTCTATATACATGCTCTCTCTTATCAGCCGGAAATAAATCCTTTAAATAACAAATCCAGAGTTTCTTTTGGATTAGAAATAAGTTCTCTATTATCATCTGTGACTTTATCCGTCACTATGAACCCAAACACATACTTATGGTGGTTGGTTCCACAGAGCTGGAAAGCGTCAGAGACTTTTTCCGTGATAGCCTGCTCCTTTTTGTGGTCATCGACCTGTTTCGGGCGTTCGTCCATCATCAGAATGTTTTTTGTTATACAGTATAATAACATAGACTTGCACAGAGCCAATACAGTTGATACACTTCCAGTGTATCTATGTTATTACACTGTTTAACAAAAAACATCCTGATGATGGGCGAATGCCCGAAACCGGTGATGACACAAAAAGAAGCAGGCAAACACATATTCTTTATTCTCCTTCATCACTATTGTCTGGTATTGACTTTTCTTCATTTTTTTCTATAGCTGATTTATAAACCACCCTCCTTGCATCCAATTATCCAATATTATTCCAAAACTTCATCCTTGAATTTGGCTTGGCTAATTTTAATTTTGATCGTAGGATCTATTAAAAGATTGAAATTTTGTGCTCTCCTTCGATTCCTTAACTTTTGTATACCGTATGTCTGTTGTTACTGACGCCTCTTCCTTCAGAAATCTTTCCATCCTCCGATTTTGTCAATATCTTCATTCCATCTCCGATCTATTTTCCAAAGACGTGGTATACAACTCAGTGTTGGTTTTTGCCAGATTTTACCTACTATTCTATATTTCATTTTATTTACGAATAATCTCAAGATTTCTAAAGAAATGTGTCAATTAGATTATCAGAATCACCTATATCTACTTTTACGTACTCCACAACTTAAATTTTGCTTAGATTATTTAATTCCGTTCAAAACTTTATTAATTATAGACAAATTTGAAATAAATATACTCATGTTTCCTCTTTAAATGTTGAATCTTGATCATCCTGTCGAATGCTGTGGTGGTACCTAATGGAATTGCTAGTTCGAGAGCTGCCTAGGATTTTTCGATTTTGAGCTAATTTAATAAAAAACAAACGCACCACATACCAACATACATATACAACAAATACGACACAACATATATATATATATATACAACATACGTACGACACACAGTTACGATAGAAAGATTACACGATAGATACAGTATTACTTACAAATTCAGGAAACCTAAATATATATTTTGTGAAACTTAATTTAAAAAACTGGATTTTTTTTCTTAAGGGATATCGCAGTAACCCCCGAGAGATTTATTGTGCCCCTCAAAAATTGGGGATATTGCACCACGCCCCGAATGCTCTATGTGCTCCCTCAAAAATTTGGGATATTACACTACGCCCCGAGAGATCTATTGTGCCCCTCAAAAATTGGGGATATCGCAGTACACCCCGAGAGATCTATTGAGTACCCTCAAAATTGCGGATATCGCATTACACCTCGAGAGATCTATTGTGTACCCTCAACAATTGGGCCCCGAAATTTCCATTGTATCCCCTCCAAAATTGGGGATATTGCACTGCGCCCTGAGAGATCTATTGTACCCCCTCAATAATTGGGGATATTGCACTGCGCCCCGAAAGTTCTATTGTGCCCCCTCAAAAATTGGATAAAGCTTTCTTTTTACAGCATAAGAAGAAGTAAACTACTTACCTATATACTGGAAGTAATACTTGATTAATGGCAACGATCCCCTAGTTTTGTTTTGTTATCACTTGACAGCAAACTTTTTTATTTATATTTATTTATTGTATTCAGCTACCGCTGGTTACAAGAGTAGTATACTAAGCATAATATTGCATTGAAAATATTATTGACAATAATAACTTCAATTTCATTCTAAACTTAAACATTAATAAGCATTTATCTGTGACAAAAAGAAAAAACTTATAGTTGATTTACAAAAAAGTATTTACAAAAGGATTTACTTCTTATAATTGTGGTATTGTGGAATGCATATTATTTTTACATCTATCAGTCACCCATTGCACCAGCCATACATAATACCTCATACATTCTGTTCACTCACATGCTGGTCTCTTAAAGTAAGTATGCCAGAAAATATATTGTACAATCTACAGACATCTTGTTTATTTTGTCTGGTTACGATTATTTTGATTTTTCCACAGTTGTGACCGGTCAGTGGGGCAGAAAGTAGCTTTCTGTATTCATTATATTTAGGGCATTGCAGTAGTAGATGCACTACATCCTCCAGGGCATCAAGTTCGCAAGCGGGACATTTGCGATCACAGATAATTATCACACTATTTCTTTTCGTTGAGAATTTCTGTTGGAATTGTGGATAATATGGTTTTGACGATACTATACTTTTGAGGTGTTGCTAATTATTGTGACAAATAAACAGATCAGTTTCCTGGACGCGCAGGGCTGCAGCAGCTGTGATTCGTTCAAAGGGTGGGTCTCTCCCTCTGGCCCCAAAATACGGTAGAAACAAGTTTTACGGGAATTAACGGTCAAGTGGGTGAACGAAGCCCCCATTGTCCCAATATCGTCTCTCCAGTATCACTCATCGCTTTAGGCCTCTATTAGACCTACAATACACTATTTAGTACGTTTGTATTAATAATTGGTTATAATTACTTTAATTTTTGTCACCTATTCAATTATTCAATTATAACAGAATGGCTGTAATTCTAAATTATACCAAAAATTAAATTAAAAAAACGCGCCATAAATGAATATAATAATTTCAAAGAATTCTAAAAGCAGGTTTATTGTTCCCTATCTATTTTTGAAACTGAATATTTTTGTCATCGGAAGGAAATGTTTGGGGATCATCATAACGAGATTATAATATTTGTTTTCTCTACCTGCTTGAGAGCAAGTTTTAGGACAGTGTCTAATTTTCGAATTGGTGTTTTGACAGGAAACAAGATTTCCTGAATAAAGAATAAACAACATTAGTGTCTGCGCTACTGCACTCACTACAATTTGAATTGACAAATTTTCCTCTCAAACTTTGTACTTAATGGTTTTTGCTTGGGTATAACAAAAGTCTGTGCGCTCTTTCTCTTAATCTTCATCAGTATTTTACTAAAAGTTACTTCACTAACTAAACAGTATTTTACCAAAACTTTCTTATTAGGTAACCCTTTTACTTTTAGTTTATGCTTTTATCAGCTTGGAAAATCTATGCGATTTGTGAGCGATTCAAGAAAAGGCCTCGTTGAATCAAGAAATTGGAACAAACATAAACAATGTTTAGATTAGGCCAATCAGCTGTACCGTCCCCCGAAGAGAAACATTTGAGAAAAAAATAATGTTGTAAGTGTGGTTAATCTACGAGGACGTCATTCCTTTTGAGCTAGTTCCTGATCGTAGTGCGATTACATCCGAACTCTACTCTACTTAGCAAGAACGCGCAGCTCCGTTTCGGCGGCAAAATATCCTTTTTGAATTAATTGAAAAAGTGTACTCTTTCAACAAGACAACCTAGGATCAGGCCACACAAGTCACGTCAAACCTTCTCAGTAATCGAAGATTTGAATGCTCAAGGCCCTCTCTCACGCAGCTCAAAGCCCAGATTTGGCATCCCATGGTAAAAAATTTACAAATACGAACGATGTGAAAACAGGATGTTTGGAATTTTTCGCCTCCAAAGATAGCTCCAGATATCGGAAGGAAATGGAATTGTTGGCTCACAGATGGGTTTAAGTTGTAGAAAATGGTGGATTGTATTTGGAGGTGAAAAAACAAATCATTTTTGAATAGTAAGGTAAAAATGAAAATACTTTTGTTACCCTTATAGTTGTTTATTGGTTACTAGGACTTAAAGAACTACCTGAAAATGAACTGAATGTATAGCAGCGCCCCTGCCAACAAATTTCTAAAGCATTTGAACGATTCCATTGAGCCTTCTAAAATTATTTTTGCAGAAAACTTGTTGAAATGAGTGTGAGCAGGTTGATATATATATATATATATGTTCTGTTAGCATTTCAGATGGGAGAAAATATTGAAATCTATTTTGCAAGGTCTGAAATCTATTTTACAGTTAAACTGATTTTCTTAAAAATCATGGTACTCTAGCAATCATGGTACTCAAGCAATCATGGTACTCTAGCAATGCTATCAATTTACTTTAAATACTATATAAGGTGATAGAAGCGTGAATTGTCCCCTACCACTAATTTTACTAACAAATTCCGCCGTTCCACGTTTGAAGAACTTTTCTAAATGTGATTGTAAACATGTAATGTAAAAGAAAGTCATGTGTAACAAAAAACAAAAACAAAATTGTATTCAACGTGGCATTCCATTTAGAGAATACAATATGATTGCAATAATTCTAGCCGTTAGCCGGTTGCAGTAATAAGATCCAGTAATCAGAGAATAAATGGCAAAGATTATCTGTTTGCTCTGTGTGAGCGGGCTATTTATATTAAATATTCGATTTTATCCTTAGAGAGAATAAGTTGAAAGGAGGGACTGCTTGAGCGAGATAATGGAGTGTGTAAGGATAATTTAGAGAACCGCGGGGTGCTGACTGTGCCGCCGGCGAAGGGGGCACTCACCACTGCCTTCTGGACAATGATCGCTCATAAAATATCTCTAGATCTGATTAAGATCTCATGATCTCTCTCTTTTTTTCCTTTATTTTATCTCCAGAACACGTATTAATTGTTTACATTTTTAATAAAATTGCACACCTTGTGCTACCATCAGTTCATTGTATATATGTCTCTCTTTTAATAAAGCGGGGTTCGTTTCATATAAATAACTTAACTTTATTACGATCATTTGTAAAACTTTAATCTCTCACTATTCAATTATATTAAAAAATATATTTTATTTTAACATGGTACTTGTCTCCGCCATTGCTTTATTTTATTGCCAAACTCTCTATTATGATTAGTACGAAGAGTTGGGGACCCCTGCAAAGCTCGATAATACCGTTGTGTGCGTCATAGACTGCTTCTTGCTCTGTTTGGTCCACAGACCATAGGCCCACGAACCTAAATGTGAGCAGATAGACCAACCACGCACCGTTTCTGTCAATACCCTAAACACAACCTGAAATTGTAATTTCAAATGAGGCCTAACTTCATAGATCTTTTCAGACTCCTCCTAAAATAAATCTTGGAGCCGTTTTATCCCAAAATACTCAGAAATTCAAACTTGGTAAATCCTGTCTTTCTGGTTAACCGATTTTCTTCAAATTGGGAATTATAGCAACCATTTAACGTACCTTGTATTAAATGTGTCGTAGCACCGTACATTGCACTGAAATGACGCTTTGGAGGGACTCTTAACGCTGCAGCTACCTCAGCACCTTCCACAAATCAATTTACCTGGATAAATGTTTTAAATAAAGTTGATAGGCCTTCAAGTGTGTAGTAGTATGTTAAGAATTCATTGAAGCTATTTTCAGGCACTAATGTGAAAAGTGGAAAAATATTCAGCAATGACTAGCTCTACTGATTTTCTTTAAACTTGGAATGGTAACTGCTTTACACAATCCTATCACTTTTAACAAGTATTTTTGGAGGAAAACTCTATTTTCACTTTTAGCATGATCAATACTTTCTTGTAAAGCAATGAGGGGAAAGTAGTAAGTTGTTGAAGCCTGTTCGAATAGTCCTCAAAACATATTTGGTTGAAAATCTTGGGATTGCTAAAAAGGTAAAAACATATGCCCAACTAAAAATGCGAGGATTTATTTCTGATTTAAGGATATAGATACTCTGAAATCTCCTCTGAGTCCAAAAAAAGTTGTTTTTAGCAACTGTTCTGTGAGCCTGTGTGTTTTGTGTGTGTGTGTGTGTGTATGTGGTGACAGCATATTTTAGAAACGAAAAATCACAGAATGTTCAACCTTTATACTTCGTTAAAGTGCCACCAGGAGACCTGAGAATAAGCTTTCGTAAAATTCGTTCAACCGGAAGTGCCACTTTACTAAATGATATTTTCACTTTTTTGTGATTTTCTCGAAAACGGCTCCAACGACTTTCTTTAAATTAGGAATATCAACTATTAAGGTATACTATAATACTACACATACTATGAGCTACAATTTTTATTTTAACGATTTCTCCAGGAAAATTCATTTAAGGGTACTTTGAGGGAGGGGTGCACGTTAGGTTTTCTCTAAACTGCTATTTCAGTTTATTAGACAATTCTATCATCTAAATAATATTAGAGCTGTTTTCCGTGATTGCTCGCTTCTTGTCGGCGTTCGCCCACGATCAGGATGCTTTTTGTCAATAGTGTGATAACATATAAATTTGCTCTGTGCACACTTATAAACAGCTACAACTTTTGTGTGAAACATTTCTCCGGGAAAGGGAAGGGTATAGCTCAGTGGTTAGCGTGTTGGACTCCCACGCGGAGGTCCCGGGTTCGAGTCCAGTGCTTACCCCTTAGATTTTTTCTTCCTAGGAGCCTCTACAGCTCATTGTTCGGTGAAGGACAGTGTTGTTGTATGTAGTGAGAGAACACTGTCCGGAGGGCGGCAGGCACTGAAAAGGCTCCGGGCGCCAATGACCGCAGATGTTGACACACCTTAAATTTAAAAAAAAATAAGAATGCATTAAATATCTGTTTTTAAAGTGTGTTGTTCGAATATAACATTGTTTTCTTCTCTATAAATTTAGAGAATTTTAAACTGATAAGAAATAATAATAAACCGAGAATGATGAAGCGAATAAGAGAGGGGGAACATATTGGCCGTTTGACTCAAGAATTGTGTGAAAGTGGATGTGTTAATAATAATAATAATAATAATAATAATAATAATATAATAATAATAATAATAATAACTCTAGGTGCCTCCCTTGCCTAAGGGCCGCGAGACACCATTTAAAAAAAATAATAATAAGAATATTGTTTTCAGAAGATCATATTGGCTAACACTCTGGTGATAACATTGGACCTCCATCATATAAAGGTTATGCATTTTAAAAAACAGAAAAATATTGCTGTAAATGGCCAGTCATTACATTGAATTTAAAAACACAAACACAGTTTGACTACACTTAATGTTATCTTCACCAACAAATGTAAATATAAATATGTGTAGAAGAGAGAGAGAGAGAGAGGAGAGAATGGTTCCGTTACTTACAACAATGATATATTAAAGAGAATTAGCAACATGGCTATATGTTGTGAGCACATGTTAGTAATGACGAGCGAACAGCTACACAGGCATGTTGACAAGATGTGAGGATTTGTGGTGGGGCAAGTACACTTCGTACCTTTATCGATTCTTATAACGGTCGGACAAATTAATCTATTTAGTAAACCTTTTTATATTTTTATTATTTTTTCTTATTTCTAGTAAGAGGAAATGTTGCGTTCGTGTCAAATTTTCGAAGTTGAAGTATGGAAGTATTGAAGTTCAAGTATGTCAACTTCAATATATTTGAGGTCAACTGAATACAGAAAAAATGTTTTTAGCAAATTGTCTGTCTGTGTATGTGTGAACAAAATATCTCAAAAACGGCGCAGAAACCTCATCCGACACAAAGGTTTGGCAAAATCAACAACCGGAAACGCGACTTTACTGAATGAGATTGTTCAGCGATTCTCGCGATTTTCTCGAAAACGGCTCCAACGATTTTTTTAGACTTTGTATACTATCTACACGCATACATACCTACCAGTGTATACTGTCTACACACATACATACCTACCACTGTATACTATCTACACACATACATACCTACCCACTGTATACTATCTACTCACATACATACCTACACTGTATACTATCTACACACATACATACCTACCACTGTATACTGTCTACACACATACATACCTACCACTGTATACTATCTAAACACATACATACCTACCACTGTATACTATCTACACACATACATACCTACACTGTATACTATCTACACACATACATACCTACCACTGTATACTGTCTACACACATACATACCTACCACTGTATACTATCTACACACATGTGTAGCCTATCACTGTATACTATCTACACGCATACATACCTACCAGTGTATACTATCTACACACATACATACTACCACTGTATACTACTGCACACATGTGTAGCCTATCACTGTATACTATCTACACACATACATACCTACCACTGTATACTACTGCACACATAATTAAGTAAACACTTTTATTTGAAACATTTTCTCAGGAAAACAGATTTTTTGGGGTATCCTGAGGGAACAGTAGCATTATGCTTTCCTCTAAAGTATCACTTCAGTACAATATATAGCTTTACCATCTACATAATGTTAATTTACAATAGAAACTTTCCTAGAATTATAAATTTGAAGAAAATCGGTTCACTGGAAGTGCGACATCACAATATGGCTGAAACGAACTCCATAAATTTGGCTCCATGGACAGATAGAAACGTATCACTTTTACTTGAAACATTTTTCCGTAATAAAATGATTTCTGCGATCTGTCGGTTTAAATTTAAACTGCAGAACATTTATTGGTTTTGATAGAAACCGTTCCACATAAGTTCGTTCAGGTATATAAGTATAACCGCAACTACCTTTATGGCCTGCCCAACTAACCATTGTAAACGTTGCAGTTTGAAAAAAATTCGTAATTAAATTGCATTTTTCTGCAATCGTTGAATAATGTGACGGTTATTACACTAAATTTAGTGAAGAAAGTTCAACATTCACTCACAAGTGAGTTGCACATACTTTCACTATTGTGTAAAGTAACATTTGCAACTGTAATTAGCCGAATTTTAGCGGCAGTACGCGAAGGAAGCTCAAAACAAATCGCAGATGCAGCGGATTTGTGGTTATACCGACGGAACAGGTTATACAGAAGGAGTATTTGTTTTAAATTAAAATACATTCTTAGCCCCTTTTTGCTTTTTTTTATAGTCATCTAATTAGGAACCAATTAATACGATTGCAAAAAATCTAATATTTAACTCGTGCGCAAAGTATTTTTTACAACTCCCGTCCAGTTTGACGTACTCGCTGCGTATATGCGGTCAATCTGTGAACTCGAGTATGTAAAAAGTTCCACTTCTCTTACTTGTCAAATAAATAACTGTAATTGGCTTAAGAAAAAGTGGTATGTTTCACATCTTTCCGACTTTGTCGAAATATATTTCATAGCTATACCAGTTATTATTTGAAGTAAAATTATTATTTTTACATATTCTTACGAGAGGAAGTGTTGCGATCATGTCACATTTTCAAAATTGAGTTTTCACCGAGTAATAAAAATCATAAAAAATAAAATAAAAATACACAACCGGTTGTAAAAAAAAAAGTTAAAACCTTCAAACGACCTACTGCCGTGGCAATGAATACAACTAAGAAGTTTACCAATTTCCTTGAAACTTTAAATTTTGAGGTATCGAAATTCTCTAATCCATCTAGTTTTCCAACGTCGCCGTATCATAATAATCCCCCCCCCCTCCGGCATACAATCAACTCTACTATTATGTATATTTAATATAATTTAAAAATAGACAAGAAAAGATTCATAAGTACAATATATTATTTACAAACATACAAATGTGCACACTCTGTAAAAACAGTAATAGGAAACCCTGAAGATGGCGAGTAAGTAAATCGCCGAAATGTTGGCATTCTAAATCTATTTTGTTTTTATTACTTCCGATCTGACCGAAGAATTTCGCTACCTCACAATAATAGGTCAAGAACAAACAAAAAATATTAGCCTGCTTCTTTTCGTGGTTTTCAACCAGTTTCGGCGTTCGACCATCATCAGAGTGTTTTGTCAAAACAGTGTGATAACATAGATTTGCCCAGAGCAAATTTAGTTTATACACTCTATTGTACCACCCCAAAGAAGATAAGATTGGGTGGCAAGGGTGAGACTACTCATCTACGGCACCCAATCCAGGTTAAGATCTCTGAGGAATCTCAGGATCTGGAAAGGTTCTAGGGAGGGTATATTTCCTCCACCGCCTGGTAACTACCAAGGCTTCCAAATCTTCTATACATTATAGCATCACAGTCCGTTAGGACGGGTATTCGATCTCTTCCTAAATTTGCTCTGTGCAAGCTGCCCTGATGATGGGCCATGTAAAGAGGCAGGCTATCGCGGAAACTATCGCTTCGGTCCCAACCACAACAATAATTTAAATTTTGATTCAACGTTTGGCCAAACTTAATGACCTGGGTAGGAGCAACAGAGTCACCCTATTTTGGGTGCCAGGGCAAGTTGTCGGGGGGGGATTAGATGGCCGATATCCTAGCATCCTTCTCCCTTTTTGGGGCCTGAATCCTTCTATGGAATAAGTGACTAGTCTCTTTGGGAAGAACTCAAAAATGAGGAGGCAGTGAATAAAGTTGCAGGAAGCAATTATGTACATATACACACACACACACACACACACACACACACACACACACACACACAAATAGAAACCTCTGGGTGTTATTCTGAATAGGAATATAAAGTTTGAGCTGCATGTGATTTTCCGTTTTTTAGTTATGCACAAACATGCCCAAAATTAAATTTTAAAATACCATTTGTTCACACTCGGGGCCTGAAAACATGATTCTGGTGGTATAACTTTGGCACGATCGCACTGCTTCTCTTACAGCAGTAAGGAAAGTAAAAATGTTTTACTGTAAACACACATTCTTATATCAACGATATTTTCCGTGATAGCCTGTTTCTTTTTGTGGTCATCGGCCGGTTTCAGACGTGTCCATCATCAGAATGTTTTTGTCAAAACAGTGTAATAACATAGACTTGCACACAATAAACTTAGTTGTAACTCAATTACGTTTGGGTATTACCAGGGGATTCGTTAAAAAATTATACTGGAAATTAGACAAGAGTTTTTGGGATTTATTCGAATATGGCTTGCACTAGTTTCTGTAAACTTTAAATGTATCAACTAAATTTGCTTTGTGCAAGTTTACGTTATCATACTGTTTTGACAAAAACATTCTGATGATGGGCACGTCCGAAACCGGCTGATGACCACAAAAAGAAACAGGCTATCTCGGAAAATATCGCTAATGCTTTTTAGCTCTGCGGAACCAACCGCAACCACACATTCATATATATTAATATCTCAAAAACAAAGAATCGTACTAATTTGATTTTTCCATAAAGTCTTACCAACAGATTCCCAGAAGCCTTTGAAGTCCATGTAAGTTAAGTTCAAAGTTACTGATTAGTTGCAATAATCTCGTATGTTTTATTTATCAGCAGCAATGATTTCGTTTGAACTTGACCTGCTAACTACACAAGTCAAACTTCAATTGCAATATTTTTCTGGGAAAAATTGATATTTGCCGCTCTCTAGAGCAGTAGCGATATTAGGGCCTGTCTTACTGTTTGTAGCTTCCTCTATCTATTAACATTAAGAGTAGTCAAATATCTAGTTGCAATTTCGACTTTAAAGAATACTTCTCTATTAGAAAACTGAGAATTGTTGAAAGTTAAGTTGTGATTATTTCGCGCCAGATTTGTTACAAGGCAGTTTAGTTTGTTGAATGGATGTTTTAACCCACTTCATTTTATCAATTGTGGTCTAGTTTCCTTGACGGCCATTTCCATCAGAGATGACCACGTGTTATCAGGAAGTTCGTAAAAGGAAGGAAGTGGTCATTATTATTGTGGCGTGCAGATTAGCACCGTGTTGTCAATTTTTGTGGACACACATTGTTTTCTTTTGTGACATCCTTCGTGGCCTGACACAACCACCAAACATTCATGCTCTTCCGGTTGTCGTAATTCCCGTTACTCGGTGAATATTCTGTGAAATGACAGAAACCAGCCAAATTAGAAACAAAAGTTTGAGCTTCTTGTGGTATTTACTTTGAAATAATTTATTATATTAACACATACACTCACACACACACAAACACACAAACTCTCATGCACCACACATACTCATATCCCCATGCACAAATTTACTGATCATTTGTTAAAAACATTTTGTTCGTACTCAGAAGCTCTCAAATAATACACTTCCAGTGAATAGTTCATTAAAAAAGATTGGCACCAACATTTTCTCTCACAGCAATAATAGAAAATAAAAACTGAACAGCCTTGATCTTTTAGGCCTCCGCGGCCATTTTCATCAACAGCACTTGAGTTTCCGGGTTGAGACCGCTTCTGTGATTGTTAAAAGCCCCTTGACACACACAGTGAACATCACTATGTATACTTAAAATTACACATACGGGCCGGATGAGATATTTTTAGCTCGAGCTGTGCACCAATTTTGTTGAATTGAATGAGTTCCAATTTGTCAAAATGGCGTTGAAATAATTTGAAGATAGGTAGGAGGAGAGAACAATTTTCTGCGCTGAAGTAGATGTTTTGTAAGTTGGTATTGTAAAGAAGGAAGTCAATATAAGCGCACTCAGCAGGTGGCTAATACAATTAGGTTCATTTGTGTGCATGTATATGAAGATTGTGGGAAATGTATTATGAAGTGTTTTCAAGATGCTAACGGTCCATTGGTTGAGAACACTCACTGGTGAAATCTATTTATATACATTCATATTCATTAGATGTATACATATCAGTCGGAGGTCTTATGGTGGCCACTGAATATGGAAGGGTGCTGAGAGGCTTCACAGTTCTTCACTGCTAAAGAGATGTAGGAAGAACAACAGAGAATTAAGAAGCAAGAAGGGTGAGGCGTGGGCCCGCAGGTGGCCTCTGTGGGAATTCGTACCTTTAGTTTTCCAATGCGCAGTCTCCAAACAAACCAACTGCTGTTTGCACTGTTATGTATGTTGTATTGATGTCATTGTTTGTATTGGCATTAATGGACTGCTCCGCCGCTTTCTAGCCAACACATACTACAACGGCGCTCAATTACCAAGAGATTTTCTTCAGGCGGAAATGCTTCTGGCCATAATAGTGGGACAAAGTAGTAATCCATTCGAGCAGATTAATCTGGTGTTTCATTGGAGATTTGTGTGAAGTTTGTAAACAAACTGAGCCAATCATTCGGAACTAATCAGTGCACTCGGATACAAATAACACTCTGCAGGAGACATCATGACTCCCGGCCGAGAGGGCGTCAGTACATTAATCACCCTTGTCGGCTCGTTCACCATGCACCATGCACTAATTTAACACAACACACAAACAAACAAACAGCACATTTCATTGCATCTATTCACAGATTATTATCTTCATTATGCAAATTTACTGGAACGTTGTACTCTGAATACTTTTTATGTTTTAGTTTTTCATACAAACTTGAAGTTGAGGTTTTCCTTGATTGTATTCAATTTTTTAAAGTAGTAAGACTTGTTTCCATAAATGATTAATTTTTTCCCTCTCGTCCTTCAAATATGCTATTAGCTTGCACGTTTCAATGCCAGAGATTATAAATCTTGCTGAAGATAAACCCAATTTTGTGCGAAAGACATATTCGACCATCATTCCTACAGTAGCTTCAATCTCCACCACATAACAATTGCACAGTTGTACAACTATTTGTAAGGAAAACAGCCATCACACAGTCTGGGCAAATATTAATTTTACCTTATACAGTAACTCGTGGAGTAAACTGAATAATAGACTGAAATGTCCTACATTTCTATGATCAAGGAAATATGTACAATTAAGTAAGAAACAACTCTCAAGGGGATCATATCTTGCTTGACGGGGATTAGTACCCAAAAGCATGGGGTTTCAATCTGAAACTTAGAGTTTCAGCTCTTTTTAGCATTCCTTGTGACCTAAGAAAACCTGCGGAAATCCTGGAGGATTAGATTATTATTATTATTATTATTATTATTATTATTATTAATTTACTGCATACAGAAATATACATTCCGCCGCAACAGTGTTGGGGCTAAGCCCATACATACCTACTTTAAAATACAAAAATAAGAACCTACAAAAGAATTCAAAATAAGAATAAAATGTAAGTAATGTAATAACTGATATAGTAACCGCAAGAACAAAATAAAACAAGTGAAAGAATAATTCTGGTTTTAAAACGATATTATTTATTTGTTTGTCTTTGGACATTTCATACAAATAGAGGAGTTTTGTAAATCTCTTTCAATATTACTAAAATTTTAGAAATTACAGTCATGAACGCATAACAGTTGCAATATTAATACAATTACAATCTAAAAGAATGGAAATGTAAACAATAAAAAAACAACTTTGTTTATAGATTTGATTGCATTGCTGCTTCAAAAATAGAACTTCATTTTTTAGTTTAATATTTCTCTCTTTTTTAAAGCATTCATTTCAGTATTACATTTTTTATAATGATCATTTAACTTGGAATCCACAGTGTTTATATCTTTACGTAAAACTGTAATGTCAGCTGTAAGAGCCTCAAGCTTATATATAAGTAATAAAGCAGTAGGATCTGATCCCACTCCAGACGTACATCCAAACCTGCTTTATCAGACTGCCCCCTTCCACGCACTTGTTTATCAACAAGCATTTTATTAAAAACTCACAATAATTCAACAAAGTAATGAACTGTTTATTATTCTTTATTAATTCAAGATATTAAAGATTTAACTCATTTACTATGAAGAACAAAGAAAGATCTTGAAAATGACATAAATACTAGGCTAAACTTCAAGTTTTTACTAGTAAAATTAAAGGGCTTAAGAGAGTGACAGAAACGTGTCTTGACCCCACGAACGCACAAACTCAACTCTCAAAACGAAATTATTATCTACAAAAAAAAAAAAAATCTAAGAAAATGGGTTTAAATAAATGAATAGTTAAATCATTAAATAAAGGCAAAATGAGAAAAAAGTCATTTCAATAAATTATTACATGAATATTATTATCTCTTACTGCTAGTAACTGCAAGAATTATTGTAATCGTACAATTTTCGATATTGACATTTTGAGGTCCCTTCAGTCCAAAAAAGTGTTTTTTAGAAAATGGTGAGTGTGTGTGTGAACAGCACTCAAAAACGAAAAATTACAGTATGGTTTATGTATCACCATGGGATCCGACAATAAGTTATCTCTCAAAATTCCTCACCCGGATATACCCACTTTACTGAATGGATTTTAAGGTTTTTGCCATTTTCTCGACAACGGTTCCAACGATTTTCTTTAAACTTGGTACATCAACTAGATATACAAACATCTACAAGTTTTATTTGAAACTTATCTCTGAAAAAATTTACCTGAGGAGGTTTTTGTTGGTCACTTAGGGTGGGGTTATGTTTATCTCTAAAGTGGAGGAATTTCAATTTATTATATAATTAGCATCAGAGATATTTTCCGTGATAGCCTGCTTCATTTCGTGGTCATGGATTGGTTTCGGGCGTTCACCCATCATTATCCATTTTTAAAAGAAACAATGTATACAAGCCTTTTAAAAGTGAAAAACATGTTAGTAACTTTAGACTCTTTAATTGATTTCAACAATCAACTTCTTATCGTTTAGATTTGCACCAACTACCAGACAATCAACTTCTTATAGTTTAGAGATTTTATTTTATATCTTATATTTTAGAGACTTTATATAAGTAGAGATGTGAAATTTCTGTAGCAAGATTAATACGTGAAGTGTTGGGGCGTACTGCATTATATGCATGGTGTATGTGTGTGTATGGTTGTGTGTATGCTCCAAAAATAGAGGAAGAAGAGAAACACAAAAGGTAGAGAAGAGAGCAGTTTCTCTAACAGGACGGTGGTCATCAACCAGCAATAAAAGTGAAGAATAGCTTGGCATTTGGGGGAGAACACCTCACTAGCGGCTCTTGCTGAGCGATTTATTATTTTGATCGCATACAAATGGGCGCCTCCGCATTACTTAAGACCTTACACAAACATACACACACACACACACACACATTCACACAAACACTCTGATAATAGGCACCCCTGCGATCCGACCCGGCTTACGGTGTTACGTAACGCTGGATTCCTTCCCAATCAGTTCCAGTCAGAAATAGCTACCAACATCGTTAACCTGTTCAGCCGCATTACTGTTCAATAAAAATAGCATTTCCTCCTGTACTTTTTCTAAATATGTTTCTCTTTTAGCGATTGTTCTTATCGATCTTTTACCTTCTGCTAGAAACAAAGCAAATGTCTAAATGAATGTTATCTCATACTCAAATGTATTTTCGAAAATCGATGTAACAATATTCGAGTTTGCATTTTTACACTTAAAAATGATCCAAAATCGGATTTTTTATAGCATTTTTTTTACTTTTACTACACTAAGAGGTTGTATTGCCGCTTGTCAAATTTCGAACTGAGTGACTTTTATTTGAAACATTTCAGACAAAAAACTTATTTTAAGTTCCTCTAAATACGGAAAAAATATTCTGAGCGAATCATTTTTATGTTTGTGTGTATGTGTTTTATATAAAATAATATACAATTTTCAAAAATTGCTCTAACGAATGATATTCTTGTAGTTATATAATACTAATTACACCATAAATGCCCAGGTCACGTTCATTTGAAATATTTTTTCAACACAGTTGATATTTAAAGGGTGTTCAGAACTAGTTGGTAATCTTTCCTCCTGGAAAGGGACTTTCTATAACCATGTACGGTTCCAACATTTGAGATACATATATTAAATGCATACTAAAGTTTAATGAAAATTGGTAATCGCAAGTGTGATTTCATATAGTAGGATCTGTCTTTGCGGGACCATCTCGATACGATTCGTACGATTTTTATTAAACTTGGAAAGCTTACTGCGCAGGTATATCCCTTGAATTTGAAAACATTGCTCAACAAATCTATTCAGTTCACAAATTAGTTTCTTAAATCCATTATTTTATTTGAAGAAGAGAAATAAATTTGTCAAAACTTTGTAAAAAAAAAAGATGCTAGTTTCATTTGACCGCACTTCATCATTCATCTGATAAATTGATAACGAGGTAGATAAACGGAGTTATTAATTGCAGTAAAAGACCTGAGTTCCGGAGTTGAGATCGCGCCAGTAGTTTGCTAGAAACCGACGTTTTGCACATATTGCAATGAGCCTCTTGCACCATATTGCCATATTGCACTAACGCTGTCACAACCCGGAAACTCAAGTGTTCTTCATGAAAATGGTCGCGCAAACCTAAAAGATCGAATTGCAGTAAATGTTTGCAATGACCAATACCACTTTCTAATGAAGAAAATGTTGGCTTAAGTCTGTCAATGTAATTGCGATAGAACTCATTTGTTTAATAATTTAAGTCGCGATATTGTTCGGAAATCTTTTTTCAAACTAGCAATCACTAAGCCTGTCTCATTGTGACAACGTAAGTTGTTCTCAATTGTCGCACTTATGAATATTTAAACAATATAATTGAGGAAATTTTGACAGGAAATACAAGGCTCTGTAAAATTCCCATGAGAAGTTTCATGGATATAGGGTGTTGTATTAGATCAAGCCGGAAGTGATGACCGGGGGACTGCTTGGTGCTGCACCGGATCACGGGTTGCATTAGTTGACCCTGTATCCGTTATCGGCTCTTTGTTTCTTCCTTCGCTCATTTCAGTAAGAAATTCTTTTACATTTTATAAAGTTGGCTCACCCATCTTCATTAATTTTATTACTTTTTAGAACATAATACAAAATTTAATTTCTTATTTCCTAACTTAAAGGATTTCGAGAATAATATTATATTAAATAATTAATTAAATATTTGATTTTTTTGTTAAAACAGAGCGATAACACAGAATTGCACAGAGCAAAATCGCTTTATACACTCAAGTGTGTAAAATGTGTGTATAAACTTTTTACACTCAAGTGTGTAAAATGTCAGTATAAATTGATTTTGATCTGTGCAAGTCTGTGTTATGGCACTGCTTTTAAGACATCCTGATGATGGGCAAACGCCCGAAACCGGTCGATAACAGAAATGAAGCCGGCTATAACGGAAAAATTTCTGATGCTTTCCAGGTCTAAGGACCCAACCACAACAGTTATAATGTACAATTTGAAAATAATTGTATTAAAAGGAATAAGACAAAGTCGTATAAGTGTTTGAGAGCAGATTTTTACTTTCTCTTATTGCTAGTAAGAGGAGGAAGAGGTAGAAGTATTTAATCAGAGACTTTGAAACATGTATTTCTTCTAAAAACTCCATGCTGGCAAGATCTGGCAAAATCGTTAAATTGTTTCTTTTCAAAGCATTAAGACAGAGAAAGAGATAGATTGTGGTGGGCGCCCATCGCCGAAATCCACCCCTAATGAATGTCGCACTGATATTGCTAACAATATCGCCAAGGACGCTATAACAATATCGCTAAGTTTTTAAAAACTGTTATTGTCATTAAATATTTCCCACGCAGTATTTCTATTGTAATATCTCGCACAAACAAATATGGAAATGGTTTATTATTTTGTAAAAAGTCTTTTTTAATAGAAATAATAGACTAAGAAGCAAATGGAACAATTATAATAGATTATTGGTGGATATGGGAGGGGGGTACTCATTATTGTATTCTGTAGTGTAGTGGAGGGGCTTTATGAGGGGTAGGTAGTAGTGTTGGAACAATGTAGTGGTGTTGTCGTTGTATGAAAGGCTGGCTAGTTGTAATTGTGTGGGAGTGCATTGGTGAACAACCGGAGTGAACAAGTGCAGACTCGTTCCACTATAACATACACACACATACATACATACATAAACAGATGTCTCCTTCCTCCCTGCTTATTTCACTTATACACACACAATACACTGTCTAATTAACATATTTTAATAGCCAACCAACTAATTATTAAGTCTAAATTAACTATATAACACTGAAATAAAATCACCAAGTCAATATGTGTGGTTGTAAATGTATTGAGTTTTAGGAAAATCCTTGCAGCCATTTTGGAGATAATCGTGAAAAACACATTCCAAAATGTCGCACTTGGGATTATCCGATTTACTTCACACTGTTTATCTATAAACATAATTAATTCCTCTCTGCTGTTTAATGATACTGGAACCAGAGTTATTTTGGAATAATACTTGAGAGAAAGGAACACTTCACAGTCCCTGATGCACTATTCCTCTAAAGTTCCGGACAAAAAAAATAATTTTCTTAGAAAAAAAAGTTTATGATAAAAGTGATGGAACCGAGAAAATCGTATACCTTCACCTAAACACAATCTTAAATTCAAGCTACCCCCATGCTTTTTCATTTTAATATATTTTGTTTACGCATCCTCACATTTACATTCAGCAAGTCGTTACAAATATTTGCTTCATATTTCCGGTGAAAATTGAATTTCAAAAATTTGACCCGATCGCAGTAACACTTGGTCCCACTTTCTACAGAAGGAGATAATGACATATCTGGTGTGAAACACTCACACGATTTCCCCTTACTGCAATTCATTTAGTTATTGTAAAATTTCCTGCAAACTTGGAATTTCTAGGAAATGTAATTAGCTTCCATATTTTATGTACAGCTATACACCGAAACTAAAAATGACAATTGAGGGAACATAACCTCAACTCCCCAGAGCCCACCTAAAATCTATTACTCCGTAGAATGTTTCAAACAAAAGTTAGTATATCAAGTTCAAAGAAACTGGTTGGTGCCTTATCGGAAATCGTAAAAAACAGAAAAAAACCGTTCAGTAAAGCCGTACTTCCAGTCAACACACAATACACACACATTTCTAAAAAACATTTTTCCAGGCTTAGTTGACTTCAAAATGTGTTTTCCGGTGAAAACTCGATATCGAAATTTGTATTTTCGATTAGAAAATGGTTGGGTTTCGTTTCAGAAAAATCATGAAAAACTGAAAAATCATTGAGTAAAGTATGGCGATTATTAGAAGGAACTAAATGGAGTACTTAAATCTTGGCGATTTTTTCTTTTTTGATAAGCACAATGCTTTAGAAAATCGATGGAGCCGTATTAGTGAAAATCGCTGAAAGTAGAAAATCCATCAGAGATATTTTCCGTGATAGCCTGCTTCTTTTGATGCTCATCGACGGGCGTTCTCCCATCATCAGGATGTTTTTGTCAAAACAGTGTGATAACACAGATTTGCAGAGAGCAAATTCAGTTAATAAACTCAGAGGGTATTAATCTCTGATGCTTTCCAGCTCTGCGGAACCACCCATAGCAACTGTAGAAAATCCATTCTGTAAATTGATACTTCTAGTTGAGAGACTTTCACCGATGATTGCCAGCAAAGAATGACAAGCTGAAGTTTCCTGTGATTTAGTTGGTATTTAAATACTTCTCACACTTACTCATGAAGAAAGAGAGAGTGAGGGCTAGAGTGTGTGAGAGAGAGAGAGGGAGGGCGAGAGTGCGAGAGAGAGAGTGAGGGCGAGAGTGAAAGAGAGCGAGAGGGGGCTGTAGTGAGAGAGGGCGAGAGAGAGAGGGTGAGAGTGAGTGAGAGAAAGAGGGTTAGAGTGTGAGAGAGAGAGAGAGTGAGGACTAGAGTGTGTGAGAGAGAGAGAGTGTGGCGAGAGTGAGAGAAGGAGAGAGAGGTGGTGAGAGTGAAAGAGAGAGAGATAAACACCAATTTCTACCAACTGAAAAGACTTAGTTGATAACCTTTATCAACAAATCTGAACTATGATAAATCTGTAAACAGCTATTAATTAAAAGGGATGATCAACTTCACTTAAAAAAACAGATACAGTTCTGACTTTGTTCTGAAATTTGTCAAGATGAAATAGAATAATGAACAGGAAAGGATAAATAGGAGGAAGTAACCATTTTGTTTATAGTAAAGTATTTTTGGCGTAATTAAAATAGAGCACTGTTCTTCAATTGAAATTGTGTAATGTTGATAAGAGAGTGCGTGTGCGGAATTTATAGTTTAATTAAATCGTCAGGCCTCAATTATTACGATACTATGTAATAATCTATCTTTTCTGAAATAATTTCGCAGAGCTCCTTAAGGACAAGGGCACCACTGGTATGCGGAACGTAAAGCACATGAAGAATTCTTTTCTATTCTCTTTAAACATAAAACTCCTGTTGCCATTGCCTTATAGACATCTCCTTTTTACTTTCATTTTCTCCTAGTAAGATAAAGTATTGTAATCGTGTCCAATTTTCGATATCAAGTTGTCACCGGAAATACAAGTTTTGATGTCCCCTGAATCCAAAAAAGTGGGTTTTAGCACATGTTCTGTGTGTGTATGTATGCATAGCTCTAAAACGAAAAATCACAGAAAGTTCCAACATGATATTCCGTTTTGAACCGAAAGTACCACTTCATTAAAAGGTTGTTTCACTTTCCTACAATTTTCTCAAAAATAGCTCTAACGAATTTCTTTAAACTTGTTATATAAACCACACACAAAGAGCTATAACTTTTAATTGAAACATTTCTCCGGGAAAATTCATTTAAGGGCAGTTTTGGCGAAGAGGTGGGGTTAGTTTCCTCTAAAGCGCTCTTTTAGTTTATTACAAAAGGTATCATCTAAATTATATTAATTAGAATCATATATGTTGTTTGAGTTTGAAATTGATGTTTGAGTTGCTGTTTGTTTGAATCATTTCGAGTTTGAAGAAAATCGGTTCATCGGAAGCAAATGTTGCCACAGGTGTGTGGGTCGAGTGTGGCAACAAAACTGCCAGATAGTTCAAACTTTATATTCCGTTTAATGTTATAAAATGGATGTTGAAGTTCGGTTACAAAAAAACTTCTTAAATTTTCATCGACGTTTCGGCAAATTTATTGCCTTCTTCAGAGTCTGTAGAAAGGTTGTAATAAAAAAAACAACACATTAATATAAACAAAATAAAAATTTTCAAATAAAATAAATTTTTATAATAAACTAAATAAATAGGTAAGTATTATATATATATTGCAAATTGAAATTTATTTTAAACTATTACTATTATTGCAGAACAAATCAGAAATAGCTACAACTCAACTATTAAAATTTGGACAATATATGGTGTATATATATATATATATATATATAAGAGTAAAATATGAAAATCTAACATAAGAAGTGAACTTGAAAGTTATTCCGTTTAATACCAACATTTCTGTCAAAATGAATCAACCCAAAGTTTTTCTTTTTTAAATAGTTGCAAAAACTTTAAACATTGTGTACTTTCTACAAATATAATAGAATAGAATAGAAGCGGGGGGGGGGGAGCCTCATTTCACTGCGACCTACAAATCGAGGTCTATTGTGGATCCCCTTACGTTACAGAACAGTCCCCAGCTTTGCCCTCCTAATCTTCTACAAATATAAACTCTCATCAATCATTTGTAAACTTTTATCTCAGGAAAATTATTTTTGGATTGTTCTAGGGGGGGGGGGGGGCTGCAATTTTGTTTACTTCCAAACTGCCACTTCAGTATAATTGTATTGCTCGCCCAACTATATAGTGTTTAAGTAGATTACAAGAAATGCTACAATTCCTAATTTGATGAAAATCTGTAACCGGAAGTGTCACTTTACACAATAGTTTTTCAATTTTGGAAATTTTTTCGAGAACGGTTACATTTTCTTTAAAAGTGTAACGGGGTTACTGCACATAATAAATCTGCCAATTTTATGTTAACTTTTATGGAACAATTGATTTTAAGGGAAATGTACATTGTTATCAGATGATATTAGGGTTTTAAACCGACTAGGCTCTGTCTTCTGGACTATTGTCATCACGTCTAATTACTACCTGCCATGTTATGAATAAGTTTAATGAGGATCGGTCAAAAAAAAAAAAATCTTTATATAGTCTTGGGAATATAAATATATATTGCCTTGATAAAGATAGGAAACTCTGTTGAAACTTTGGCATGATTGAATGTTTTTTTATTGTTTTTCTTGAACAATCCTCACTAAACTTAGTCATATCATTTATCAACAATCAACAAAATTACTTTTCTATTAACAAGCTGACATGTTAGCTGACTACCATGTACCCCCACCACCGTTAGAACTTTTCGGGTAAAAATTCCAGTATTTAAAGAAAATTTGTCAGCGTTGTAATTATAGCTATAAATTTAGTTAGCTTTATAACTATAGCTATAAATTTAGTTAGCTTTATAACTATAGCTATAAATTTAGTTAGCTTTATAACTTTAGATATAAATTTAGTTAGCTTTATGATTATAGCTATAAATTTAGTTAGCTTTATAACTATAGATATAAATTTAGTTAGCTTTATGATTATAGCTATAAATTTAGTTAGCTTTATAACTATAGATATAAATTTAGTTAGCTTTATGATTATAGCTATAAATTTAGTTAGCTTTATAACTATAGCTATAAATTTAGTTAGCTTTATGATTATAGCTATAAATTTAGTTAGCTTTATAACTATAGCTATAAATTTAGTTAGCTTTATAATTATAGCTATAAATTTAGTTAGCTTTATAATTTATTTAGCAAATTGTGTGAAGATACAAATTTTTTTATAAATATTTTGCTTTACAGAAAGGCAACTGCTGTTTCTTACCCTTTTGGCCATGACCGAAAACTTTCTTTGTCTTTACCTCTTAAGTTTAGCTTCAACAGCGACATAAAATTGGCTAATATCTATATTTCTCATATCTTTATGAATGACCAATGTAATAATTATGACTTCATATTGGCAGATTTCACTACATTTGCCCAAATCGTTAAACTATCAAAGAGATAAATGGATACTTTCACTTGACAGACAGGGGCTATTGTCCTGGGAAATCCAAATTTAGGCAGCACCGCTCCCACTTAGATGTTCACAATTGTACCCAAGTCATTGAACTCTTGTTCACCCTAATAGAATTAGTAATGTTGGTAATTATTATTGTCGTCGCCATTATATAGATATTGCAGTTAGTATGTTGCCATTATATAGATACTGCAGTTAGTTGGTTGCCAGTACGTATTTTCCAAGCTTTTATTGTCTGCATTTTATTTACTATCTTTGCTATATATATATAATGCTTGTATCTATTTATAAGTTTATTTTAATTTTTTTTTTTTTGGCAATAACTTTAATATTAAGTTTATATTGTAACAATTCTACGCTTCACACTATGTGGGAGTAAAAAGTCTTCTTCCTGAACACCAAAACTGGCTTTAGTTACGTATTTTCTCCACACAAATGCATAACACAAAATTATCTATTTTTTTTACAGGTTTTGAGTCCCCCGAGTCCAAGAAAGTGATTTTTAGAAAATGGTCTGTATGTACAGCCATTACAGTACCAGCTTCACAGTTACAAACCTTTCATTTTTATTGAAACTTTTGTCTGGAAAACTTCCTGTTCATCAGGTTTTGGGAACTATAACGTAAGGTTTAACTTTTAACTCCCGTTAGACGTTTGCTGGGAACTGGCAGAACGACCAACCATATAATGCAGTCATATTCAAGTAAAAAAAAAAGCTTTAATCTCCAGCACCCCAACTTTAACATTCCAACTTTGATTAAAGAAATTTTGTTTTATTAGATTTGTAATAATACTGTCGCATGAGTGTTTCACGTCAGACTGTTTATATACAGTAACTATGCAGAGTAGAGATTCTAAATTTATTTATAATACACATGCCTAATTAAGTTGATTATTGTGGGCCACCGTTATTACAACCAGTTCTCATTGTTTGGCTGTGTTTCTGCAAGAAACTTGACTAGCACAGGCACAATATCGGCTGCTTATTGTCAACATTTTGACTACTCCGGCTCACAAACAGCCAGCTTAGATTGTTTGCACACAGGCCCCCACTCCACCATAGCAACAAACTTGTTACATTTCTGTTTAATGAGAACTGCACCAGAAGGGTACTAATTTTGTATTAAGAAGTTCACAGTAAAATAAACCAATGGAAAAAAAGGGTTAATGCAAGTGTTAATAAGCAGCCTAATTGGGTTCGGACTTGAAAATGAAACCAGTTCCGTTGGGAGATGCAAAAAAGAAATAGTTTGTAAAAAAGAATAAAAAAATCAATAGGACAGAGGTATTAGGCTCAATTATTGGAGCCGGCAACATTCTCAGAACTTTACCAGTGTTGCCAACTGAACTTCATTTAAACATAATCACTTCATTTTGTTCACCAGTTCTTCAGTGGATTTAGGGGAAATTAGTGAATTTTAACTTAAAAAATGTAGAAATATTTACAGAATGGAATAGATAAAAAATAATTTATACTAATACAAACCTCTTGTTTATTCGCAATTTTTTTTAGAGATTTAGATATCTATTTCGTAAAAATAATAATTGCAATGCGGTTGGCACTCATCAACGAGCGTGATCGCTCTTGAGCCTACCCCGAAAAGCGGTAATGTAACGACCAACACAAGTATGAAAATAGAAGATCTAAAAATATACTAAATCAAATGTAATAATGTTATTTGTAAATGATAAGGTAAGAGAAGAGACAATTATTTTGACAGAAAGATATATAAAACTGAACTCACCTTGAAGATGATGTAAGCGGAAGCAAACGCGCTGGCAATGGGCTGCGGTGAGGTGACATAAAGAGGCTGATGTAAATGAGGAGTGTGAAAGTTGTATGTGTGAGTGATGAGGGAGTGCAGTGAGATGTCAATGGATGACGCCGTAGAAGGCATTGAAGCCGGAAAGGCGATGAAATTAGTGTTCTTCTTGAATGAGAAGAAGGCGTAAATCAAGTTAATTCTCAGTAAGAGAAATATGCTGACAGTGGATGACGCTGGGAGAGTAAATACAATCGCGAAGGCCTAAAAGGTGGGCGAAAAGAGCACTTCATGCACATGAAATCTGAACGGCGAATAAACACACAGAACTGTGCACTTCACAACAGTCAGAAGAGCAATGAATAATAAGGAACAGAAAAGAGAGGGAAGTATGTGAAATTGCGCCGGCGGCAAAAACAGCAAAAGAAAAAGAGCGCGATCAGTTAGATGCAAAGGCGGGAAATAGAGGTAAGAAGAGCGCGTTAAGTTACAGTGAAAAGGCGGATACAGAGTTAATCCCTCAAAGAGACCGCGACCGAACGGAGCGGTCACCGCCTCTTTATTGTAAGCCGATGGTGCTGCTCTCCTCTCAAAGAGGATCCTGGCAGAATATAAAAAAAACAAAAAAAAAGTGTTAAGAAATTATTGCAATTTAAACAAACAAACCGTTAACATTAAAAGTCACTGACGGTCATCCAAAGAAGTTTAATTCTGTAAAGTTCCATTAAATCCTTAGGAAATCTATTGTTATTTCGTACTCAGGTTTATACTCTTAGTAGATCTGGCTAACAGGTATGGGATTGCCAGAGCAATCACTACTATGGTCGAATCACTATCTTGTAATGACATCTCATTTGTGGGCCGCCAAGATTCCCTTATTAAGATCATCCACCAGTTAGGTTCGATTTTGCTTTACGCAACTGAAATCTAAACTATGTTCAAATAACAATGAAGACATTAATAACATTGAAACTGTTCAATTCAATTCTTACCTAATAACAATGGAAACAGGCTAAAGAAATTTAAAAACATACTTTTTCAAATTGGCAATCAAATGATGGCTGGAGATTTTAAATATATCTGGCAGCAGATTATACCAAAATTTGTTTTAAAAAACAATTGAATTCTCAACAATCATTTATGATTTTATGCAGCATTGCGGCCTCAACTACATGCACGTCAATAATATCATTAAGTTTAACATTGAAGTTTCTGAACAAAGTAAGAACAATTGTCCAATATTTGGGATCTTATCCGCCTTAGCAAACTTTTTTCATTAATTCTGGTCAGCTTCAGATTTTCCTCCACATTTAGAATCTGATCCACTAAGCAGTTGTGGAAGTCAACTCTCCATAAGGACTTGATCAACCAAAACTCTGAAATCGGTCAAAATCAATGAAGAGAAGATTTTTATGATGGCCTAAAATCCCAGATATTATTGGTTACTCGAACAAACTCAATTCAATATTTAGGTTTTCACTCAAAATAGCTCGGACAAGATTCAATTTTATTTTCTCTTACTCCTAGTAAGAGGAAGTAATGCGATCGTGCCAGATTTTCGAAATTGAGTTTTCACCCTAAATACTTGTATTGACAGGTCCCCTGAGTGAGGAAAAAATGTTATTAGCGAATAGTGTGCACAGTAAAAATCTGGAACTCACACGATATACCTCTCACTACAATTATTTCCTTTCTAGTTGTCTTATGGCCGAGTGATTGATGGCGTTGCAACACATACTTGAGGGACCCTTAAACGATTGTCGGTCGGGAGCTATCTACACGAGCACTGCCATCTATCTATTTTATCTACATGAGCAGTGGTGGCGATTTCGTGAACAACCATTTGCTGCGAATCGGTACGATGCTCAATATTTCTATCTAATATCATTACTATGAACAAATGCGAAGAAAGTGTTAGTCAACTGAACATAATAGAAAGATTTGCGCAGATAGCCGCTAACAGCTCTCTTCTAACAACAGCAATCTATGTGATAACGGTGTTGAATACAATTAATCAATATTGTTCCCATCAATATTATCTGATTACTATATATTTCTCTATTTATTCTACTCTTATTAACTATTTATTGTTTCTAGATGGTAATCAACTTTATCGTTTTTATTATTTATAATCATTAAAAATGATAAATAATTTTATAATTAGTTGCATATAGTGTTATTAAAAATCATAAAAATGCCAGTGCTACGTCAAACATTTTTTTGAAATCTTGGCTAATGGCGTGAATAAAGATATATATATATATACATGTAGATGTGTAGAGTGGCCTGTGTATGTATAAAGTATTTTGTCAGTATAATGTTAGTGATAATAGATCAAGTGTGTACTGACCGCTTCTTTCAACCCTAGCTCATGGACGTCAGAGAAAGTTGTTTGCTGTTGAACATCAACATTTCTATCGCACTACAACTAAACAAATTTGCACTTTATTACTCATATTATAAAACACTTCAGCTATTATTTTCTTTCAAATTTGAATGTTAAGTTGCCCACACATCATAAATGTAACATAACAATACATTGTAAAGGTGGTACAACTGTACATTATACGCAAAACCACACCGATAACGTCTACCGTTGCACCCCCCCCCCAGGAAAGCACTAAAATAAAATTTTCCCCCCAAAAAATCTGGTGTGAAACACTCACACGACTTCCTTTCACAAATTGACAAATTTTTTCAAGCTTGTAATTATTTTTACTTAATGTTTGTCTTCAGTTTTATATCAATGGGAGACTAAACTTATTAAAATGACTTTTTGAAGAAAAGCACAACCTCCAACCACCCCCAAACTTCTTTAAATAACTTTATAAGTTAAATAACTTAAAAAGTATTTAATAACTTAAATAAGTTTCAAACAAAAGTGATAGATCTCTACATTCATAGTGTGTCACATTTAATGAAATTTGTTGATGTTTTTACGAAGAAAACCGTGAAAAATACTTGTGAGTAGAAACGCACTTCCAGTCATCCTATTTTCATGAAATTCGGAATTTCGACAACATATTTATTTCTAATTAATATTATTTAGATGAAATAATTGTGTAATAAATTAAGATAGCACTTTAGAGGGAACCATAACCTCTTCTTTCCTCCAAAAGTCCCTTAAATGAATTTTCCCGGAGAAATGTTTCAAATAAAAGTTGTAACTCATCATAAGTGTAGTTGATATAACTTGTTTAATGAAAATCGTTGTATCAGTTTTCGAGAAAATCACGAAAAGCTGAAAAAACAGCATTCAGTAAATGGAACTTTCGGTTGATAGATTTTGCCCGAAATCTTCGTGTATGTTGCGGTGGTAGTACTTGAACGGAAACCAAGTTTGAGCTTTCTGCGTCTTTGCATTTTTGAGATATTCGTTAACACATATACATCCCCCCCACACCATTCACTAAAAACTGTTTTCATATTCAGGGGACCCCCCAACATGTATTTGCAGTGAAAATTAGATTTCGGAAATCTGGCACGTCCACATTTCTGCCTCTGTAGAAATAAATAGTAAAAAATAAATATCCGGATTTGAAGACGAGTGAGTCTTTGGGATTTAAGAGAACAAAATTTAAATAATTATGAGACCCAAGTCACTTACTGTTGGATGCAAATATCTTTAAGCAGAAAAGAATAATAATCAGTATATGCAAGCTGTGGATTTGTTTATAAATAGAGGCAATGTAAATAGCAAACAAATATAGATGTAAACAGAAACAGATCATGATATTACTGTTGTGTCACTTATTAAAACATTATTGTATAATAATGGAGTGATTATATGTTGTAGTGTAGGAGAGTGTTATCAGCGAGTGGAGGGGTACACGTGTGATAGTGAGGTGATGACCTGTAGGTCAGTGGTGACCTCTGTTTCATACACACACACACACACACACACACACACACACACACACCCACATACTACCAACACTCCATCGCACCCTCATTACCTTCACACACTACTATTATTTCCGACCACTACTCTAAATATCTAGACAGTTACTTCCCCAATCTACATCACTCATTATCTCGTTAGTTTTTGTTTTTATTATTAACATTATTTATTATTCCGTATTTGTTGAATTAATTGCGCGCTATATGTTTACACTAGAAATCAGTGTTATCAGAAGTGGTGTGGTTATCCATTATCATCACCATACCACATTTAGTCTCAATGCTTACAATCTCACTAGCAATCTAACAATCTGACTTGACATTGTATGGTCAAGTAGATCTGAGATTATTCACTGTATGACCAAATAGATCTCTGCCTCGTTTAGAGGAGCTGGGTAGAGCTCTTCTGGGGATAGAGAGCAATGAGTGGGTGGGTGAGTTGGCTAAGGTGAGATCCACACTTCCATTTTGTGGTACAGAGCCTGTTTTTTTTCTGCGGAGATAAGAGTGATACTGCTTAGGTCCCGCGCCTCTAGGCAACCATCATTATTAATAAGTAGATATCCAGTAATGAGGTAATCCGCTGTGAAACACTCACACGACTTTCTTTTAATGCGATTTTTTCAGTGGCGTGTGAAACATTTTTTTTTTAGTTGAAATCTATACAAATGTTCAATTACCATTGTTAATATGATCAATATAGTGATATCGCACATTTTAGAGTAAAGTTTAACGTTGCGGCTGATGAAACCTCTCTTAAGAACTCTTTCTTAAGAACTCTCTCTTAAAAACTCAGTCATAAAAACTCTCTCTCAAGAACGCACTTATAAAAACTCTCTCTTACGTACGCTTTATTAAGAATTCTCTCATAAGAACTTTCCCTTGATAATTCTCTCAAGAACTTACCCTTAAGAACTCCCTCTCAAGAACTTTCTTTTAAGAACTCTCTCTTAAGAACTTTCTCTTTGGAAATCTTTTAAGAATACTCTCTTAAGAACTCCATCTAAAAATGAACTTTCCTAGAATATAATGATTCAGTTGAAGTCACATTTATGTTTATATTTACTATACCAGTTTTAAAGAAATTCTTGGAACGTTTACGAAAAATCAAGAAAACTTGGAAAAATATACCACACAAGTTGTATTTTGTTAACCCATTTAGACCATGGAATGATGGGAAAACCCTGGACCTTATGAAGAAGGGAGGTTTCCTATACTTGCGGTGCCCATACGTCCCGAAAAAATCGGGACAGTCCCGAATAACGACCAAAATGTCAAAAATTGCCCGACTAATGGAGAAAGTTTGTACAGTAAAGTAAAAATATCGAAATCGCTACATTTATATTTTACTTGTTGTGGTGGTTGATTCCGCAGAGCTGGAAAGCATTACAGACATTTTCCGTGGTAGCCTGCTTGATTTTGTGGTCATCGACCGGTTTCGGCATTCGCCCATCTTCAGGATGCGTTTGTCAGATAGTGTGATAACACAGACTTGCACAGAGCAAATTCAGTTTATATACTCTGTGTATACACTCTTCAGTATATAAACTGAATTTGCGCTGTGCAAGTCTGTGTTATCACACTGTCTGACAAACGCATCCTGAAGATGGCCGAACGCCCGAAACCGGTCGATGGCCACAAAATGAAGCAGGCTACCACGGAAAATGTCTCTGATTATATTTTAGTTACTAAGAATATCTGAATAAACTCCGAGTTATTACTTTTGCACTGGTGGGGCAGCCGTTCAATCTTGGAATATAGGAAGTACGCATGCTAGGACGGATAAAATAGCAGATGTTATCCAGCATTGTGTAGCCAACTACATATTCAACAATCTTGGAATATGTTTGTTCTTACTTATGCTCCGCCTTATGTTATTAGGATGCACTGACTGAAAAATGCTACCAACATGTCCCGATTTTCACTGTCAGAATATGGTTACCGAACCTATATTAGAGTGTTAGCGGTTGATAAAATAAGCCCAATACTGGCTGCCGTGCCTGGTTAAAGTCCATCCCTAATACCAATCAAATATAATCTAGACCAAGGGATCCCGAACTAAATGAAGTATCCTGTTACATAGTATTGCGAGTTTTGTTCTTATCTCTGCTCTCTACAACACACAAACTGCATTCATAGTTCAATTCTTGAGCATTTTAGAGCTATTAAATCTTAGAGGGAATATCAATATGAGGATATTTATTAAAATCAACTAATATTATCAATTAAATCTTAGAGGGAACATGCATTTCCGACGAGTAGCAATTCAATTTGCCAATTCGTTCACGATCACAATGCTTGCTGTTACGCATTAAGAGAAAGTAAGTCTCATGTGATATTCACACTGCAAGTCTCTTGTGGTATTCAAACTTGGTATTTTTATTAAATGATTAGTTGCCTACCCTATTTTAAAAAGCCAATTTTCTCAAATAATATTTAAAAAGAAGTGTTAGTCTACATTATGTGAGCTTAGAATTCCAAGTTTGAAGAACCGTTTGGTCATTTCAGAAAATTGTGAAAAGATAGAAAAAAATATTCAAATCAATATGAAGCTCTTAAAGGATAACCAAAGTTTGAAGAAAATCGTCGGAGGCATTTTCGATAAATCGCAAAAACCTGGAAAATCCATTCAGTAAAGTGGTGCCACCGCCGACCGGTACTACCGCCGACCGGTTCACTGATTTGGAACAAAAACTTATTATCAGAGTCCCTTATACTAAATATCCAGTTTGAACTTTCTTTTTTTGTTATGCTGACCCTAAACACAGACCAATTTCTAGAAACCGCTCAGGGAACCACAAAACGAGTAATTTAAGATTAAATTAACTCGATATCGAAAAATTCGTCCCGATCGCAATCCTTCCTGTTAACAGCAGAAAGAGCAAGTAAACAATAATAAACGTGCTAATACTATGCCAGTTAGTTTGAACTGGAATTGAATAAATATCGTCATTGGGAAGGAAGTTGTACCAGAGGAAGTGAGAGTGCTGCCGGAAATGTCTATGTTCCACCAGGGCAACTTCACCAATATATCTCTTAGGGTGTGTTTCTCTTTGCTTAACGGAAATTTTAACTTTAGGTTTAACTTAGCGGAAATTTATTCTAGGAAATTGTAAATTTGTAAAATTATAGAGTAATTTAAATCAATAACCAAATCAATTTAAATTATTAATTTGGTTTCATTCTACTAATTGACTCTTTAATCGATGAGATGGCTATCCTAGAAGTAATTAACTAGTAGATGAGTGTTCATATAACGCAAAATGGCATTCATCCTGGTACAAAATATTCACAGTACTTCCTCTAATTGTAACTATTATAATCCTAATTGACAAATATTCTTCAAAGCTAGAACTTTTAGTGAACAATGGCTTTTAGAGCTTAAGGACATTGCAGTGCCTCTGTTTGCCCCAGCAAATTTGTAAGGCTTGTCTATCTCACAGCTTCTCCTAATTTGTTGTTATGGTAATGTTTTCAGAAAAAATATTGTAAATAAAAGTGAAAGGTTTGTAATGTGCGAAACATTAAGGACTTTGGGTTGAGACAGCCTCGGTGGTTTGGTCGACATTTCGCCCTGAGATAGATAAATTATTATAGAGGAATTGCATTGCGACCTGAGATCCCTCTTATTGTTCCCTATTGAGCATTGCCCATTACCGAGTAATGAGCTATAATGAGGCTCCCAGATAGAAAAAATCTAAGGGCAGCACTAGACTCGAAACTGGACTTCCGCGTTGCTACCACTGAGCTGATCCCTTCCCTTGACATTTCGCCGTTATTAGTAAGTTTCATCACGGTAGTTATTGGTTATTAGACCAAAATAGATGAAGTATTGTTCCAGAAATTAAGGCAACGACTATCTCAACAGAACCTATTTATGGGCGGAACGTGATACATACCAAAGCACAGTGACGCGGCCTTAAACAAAAGATCTTAGTACATTACATATAATTGCCGCAGAATCCTGAAAAGAATGAAGAAAATTCTGAAAATCGATAAAAACTTTCAGTAAAGTTGCATTTTCGGTTGATGGATTTTGCTCGAAACATTTTTATCAGGTCAGATGTAATGGTCGCACCTAAAAATGGATTATTACGCAAGTTACCTGCAAGTTTTCGTTTTTGAGATACGTACACTCGTATTTTGTTCTAACAACCACACCACATGCGTTCCACCTATTCGCTAAAAGTATTTTTTCATATTCAAAGAACCTAAAAGCATGTATTTCCTGTGAAAATTCAATTTCGAGAATTTGGCACGATTGCCTTAGTTGCTCTTATTGCCTTAGTTGCTCTTATTGCCTTAGTTGCTCTTATTGCCTTAGTTGCTCTTATTGCCTTAGTTGCTCTTATTGCCTTAGTTGCTCTTATTGCCTTAGTTGCTCTTATTGCCTTAGTTGCTCTTATTGCCTTAGTTGCTCTTATTGCCGTAAAAAAAAAAAAAAAAAGAAGAAGGGAATTGACATACGGATTAAATTATCACAAATTATTGAAATAAATGAAAATTGATACAGTTAATTAAATACATGGGTAATTTTGTCATTGATTAATATGCTGGACTTTAATGGTGAATGGATTGTTAAACATTATATGTATATAGTACAAATATAAATATAAATATGGCACGGATAAGATAAGTGCGAAGGAACAGCTGTGGGGTTAAGTGGGTGTAACGGCTGTGGGAGACTGTAGAGGAACAAGTCGCACAGCTCTGGGCGACACACCTATACCGTGATAAGCGTTATCGCCGGTAAATATCGTCGTCATCGCTTATATAATGCAACGTCGCTGTGGCAACACCAATTGTGTCATTCCCACTGTCAACTTCTGCAACAATGCACATTGTAGGATAGTAAAGGAGGGACACATTTAATGTAAAACAGTCACTTACAACCAAATAGGTTAAATAGATGCGCGCAAGCATATTGAATCATTGCTAAGTTTTTCTTCTATTTTGACGGACTGATGGACAGCGAACTTTATGATGTAACACAAGTGTGCAAGTACCAACTATACGATATAATCAAACAGCTGTTTATAGCAAGCCTTACGTCAAGTTCAAGCCACTCACCCACCAGTAGAAACACCTGAAATGAACATTCCCGGAAAAATTGGATTTCAGTGAAAGTGAGAGAGCTATAAATTTGGTACGCGAAATTTAAAGAAAATTGTTGAAGGATAATGGAAATAACAAACAAAAAAATTATTAGAGACATTTTCCGTGGTAGCCTGCTTCATTTTGTGGTCATCGACCGGTTTCGGGCGTTCGCCCATCTTCAGGATGCGTTTTTCAGACAGTGTGCCAACACAGACTCGTACAGTTGAGTTAGTGTGAAACTAAGTCTCTGTACGAGTCTGTGTTGGCACACTGTCTGAAAAACGCATCCTGAAGATGGCGAACGCCCGAAACCGGTCGATGACCCAAAATGAAGCAGGCTACCACGGAAAATGTCTCTGATGCTTTCCAGCTCTGCGGAACCAACCACCACAACAAAAAAATTATTCAGAAAAGGCGTATCAAGTTCACCGATTTTATCCAAAACAGAACCGTCCATTTCTCTAGAGTGACTAAACAAAAATGTCAAGTTTGAAAATTGTGCGATTTTCAGTTTTTGAGTTATGTACACATGCACGCACACACACATACACGCGCACGCGCGCACACGCACACATTTACATATATATTGAAAGAGAGAAACAGAAAAAGTAAGAGAGAGAGGGAGACAGAATAAGTAAGAGAGAGAAAAAGAGTTAAAGACTAATTTCTGAAGAAATCGGAGACCCTACAAAAAATGTTTTCAGTTTAAAATTTGACGAAATTAGTAACTTGCTGTAATAACTAAAAGACATTGCTGTAATAGTTGGTCGATAACTTCAAACATTCCTGAATTGTCATAAAGACGTTATTAAAAAGAATTTAGTTTCATTAGTATGCACCTCGATATCCAGCGAAGCCATTTTCAAGGAATATTCAATCAGATCAAATATAATACGGTATTGGCAGTTTTGTCCAGCACCATTTGTGTGATGCACACTTCCAATGAAATAATGAACGTTGGTTTACGAGGCTTCACAACCACTCACACTTCTGTCCAAATGAAGGACAAAAAATCCAAATTCAGGTCCTCAAAAAACATTTTCTTAAAATATTTTTGTTAACAACTCCATTTCGTAAAAGCTGCAAAATATGGTTGAATAGATGGTGTTGGGAGATGAAAGAAACCGGACCGGCAAGCCTTGCGCTGTAACGGATGGAGGTTCTTTGTTAGAAATCCAACTATTTAGCTGCTATGCAGAGTAAAATTCCGCCCAATTAAAGGTGTCATACAAACGAAAACTAATAAAATTTGTAACTAGAAAGGAGTTCACAGCAACTGAAATTGTAATCCAGCATAAATAGGTATTTTTTTTATTTTAACAATAAGCTGGAAACCGGATCTTATTATTTTGTTATCCGTTTCGTTATTGCTCGTTAAACTATTAGAAAAAAAAACATTAAAAAAAATGGCTATTGTGCGTTAGTTTTGTTTATGAGGATGTAGTGAGTAGCATTATTTCTATTGGGGGCCTCGTCAGTTCTTGATAAATCACTAGTCAAACAATAAGAATAAAGTTCGCTATAAGAATAGTGAAGAGTTGTGCAAGTTGAAGAAGTATGAAGAAAAGGGTCAAAAGGTTAGAGGGCAGATGTGCGTAAGGGGCGGTGTTAGAGGGTTGCTGAACAGCGTAGTGGGGCTCAGCGTGGGACAGTGCCCCATCTTCACGGCCCGTCCTGGCATCACACACACACCTGCTCCCTTCACACACACCAACCCTACAATGTATTCTTAGTGACTATTGAACTCCTAAAAATTGTTTGACGGTTTGCATACAGCAAAGAGATAAATACAGTTGACAAAAGGAACTATAATTACTTCAGTTCTGAGGGGAGCGAATAGATTTCCGTGAGAAATTTACAAATTTGGATATATGCTTCTAAAAGATTTGAAATTTGAGAGGAATATTAATCGTAAAATTACGCTAATAAGCGGCTTCTGACTGCTTTGGACCGCCAGAGGAACATGAATACAACCCCCATTGCAGCCCCCGATATATGCCAATTGAGTCCATCAAGTTTTCTGTCGCAGTATTTTCTGCAATTCAATATGTTTTCTTGCCAATTATTACATTCTAGTTGATACATTTTCCATACACTATTCAAAGTCTTGTTGCTAAAAAACTCAATTTCAAGATAAGTTATTTATTAGACACCTGTATTTTTTTGAAATTATCATTTTTACTTATTTCTTGTTTATTATACAAGGGCCGATACTAATATAACCTCCCCGAAACAAAAATCAATGAATATGATGTGGACAGAGGTAGTATTGCATAAAGATGTAGTAGACACTAACAGATCAGATCGGGTCTTTTGGGAAGTTGGTCAAAAATTTTCCAGCGAAATTATCGTAACATAACGTCAGTTGGAGGTTGCTCAATGAAATGTGTTTTTATACGATAATGGTCAACCGCAATTTCTATGCGTGGAATATTGAAATATGTCATTGGGAAATTTTTGTCATACTTCCTATGGTCCCGATTTGGCACGCAGTTACTATCTTCTTCACGTATTCAAATAGAGACTCAAGATACTAGTAACAGACTTCTTTAATACTGAGATAAGGAAACTGATAACTAACACCAGAAATGTGGCTAGAAGAGAAATAAGGCGAACATTTAGTTATATTTTGGTCATAATTAAAATAAATTTAGTTATATTTTGGTCATAATTAACACATTTAGTTATATTTTAGTCATAATATCACATTTAAGTTAGATTTTGTGTAACTTTCTCTTTCACTGTGTCAGCGGCCCCAATCAGAGTTTGGTATAACAACAAGGGGAGAATAAAAAACATTAGGAGAAGCATGTTGTTGTAGAAAGAATACAATCATATCAACAGCAACAGAAATCTATGTAAAAACAAAAATCCGTCAAGATTTGCTCAGCAAGTACTACTGTACCAACCGGACTAAAGACGAGGAGCTGGTAGACGTACAAGAAGGTGGAGCGATAATAAACATAGATGCAAGACAATTTTGCCTTCATTTACAAGTAGAAGAAATTTGTATTATAAACAAGCCAATAGAATATTCAGTCATTTATGAGATTATATTTATTCTTAGTTGCCTAAAGTACTAAGTGCACAATTAAGTTTCTTAATAGATCACTTTCTAAAATCGATCATTTATTTATGTTGAAAATTCATTGTGTATACCCTGGAACAACTATTTTGATGAACATTCGATGATAATATAATGCAGGTCTAAATGGATTCCTGGGTCAGTGCAAACTGGGCAGGTCTCTGAAGGCGGTCTTTCGGAGGCGGTGAATTGTTGAGTGTGCGCACACAATCAGCCAATACCGTTTATTTAGGGTTGATGTTAAAGCCTTCGCTCTCCCAAGTTTATTTGATCGATTTGGGCAGAGATGTCGGATTTCTTGCCAAGAGAAATGCAATTAGATAGATAATTGGCGAGATTTCATTGTCAATTTGATGAGAAATGAATAAATATCTGGTCTCAAACCTCACATAACTTGCACTTAATTCAATTATCACAGCTGTTGCTGTGACGCCAGTTTCAGTTTCAGTCTAACTTAACACATTCCCCCAAATCCCTGAAATCAAGTTTTCAGAAAAAAATAATTTAAATAAAAGTGATACGTTTATATGTGCGAAGTAAACTATCCAAGTTTAGGGGAATTCGTTGCAGCCGTTTTAGGGCCATAAATCTCGAAAGCCTGTAGTGTAAGATCACAAAAATTGGTTAACCGTTTTTCTTCAGTGTTTGTATCAATGCATTTAATGTAGTCTGTGATCCAGCTAAACATAATGGCTTATGGCAGGTAGATAGATATCTTAAATAGAGTTTAAGCATTCCAAGTTGCATATGTGCAAAATGTATGCTTTATGCATCTCAATGGTAAGAGCCGATAGAATACCTTCCTCCGACATCGCTCGCGTTTAGATCATATTCTTGCACATCAATTATTCATTTTCACAATGCTGTATACCATGCAGGGCAAAAGTACCATGCAGTGTCAAAAAAAGTCATGATATTTTTCAAACAGATTTATTACAGTGTAAACATATACGAGCTGGAAAAAATATTTATCATAACACGGATTATCCATCCTTAAAGATAGTGTTCAACGTGGGAACTCTAACAACAAAATGGCCACAAGATGGTAATGGAAAGTGTAACAAGTAGCGGAAGTGTAATTGGATATGACACCATTAATCTGCATATCGCCATCATAGAGAAATTATTACAAAAGGGATCCACCCAGACTGTTCTTCTGAAGGACACAACTTTTTTTTTAGAAACCAAATTTATGCGAGGAATTATGCAGAGGGGACGTAAACAGGTAAGTTCATATGGGAAGGACATCTGGCTGGTAGAACTAGTCCAGCACTGTTTTGAGTTGATATCCCATCTGAGAAGAAATGTCAGCTCACACAGTTCTAAATTGTTGACATAGTTTCTAGTTCAATCACACATACACCCCCCCATCCATCTGTTTTGCTTTCATTATACAAAGGGGGGGCACCGCAACGGTATTTCGATGTTGAGGGTAGCAAACTATTTAAACATCTCCACTCTACTACTAGCGGGGGACGATGCTATTTATGCAACAGTGTCCCCTTCTGAATCTTTTGTACCTTTTGTTATGTCCTCTTTGAAAATATTCAAAATAGAATTTCTGTGTCCTTGGACAGGTCACAAACTATTTCTATACTAACCTTACAATTAAATAAATTTATGCATTTTTTCGCTCGGATTTTTGGCTTTGTCGGGTATTATTTTACTTTCTCAAACTGCTGTTAGAGGAAGTATTAGGATCGTGTCAATTTTCGAAATCGAGTTATCACTGGAAATACTAAAACTGTTCCAGTATCCACTATTCAGTCTCTTGAATAGAGTGTCTCAAAAATAAAAAACCGTAGAACGCCTCAATCTTGATATTCCGATTGCGTATCTTCAGGGACTCCGTCAGTCAACATCCTTCAACGTAAATATCACTTTGCTGAGTGGAGTTTTCAGCTTTTATTGAAAAAAAATCTGTTGCATATTGCACTTATTCGGGACTACTACTGTTACTTGAAAGATTTTCGGGGAAAAATTGGTTTCACATGAGTTCTGGAGAAGGGGTGACTTTCATTTTCTACTAAACTATTTTAATATCTTATATGGTTGCTCAATTCCGAGTTTGAAGAAAATCAGATGTCTGGAAATGAACTTTCCTGAACAATTTTATTTCCAGATTTGCGCGAGAAAAGTGACTTAGGGACGCCACGCTCCTCTCCAAATTGTCATTTGGTCAATTCACTATTTCGCCTCCCTCGCAGCTATATAATATTGAAGACAACTAAATATTAAATGGAACTTAATAGTTTAAAGAAAATTTTGCATTTATAACTGTAGGAATGCAGTAAGAGAACTGTGTGATTTACAAGAATTTTCAAATCAAGGAAATCTTAATTCTCTATTGTATGTATTGCGCAGAACCAAGATATGAGTGATCCATTGTAAATAGATTTAAAAAAATAACAGTAATTGTTACCGCAAGAAACGGAAACGGAAATCCCAGAACAGTTTGAAAGTGCAAGCAAGCTGAGCCGTAACACACCAGATTTGTTTTTTATTGGATTTTACTGATTCTTCTAAAAGAGATAATGTTCTATTCACAATTTTTTCGCATGGCAATTCGTACAAGTTCATACTATTTATATTGCGGCGTGAATTGTGGAAATTATAAAAGTGAGAGTACAATTTAAATCCAATTGCTTATATTGAAATAAGTTCATCAAACTAAAAAATACAGTACTCGTTTGGACGTGGTACAGTAAAGAACTGGTCAAAGTTCATTTTGCCACTAATCTAACTGTGCTAGCTCTGTACTAACCTTAGATTATTATTATTTTATATATTTTTCAGTATAAATTTTTCTTTCTGTTTTATAGAAGAAAATTATTTTTCACTGTTTTTTTTGTCACTGTGGTTTACTATTAATATATTTTATCCTTCTGTGTTATTGTTGGTTTTTGTTAAATGAATTCTACAAGTGATGGGCGGAAAATTCCGCCTGATAAATTTGAAGAGCATAATATGGAGGAGGAAAACTCTGTAGATAATGTAAATGGTGAGAATAGTATTACTGTAAATAAAATAAGTAATCAAAGTAATGAAAGTGGCTCGATTATGGAAAATACAAACAGATTATATGATAATATCGATAAGAGACCTTTCTACGTATTTTTGGAAAGTAAAGGTGAAGGGAATGGTTTGGGCAGAATTCACCAAATAGCCTTGGAGAACCTTTTGTATGATAAACATTCAAATATTCACAGAAGTATTGGAACTGTTAAGAAAAAAGGGAAAAATCGAATTATGAAATGTCGGACGGGCCTAGTGCCAATATTTTAATCAATTCAGAGGCTATTAAAGCAAAAAATATGATAGCATGTGCACCAAAATTCCTTTTGGAGAAGCAGGGGATAATTAGGGGCGTGTATCAGGACCTTTCTGAGGAAGAAATAATTAAAAATATACGGCCAACAAATCTCAAACACATATGTGTAATTGGTGCCAAAAGGTTGTCTAGAAAGGTCGTTTCTGAAAATGGTGTGAAATTAATTCCAACACAAACAGTTAATTAACATTTAGGGGTTTGTCTTTACCAGAATATGTCTCAATCCACTACGTGAGATGTCCGGTGGAGCGATGTATACGAAGAAATCCGCAATGTTATAATTATTTAAGATATGGACATATTAGTAAAAATTGTAAGAGTTCTGTAAGATGCCCAAAATGTGAGGAAGGTCATGAAGGGAAAAACTGCACTCTGCAAATGGCAAATAAGTATGTGGAGATCCCCATTCAGCGTTAGAAAGAAGCAAATGCCCAGAATTCCCAAAGCAGAAAATTATAATATCAATTATGGCTGACGAAAATCCATCATACTCTGAGGCATATGAGAAAATAAACGGAAAAAGTTTCAGAAATGTAGTACTTAAGAAACCCCCTGAAATTAATAACAAATCGACATTTCCTGAATTAAGAACATCAAACAGAGTTCCCCCTAAAAGAGCAAGACCTGTTAGCCCTCCAGAAAAAATAATGGAGGAACATAGTACCCTATTAAAACGTTACAATACAGATTTTCATAAAATAGAACCAATACAGTATAATCCCTACCCTCCTCAGTATCAAAACATTAGCCCTAGACAAACACCAATAAATTTGAATAAATTATATGATATAATTCTTACAGTTATAAATAGTATAACTGGAGTAGAGATACAATCACGCAGTGACGTTCTAATGGAAATAAAGGAAAGAGTAGAAACTATGGGAATCCTGGAATAGATATGCCAATACAAATTTTACAGTGGAACGCTCGCTCAGCTGTTTCAAATAAAGGTAGTATTGAAATCATGTTAGACAGGAAAAATATAGATATAGCTCTTATTTCAGAGACTTGGTGCCGACCTGGTTCAATTATTACATTTCCAGGTTACAATTTAATACAAGATAGTATAATTTAAATAATGTAAATGCAGTAAGTATTGAAGTATTATATAATAACAAATATATGTCAGTAACATCGGTTTATAGTCCACCTGACAATAAAATAAACACTCAACAATGGGAGATATTGTTCAATATTATTCATTACTCGTGCACTATTGGTGGGGATTTTAATTCGCATCACAAATAGTTCGGATGTTCAAATTCAAAAAAGAAAGGCAAGCAACTGTTAAATGCAATAGATAAATGTAACTTAATAGTAATGAATGATGGGCCCCCCACTTTAATTAATAATATTCGGCAAACAAACAAATCAGCAATTGATGTAACATTAGTTTCTCCAGATACTGCAATATATTTCAAATGGCACACATTGTATGACCCCATGGGTAGTAACTATATTCCTATTTTAATAACTGCCGATCTCATAAATGCAAATCATATACATCTCAGTCCGAATAAAGAATGGAATAATAAAAACGCAAAGTGGGAGGTGTATAACTCATTAATGGTGTTATATACTCGGGAACAATTAAATTCAGATTCTCCTTATAGCTATAATAACTTCATAAACAATATGAATAGAGCTAGTGTGCATGCAATACAAATGTAAATGACATTTCAATCCAAAGTACCGCAAATTTTGGTGGAATTCAGAATGTAACAACGTAATTAGTCAGAGGAAAGAGACTTTTGAAAAATTAAGACAAATGCGTAATTACGAAAATGATATTAATTATCAAAGAGCTGCAGCCGTAGCAAAAAGGGTAATTAAAGAAGCAAAGAGGAAATCCTGGAAACAATATTGTGACGGATTGAGTAAAAACTCTAATATTGGACATATCTGGGACACACTTAACAAGCTCAAAAATATAAAATCAACATCTAACCCTCCTACAAATATAGATGATGAGTGGGTGGACGACTTTCTCAATAAGCTTTGCCCTCCTTTTATGTCAAATGAAATACCAATTAACAAACATGATCAATAAATTACCGCATAATGCTATGAAACTACTTCTAGAAATTTTCAATAAATTTTGGTCTTCCGGGAAATATCCTGAACTGTGGTCACTATATGTAGTTATACCTATCCTCAAACCAGGAAAATCACATGGAAACAGTAACTCTTATAAGTTCATTTCTCTTTCGTCTTGCATTCTAAAAACGTTTGAGAGAATGATAAAGGCCAGATTAGAATGGTTTCTAGAATATAACTCCCTTCTCTCGTCCTCTCAATACGGATGCAGGAAAAGTAAATCAGTACAGCACCCACACCGTACTAATCCGTGAAATAGATGAATCCTTTACCAAAAATCGCATATTAATGAGTTATTTCTCGATATAAGAGGAGCTTATGATAACATGCAGTTCCCAATACTAGCAACAAAAATACATAAAACTGGTCTTCCTTCAGAATTTATAACTAAAATAATAAATTTATATTCAGTTAGAAAAATCTTTCTAAGATGAATTCTACAAGTGATGGGTGGAAAATTCCGCCTGATAAAGTTGAAGAGCATAATATGGAGAATTAATAACCGGTTGATAGGCCCTAAAATGTGTAAACTTGGATTTGCCCAAGGAGGAATATTAAGCTGTCTCCTATATATAATTTATGTAAATGAACTTCAAGATAAAATCCATCTTCCTTCTAAATTAATTCAATTTTCTGATGATATTTGCATCTTCACATCTCAAAAAACAATAGAAAACTTTATAGAAGCAGTAGATATCTCAATGAGGACAGTTCTTAAGTGGGGATCCCTCAATGGGATATACTTATATCTCTAAAGAGAAATCGGTAGTCTGCCCTTTCTCAAAAAGAAGATCTTTTGGACTTTGTAACTCTGTAACCTTATGTAATACTATAATCCTTTGTAAAGACAGAGTCAGATTTCTAGGCTTATACCTAGACTAAACTAAAATGGAACTACCACAAGACAATGGAATAGAAAAGTGTGAAAAATTCATTAATATATTACTAATGATATGCCATAACAACTGGGGAGTAGATCCATCTATATACTCTCCTACAGGGCAACTATCAGTCTGTTTTTGATTTTGGTAGCATGTTTTATAATAATGCGAGTAAATCTAAGTTGGAAGAATTGACTAAAATCCAGAACAAATGTCTCCTAATCGCCGATGGATATCTAAACAGTACCCCACTGGATATAATGTGAGCAGAAACTCGTGAACTATCACTTCACTTGAGAAGAAAGATGCTGGAAAATAGAGATGTACTAAAAAACCATGACTTACTCCCCGTTAATGTCAAGGAAGATTGCACATATCACACAAATTGTATTACACATATGTATCCTGGAAGAAGCTGAGTCAATAGCAATTTTGGAAGCCCTCAAGTATGCAATGACATTACCTCATTCAAAGTTTGCAGTTTTCACCGACTGCAAAAATACAGTAGACAAATTAACCAATCCAGGATACAGTTCGAATGACACCATATTAAAATACGAAATAGTAAAGCATGTAAATGATTTAGAGGATGAAAATAAAATTGTGAAGGTAATCTGGTTGAAAGGTCATGTGGGCATCAGCGGGAATGAAATGGCAGATAAAGTGGCTGGAGAGGCCAGCGAAGAAAATATATCATCTAATTACTTATCCCGCACAGTGATTTAAAAATATTAATAAGGAAATTGATAACAGATAACTGGCAAGCTGAATACATAGCATCCAGTAAAGGATCAATTTACAAGCAATCAAATCCAGATGTATGAAAGCTGCCATGGTTTCAGCAGATCGACGTAAGTAGAAAAGTAGTAAGAATAATGAGTAGGTTGCGGTCAGGTCATGCGCTATGTAGGAAATACTTACACAAAATAGGGAAAAGAAGAACTGAAATGTGCGAAAGTTGCCACGTGGTAGACGACATTCAGCATGTATTTATGACGTGTTCAAAGTACAATAGTCAGAGAAAACCACTATTTGATTAATTATACTACATATTGGACTCTCCATTTAATTTCAATTTGATAGTAAACAACATAATTGTCACTTACAAAGCATTAGACAATTTTATAAGAAAAAGCTATTTAAAATTTTAAAGAAAAATATATAAATATATCTGTTTAAAATAATAGTGGCTGGATGGTAGTATACCCAATGCAAAAAAAAAATATATATATTCACAGATTCAGAAATGAAATGCAAACATATTACGTTTGAATTAGTACCCGTTTAATAAAATAACAAACCGGGTTACATAACGATTCCATCACAATACAAAACTATTATCAATCTCATCTTGTGATGACACGGTAAATTAGTTATATTCTAGGAATTTATAGGAAATAAAACGTGAACTAAAACTAATAAGGGAAATATTGAATTAAATCTCCAATTTCACAATAGTGCACGTGCCTGCACATGATCGTTATAGTATTTTCCCACGTTGTAAGTTAACACTGACTGTTGACATTGCCAGCCTCAGTATTTAGTCTCACAATTCCTGAATATTTTTATGCCATTTAATTATTGTTTTCTCTTCTTGCCAAATGAGGTTCATGTCAATTTATCGAAAATACATGTTTTGAGGTTTATCGCGGATTCGAGTAAAAATGTGTTTTTCTAGTGAATGGTGGACTCTCTACTTACTTCTGTGTACATGTGTGTATTGTTAATGCGTGGATGGAGCAGCTCATCAACAGAAAATACAGGAACCGCAAAATTGTCATTCCCGCTCATAGAATGTATGGGAGTATCATGGGATTCAAATATGAAAATTTCGGTTAAAATCTTCTACCAGAAATGCCACCTTACCGAATAGATTTGTAGTTCTGATATTTTGTGTGATATTCTTGAAATTAGGTTCAACACTTTTCTTCACATTCCATAAATATTCATTCATTTCTATAAGAACATTGCTTTGAAAAAATAATTTGTTTTATGTGGATCTGGATAGAAATGCGACTCCAGCCCTGTCTCTGAATCGTTAAGCCACTATAATGAATGGGTGAGTAAAGTTTCATTTTGGACCAAACTTCGTCACATTATAAATTTAAAATTGCAAGAAGAGAAATTTTCTGTGACCCCAGATATTTTATTTTTTGACTTCAATACAAATACCAAACAATACGGTGTAAGTCGATAAATCAACTTCTTTTAACAAATTGGTTGATTAACTGAAAAGTGGCCGACAGCTGAGATTTGTAAACCAATGGAGATTTCAACTCTATCATTTGATGCTTACATTAAGAAGTCAGGCGAATAGAGGTTGAAAAAAAGCCTGCGGTCCTGAAAAATACCTTTGGCGAAGACATTTCATAATAAGTTTGGGACCCTTTCCGGTGTAACATAGTGAAATTAACCAAACATTAAGTAACAAAATTTTATGATTGAAGCAAATATTGTCAATTACACGTTTGTTAATTGTATTCAGACCAATTTGTGTGATTGTTTCACATAAATCAGAGATCTTACAAAAACATTGGGTGAGACATTAAATAAACGGCGCGTTCTGTAATCATTGCGTTATATTGATGTAATCATGAACGAAAACAATCGGAAGCGGGAAAACACTAAACAAGTAATTTGGAACAAGCATGTTTTCTGAATATTGAAATGTATACAGAGGCAAAATATCGGGTAAAATATGAACAAGGTGGAGCGTGGATAAGTGGCGACTAGCCACCGATTGGCTATAGGCTGTATTTAGCGTTACAAGTACCCAAAGCATCTACAACTAGTTTTTGGCGGAGCAGTTTGGCATCATAGTTTCTCTCACACAGATTGCTTGCTGCATCTAGCCAATCATATAGCGAGAGAGATAGATAGAGAAGGAGTGAAGCCCAATCACTAACCCTCCCCCCAACTCTTTGTACTAGACGTTTAGAAGAAAATTTTCTATGGAGGTCGTACACATAGAGGGAGTACATCTGTCCTTAGTATTACTTTCCCTGTGAGTATCCCGTATGGGAATCAGATGTGTTTGATAGCTACAAGTCCTTGCGTGAAAAGAAGGGTCCTTCACTGGATAGCGCTCACTGTTTCAAAAAGGAGGGAGAGGCGAACACCCTACTAGTCAAGGTGCAATGCAAGATTAAGTCCATCTTCTATTGTGCCTTCGACAAGAACATATCTCTCTCTCCCTCATAGTTACCTGGCCCATAATACCAAGGTCGTATTGAGTGTCCCTCTCTCTTTACTCTTCTTGTTTCTTCAATAGTTAAAAATAAAAATAATAACAAGGGAAATAACTATAATATAAATGATGGGAAAACTATCAGGCCCAATCTAAAGTAACTCTCATGCACAGAGTATATTGTTCTCATTAGCGACAATAGGCAGTGCTTTCAATAGGGTGTCCGAGATTCTCCACTACCGTTCTTTTTCTTCTAAACTTACTAGATCGAATTGCCAGGAATCTCTTTCCCTTTATTGACAAGAAATTTTCTTTTCGTGGGAATATTTTTCAAGTGCAAGTGAATTTTAGTTAGATCTTTCAAATTTTGTCTCATAGTGTATCTAAGCTTTCTGCAGTGTGGCACCCTTCCTCACAAGCTGAATCATCCGTATAATCGTGATCAAGTTTACTTTCGACAGAACCATTCCCGTCAATATTCTTCCTGGAAAGTTCAGTTTCTTCAACTTCAGTCGAAAAAATTAATGATAGTAACACATTAACATCTGTATATAATCCAACCATAGTGTGCCTATTTAGATTGAGTGTTCTCTAATTGAGGTTATGAAACACTCCTAATAGTAATTTTCGCAAAAGTTCTAATCTCATTGTGAAAATGTTACACAAAAATATTTAAAAAAATGTAATAATGTTTTAAATTTTTAAAACTTAAAACATTAGATTTAACAAGTTCTCTTCAAATGATACATCACACTTAACTTTACCCTCGAATAAGAACACAACTTAAAACAGCAGCCCGTAATAATAGGTTAATCTTCTTTTAAATCGACAGTACATTATCGATAATAGCATGCCTGGTACGCCCTGAATATAAGCCGCTGGATTTTATAGAGTTAATTTAGTGCAATATGAGGCCAACATTCTAGAATAATTATTGATGTTCGAAATATTACAAGTTTAATTTAATACTCACATATCTTTATTACTATGTATTAACCATTTTACTTTTATTGCAAGATAGAGAATATGTTGTGCATAAATGCATTTAAACATGCCTACTTCGTAAATATATATCTAAGGCAGTAATAGCAATCTTCTCTGCAGTGTGCAGCAGAACTCAATATAACTGGCCGGATACTGGCGATATCTTGATGGTATTCCACCCACATATCAATTAAGACTTCAGTTAAGATAGAGGAAAGTGACAAACGACACTAATATTGATAGTATGGAGTCTACATCCAACTTCTCCGCCCCTTCCCAGCATTTAAGGCGCTTCAACATTTATGGTCATTAGCGCCAGTGCACTACCGGCCTCCGGACAGGGTTCTCTCGCTACAGACAACACTGTCCATCACCGAACAGTTAGCTGTAGAGGCTCCTAGGAAGAAAAAATCTAAGGGTAGCAGTGGACTCGAACCCGGGACCTCCGCATGGGAGTCCAAAGCGCTAACCACTTAGCTAATCCCTCCCCTCTTTTAATGAATCGAATTAGTAGATTAATCGAGTCTATCAAATATTAATACAAGAAATAGATTTAATTTTTGCCAAGGCTGGAGGCATTTTCATGTTCTATAAGTTGAATTTATAAAACTGATATTATACAGACCGTTATGAAGAGAAGGTGTATAAATAAATAGTTCATCATATTAATTTACATGTTTCAAATTAAAGAGAAGGGTGAGAAAAGATTGGCCGCCTTACCAATAGAGTTCTTTTACATTACAAAACTATAATATTCTATTACTAATGTACACATTGCATACAATAATTTGATGTAGTATTTAGCTGGCACTAATCAACTATCCGTCATCAATTAATAACAAGATTGTTTCATAATTGTTATATTTTACATCAATTTGTTGTCTAGTTCGATAATTTAGCCATCTGATTGCTTCCGGATTCGAATCTTATTACTTGCTAAATTACGAGTTTTTGGTGCCTTGGAATTCTCAGCGCTGTTCTCCATTTAGCTTACAGGCGGGTCAATCTTCAGCGGGTCTTAACAATAATTGCATCTTCCCAATGTAGCAAGTCTGGCTTGTTACATCTCTTTCATTCAAGTGCTCCTCTGGTTCCAACAGTAATATATTCGAGGGACCCAGCGAGGGGGTTAAGCTGTTTAAAACTAATAAAAAACTTTAAGAAGGTTCTATTTTATTAGAGTAATTTTTGTTAAATGTTTTGAACTTTCTGAGTTTGATGAGCCATAAAAGCCAGTGTGCAGCTTTGTGGCTTTCTCTTCAGCGAGTGGTCTCCTGCGTCCAGTCTGCCGGGGCTGGACAGCTGACAGAGCTTTCGAAGTAGTAGTTGCACCATTTCTGTCTGGGCTAAAGGGAGATTAACACTTGTAGAAGGGGACGGTAGCACCCAACCGAGGGCGTAAGCTTCGGCTTGAGCCCAGTGTAAATATTGTATATAGTTAGTGTTAATATTTTAATTGTATATAGTAATTGAATTGTTTATTGCATCAACAATAAAGTATAAATATAAGAATGACGAGCACACCGAACGCTAGACCATCTAGTCCGTTCTCGGATATCGAAGTGCTCCACCTAGTCCTCCAGCTAGGTATGGTAGGTGGTTTGAAAAAAAAGTTATTTAGAGACGATCCAAAAACAAGACCCTCTTTGTTGAGACAGGAGGCCCCAAGCAGGCGCACGCCCTATTAAATAATGAAAAGTTGAGGTGTGCTGGCCTCAGGCTGAGCTGCCGAAGAAACGGCTTCCAAGATGAATATTTTCGATGTGCCGAGCGACTTAATGAAGCGAGAATAATGAAAGCCATATACAATCAAAACCTTGGATTGGTATTGCCGAAACCTGAATTCCAGGACTCCTTCAGAGTACTGGCCAAGTCAGGTAAGAGCAAAAACGGGTCATAAAACTGGGTAGTAGAAGTTACGCGCAAACTTCTATAGAAGGGAACCCTGAGTATTGGCAGAGTGTATATAGAGTGGAATCGCTGGAAGGTGATGGACCACAAGCAAGCCGTCAAGTACATGGGCACAAGCAAGCTACAAATGTCAAGTATATGGGCATGTGGCGATACTGCAAGGAGAAAGAGCCGACTTGCGGACCCGCGCTACTAAGGGACATGCTTAGCCCCAACATGTGCCGCCCAAAGTGTTCCGAAAGAGTGGCGACAGCCACTCTGTCAATTTGAGCTTGAAATGTCCAGCGTACCTGAATGCTTTAGACCGAAAAATGGCTAGCATCGATTATGGAAGAAGCCCGTAAATTCTGCGGACAGTGGCCTGAGAGTGCTGCAGCCAAATGCAACAGATTTGATTTATAGATGTGAAGTTTGTTATTGGCGAAATCAAGAGTAAACAGGCTCCAGGAATGGACATGATAAATGGAGAAATTGTCCGGAAAAAGGAGACGTTTCAAGTCAGATCTGCTTGGCCTTTTCAATGGATGCCTGAGACTGGGATATTTTCCCAGTCAATGAAAACAGGGCTTGTAAAAATATTATATAAAGGTGGGAACAAGCCCATAGATAATGCAAAGTCGTATCGATTGATACAATTCCTGCCCGTTTTTGGGAAATTGCTGGAGAAACTTATCATAATGAGATTGAAAAGCTTTATCAGTATCAGTCCCAGCCAGTATGGTTTTGTATCGGGAAGATCGTCGACAGATGCGATATCAAAAATCCTTGAATTGGTGCGTGGCAATGGGCACAAATACGTCCTCACAGTATTCCTGGACATTGACGAGGCCTTTGATAATGTCTGGTGGCGACTGTTTTGGAGTCCCTCAGAAGAAGCGATTGTCCACTGAATCTTCTGAAACTGATTCAAAGCTAACTCACCCAAAGGGAGGCGGTCTAGTGACTCAAGCCGGCGAGATTTCAAGGCCAGTAATTAAAGGTTGTCCGCAGGGCTCGGTGATGGGCCCGTTCCTGGGGAACCTAGTTATGGATGAATTGCTAGAGCATATTGAGAATATGGATTATTGTGATTCGGTTGCATACGCTGATGACCTCGCAATAGTTGCCCATGGAGATTCTCGTCGTGAGTTACAGGAGCGTGCTAGCGCTGTAGTGTCCCGAATAAAGAATTGGTGTCAGGGCGAGAAGCTTCAGATTTCGTTCGAGAAATCTAAAGTGATGCTGATGAAAGGCAAGCTTTATCCCAATCGTCCTCCCTGGATCAGTGTGGACGATCACAGATTAGTCCACGTAACACAGTTTGAGTACCTGAGCGTGCAGTTGGATCGGAAGCTTTCTTTTAAGCCCCTTATTCAGCGGGTTGCCTACAGATGCCTCAACTTTTACCAGGGAATCAAAATATTAGCCCGTGGTGAGTGGGGACTGAAGACTGGTTGGCCTTAACCATCTGTAAGGGCATGATAGAGAATGTTGCAACGTACGCAGCTGCTTGTTGGGATAAACTACACATGCAGTCGTACAGCGGCCCTCTATTACGAATGCAAAGAGCCATTTTGTGCTCTGTAATAAGGGCCTACGCGACATCCTCCACGGTCTCCTTACCGGTGGTCGCTGGTGTGTTGTTGCTTGATCTCCTTGCAGAGGTGAGGGCCCTTACCCATAAGTATAAGAAAGGGGGAATGATTGTGCTTGATGATGAGGTGCTGTCTAGTCAGACGCCTCCTGCCCTTGCAAAGAGAGATATCCGAGAGTACGAGATTGAGAAGTGGCAAAGGCGCTGGGATGAAGCAGAGAAAGGGAGAATCACATATGAGTTCTTCCCGAATTTGCATCACAGACTATTGATTCGATGGCTGGAGCTGTCCCAAACCGTAACGCAATATTTCACGGGCCATGGGGAGTTCAATTCTAAGCTCCATGAGCTGGGATTGAAAGATTCCCCGAATTGCGAATGCCGTGAACGGGACACGGTGTATCACGTTCTCTTCCGGTGTCCTCTCCTCGACGAGGCAAGAATCCATATGGAATTCAAGCTGAAAAGAAGGGCAGAGAACTAAGCGGGAGATTGTAAAGAACTGATGAAAAGTGCCATAAGCTTTGAAGACTTTGTTGAGTTTGCTCGCGACATAGCGGTAATGCGAAGGACTAGACGGATATATAGAGGTCCACCTCCCCGCAATGCTAAGTGACCATAGGCACCGGTTTTGGCGCTATGCGCTAGGTACAGTGGCCTGGAGTGTGCTCCATAATAATAGTAATATATTCATCAGTTGTTTTGTTTTTAAGAAGGGTGAACTTCTTCACTATTCAGGGGCTGCAATCGCTGTTAGGTCAAGTTAACATTTAATAATTGTGTTATGTTTATAAAACGTTTTCACCATAAAATTAATTTCACTCAAATAAACAGCCGATCCTAATGTCCACATATTGCTCAACAAAAACTTTTTCAGACTCGTTCCGTGCCTGATTTCATAACGTAAAAAGAGAAGATCGTTTTTTTTTGTAACTCAAAAGGAATGTGTAAAACACACTCGCACTGTAAAAATTTCTGAGAAAACTATTTACTTTCACAAAAATTATTGAAATATTCGAAATTGATTTTCACCGGGTTTGCAAGTTCTGAAGACCATTGAATAGGAAAAAATGTTTTTAGCGAATTGTCTGCTTGTGTGTGTGTGTATGTGTTTGTGTGTTTTTTGTGTTCCTGCAGCAGTAACCCTACTAAGGAATAGTTGATTAATTTCTACATACAATATATTACATGTAATTAATTGCCTAACTGCGTGTACATCATCAACAAGAAAGGAAATATATTCTTAATCTAAAAATCTTGCGAGGAACACTCACACAACTTTTTCTTGCTCCAGTTTTCACAATTATAATTGACAAATTTCCAGTTTGTGTACCAATTGGATGAAATTCGTTGGAGTTTGTCAAAAACTGAAAAAATGTTTAGTAAAAACGCAGTTCCGGTTTAATAATTTTCTTGAAACTCGTAATTTTGGCCATCTATTTATTTCTAATTAATTTTGTTTGGATGGTAGAATTGTATGATCAACTATGATAGCACTTTAGAAAAAACATACCCCCCCCCAAAACCCCCTTAAATGACTTTACCAGAAGAAAAGTTTCAAATAAAAGTTGTAGCTCTTTATATGAGTAGTTCACATTCATAGTTTAAAGAGAATCGGAGCCACACACACACACACACACACACACACACACACACACACACACACACCACTTTTCTAAAAATCACTTTTTTGGACTCAGGGGACCTGAAAACCGATATTTCCGGTAAAAACTCGATATCGAAAATTTGACACGATTACACTACTTCCTCTTACTAGGAGTAAGAAAAATTATTTTTAATCTGAGGAAACAATAAATTTAATCTGAGGAAAGAAAGTAATTAATTTGGTCAAAGTTTCGCTAAGTAAAATAATTAGTCTGAAAAGATCTTTATTAGAGAAGAATCTTTATTATCATTCAAAGACGGGAAAATTAAAACAAAATTTAGGAAGCGCCCCTTAGAGGTGGTTGTCTTAAAAACGAACCTCCCTCGAATTTACATGAAACATGCTGCTTTTTCTTATCAATGAGTATCTATCCATCTCTTTTTACTTTTCAGGTATTTGTTGTAAGATCGAAATTTTTTATAGAAATAAGTTAATATAATGTGCTGAGGACAGGTTATCAGAGTGGATAGAGACATTGGCAGGTTATCAGAATTGGAGGTGTCACCCAGGGGCATCCCCTCCATGTTTATTCATTATCACACATCCCCCACCACCCTTTGTGTGTTCCACCCTAGTTCTGGTCTAGGAGGGTGCACCCTCGGGGATAGTCACTACTAGTTAGATTATAGTTCACTCCAATACATTGAACTACTTCTCTATTAACTAAGACTGTTGCACAGTTTACCAGTTGTATAGTTGACTGCTGCAGTGTTTTATTAACACTTGTGTTAACAACCGTAACGCTCCCCAGTTCTAGAGTCACTGAGCTTTCATCTCGGCTCACTTTCACCGCTACTCTTCAACAGTTGCCTAAGAGAGCGCTGCCCTAACAAGTAAGTGCAAATTTTATTTCTTACGTTTGATATTATTTCTCATATTTTGTAATATAAAAAGAAAAAAATAAATTAAGGAAAGAGCAAAAAAGAGAAGGGACGATCTGTTAGGTAAGAATGTTAGCGAGATCACAATATAGTTGGGTGCAAGTGATTGCGAAAACTGGCATTCAATTAGGAAAAAAGAAAGCATACCGGTTTGTGCGAACAAAAAGTGGTGGTAGGTGCAGCGATCACCACCAGTAGCGCGGCATGTCCTTGTCTTTATTGCGATCTGTACAAGAAAAAAAAAGGAACAAGGATCTGGTTTGTGGCGGTTGGGCAATGTGAGGGTGGACCGGTACCTTTGGCTGCAGGCTACTTGTTGCACAACCTTCCCTTCCGGAACTGTCACACAAAGCGGGAAGGAGGGGAATTCCATGCGAGAGAGAAGTGCCCTGAAGAGCTTTAAAAAATACACTTACAGTTAGGGTGTTGCCCATTATCAGTACGCCTTGGCTGCGCCACTGGGATGCGGAAAAATCTCTCACGCCGAGCCTTTCTTCTTCCTCTACGCCCTCACCCTACTAAGTAGAGGAAAAAAATTGTAGATACCTAACGACAAATACTTCTCCCCAAACCTGATACACCGGAATGCTTTTTTTTTTAATTTTTGCAATACAAGCATTTTTTCCTGGTAATTTGTGAATTATTACGGTGCCGGTAGGGACTGTAGGACAAACCACTTTTTATTGGTTATTAAGTGCAGGGCCTCTTTCTCCTTTTTGGCCCCCATCCCACTGTTTGAAGGGAACCGAGTTTAGCAATAGATGAAAAAAAAAAAAATCTGTTGCGAAACATTCCTATAATACTGCGTTTCAAATTTTCAAAATAGACTTTTGAAACGTCTTGAAACCGATTGACCGGTTGAAGGTTCCGGTTAACCGATTTTCTTCAAATCTGCGATTCCAGCAATGCTTGTATTTTGTATTAATATTATATAGCTGTTAAAAACCATTGTAGCTATAAAAACATTGTACTGAAATGGTACTTTAGAGGAAAGCTTAGCGCCACTGTTCCCCCATAACACCCCCAAAAAATTCAATTTTCCCGGGAAAATGTTCAAATAAAAGTGATTGCTCATTATGTGGGTAGATAGCATACCATAGTTTGGAGAATAAAAAAAAAACCATTCAATAAAGCTGCACTTCCCTTGATGGATTTTGCTTGAAACGTTCGTGTCAGAGGAGTTGGATAGTATATCAACTGAATGTCAAGTTTGAGCTGCTGCGATTTTTTGTTTTTTGAGATATTTCGTTCTCACATACATTCGCCAAAAACAATTTTTTCGTGGTCAGGGGATCTCTAAACTGGTATTTCCTGTGTAAGCACAATTTCGAAATTTGACACGATCGCAATTCTTCCTCTTCACTAGAAGTCAGAGAAATTAAAATATCTGGTGTGGAATATCCACTTTCTCTTGCTGAAATTTACATAGTTTTGGTGGACTAATTTATAATTTTTACTACATATTTGGTTGTCATCAACGGGACAATCTAAACTTAATAAAACTTTCTTTTTGTGTTTTCACAAAAAGAAAACATGTGCATATAAAAACAAAAACTTCTCTTGAATGAACTTTCGCGGAATAAAATTTCAAACAAAACATCAGTTGTTCATCAGGTTCATCAAAACATCAGGTAAATGTTTATCGTAGAAAACAATAAATACTATTCAGAAAAGTCGCACTTTCGGTCAGCGATATTTTTCCAACTCGGGAATTTAGGCAACACATCTAATTCTCCTTTTTAGATGGTAGTACCGCCCAACCCTCTCCAAAACGAATTTTCCCTGAAAAATGAAAATAATTGTAGTTTAAAATATGTTTAATTGGAACACCAAGTTTTACGAAAAAATCCCCTCAGTAAAGTAGCACTTCCGGTTGGCCGATTTCGACCCAAACCTCAATGTCCACTGTATCTCAATGTACCCATGTGAAAAAAAAAATCTAGTGTGAAACACTCACACAACTTTCTTTTACTCCAGCTCTCAAAATTATAATTGACAAATTTTATAGTTTGTGTACCAAATTTAATGGAATTCGTCGAAAACTGAAAAAAAACTGTTCAACTGACCCACACAAAAACAATTTCTAAAAAAACATTTTTTCCGACTCGTGTGACCTCGAAACATGTATTTCCTGTGAAAACCAAATTTCGCGTATTTTACAAATCGCAATATTTTCTTTTTCACACGATATATTTACATAGAGCATTTAACTCTACCTCTTCTTGGCCAGATCCTGAGGAAGGACACCAAAGGTTTTCAAAACGTCGATAGAATAAACTTTTAAAGTTGAAAAGTTCTTTTCTCTGGCCTCACTCAGATTTTTTGCTTGTTTTGAAAGTAAACAATTTTAATACAAAGTACGGCGATCGTGGGATGGAAAGAGAAAAAATTGGCGCCAAAGTAAGATAGGAAATAGCGCCTAGATAAAACGAAACAAAAACCAAAAAATCTTTTGCAGCCACAAAGATTAATTATTATTCTATAAATAATGAGTTTGATAAATAATGAAGAGGTTGGTGAAAGCAAGGCCACAATTCTCACTGTTTGTCATATTTGGATCTCTCTCCCTCACCCCGCCCTACACAATTTGATCTTATCTGATTTCCAAAATTAAAATACACAATGTCTACAAGATAAATATGTTTTTTGTAAATAATGAAAATTGAAAGCACAGATTATCCAACAATAAGTGAGAGCGAATATCAAGGGCACTTTAAGGGAAGTCTAGTGTGAAAAAGTCAAACCACTTTCTCTTATTCAATCAATCATTCTAAATTTCTTCAACAAACTTAGATATTTTAGCGACCTTCAGTTGGCATTCATATTATTCTAAATATAGGTAGCGAGGTTTACAGTTGTTAGCTTTAAGGACATTAGGTTTCTCTGAATGTAACTACTTTGTTTATGGCAGCGTCCTCAAACAGCTGACAGACAAAATTCCTAGAAAGCAAAAGATTTAAAACTGCTTCGTAATTTCGCACTTCCGGTTGCATTTCATTTAAATAACTCTTTAGAAATAAGACTAACAACTTTCCCAAAAGCGTCCAACAAATAGTTTTCTCTGGAAACAAGTTAGTAATAACCGTGATTACGTATATAGCAGTACAGTTAGCATGTGTAAAGCAAATCGTTTGAATTACTTCCGGCTAGCGGATTTTGATTGAATTTTCGTTCGGATGCGTTTCTGATTTAGTAGTAACTAAATAAAATATCAAATATGTTCTTTTTTACAGATTTTCCTTTTTGAGATATTTTGTTCACATATATATCTACACCTACATACGATATATAAGCATACACGAGCAAGATTAATCATTAAAAAATCACTTTTTTCGATCTCAGAGGACCTCCAAACATCTTTTCCCATGAAATCCCAATTTCGAAATTTTAACAAGATCGCAATACTTGCTGTTATGTAGTTCCAAAAAGCTTGCGCAACTTGATCGCCACACAAATTAATATTAAATTACTTGTATATTTACTGTTACTAGAAAGTCGATTTTCAAAATTGCATATTTATTGTTTTAGAGATTGGTGTGTGTGTGTGTACGTATATGGACAGCATAATTAAAAAATCTGAATGTGAAACACTCACACGACTTTCTTTTACTGCAGTTCATAAAAGTGTAACTGAAAAAATTTTATATTTAATACACTCGGTGTTTTTATGGAGAAAATTTATAATTTGGAGTAATTTTCTTGAAACTCGGAATTTTGGCAATCTATTTATTTCTAATTAATTATGTTCAAATGCGAGAATTGTATAATCAACTAAGATAGCACTTTAGAGGAAGACATTGACCTTCCCCTCCCGTAAAGCCCGTTGATTAACTTTAACCGGAGAAACGTTTCAAAGAAAAGTTTTAGAGAAAATAGCAGGAAACTACAAAATACTTTTCCAGTCATCCCATTTTCTTTAAACTCGGAATGTTGACAACATATTTAATTCTGATTAATAATATTTAGTTGTAAGAATTGTGTAATAAACTGAAATAGCACTTTAAAGGAAATCGTAATCACACTCCTCCCCAAAAGTGCCCTTAAATGTATTTTCCCGAAGAAATGTTTCAAATAAAAGTTGTAGCTCTTTGTATGTGCAGTTGATATTCCAAGTTTAAAGAAAATCGTAAAAAAAGAAAACATTTAGTAAAGTGGTATTTTCGGATGAGGAATTTTGCCAGAAAACGTACTGTGACAAAGTTGTATATGTGCAGTCAGGATATTCTAAGTTTAAAAAATGTTGGGCTTTTAAAAAACCATTTCAGTAAGTGCCAACATTTATGAATTTGTCAAGGTCAGAAATGAACTGACCCTAGTCTGCAAGACTCAACATGCTTGTGACTCATCTAACTTCTTGCAAACGAGCGGCTACTTTCTAGTTTCAGTGTGTCTTTGTTTTACAAGTTGTTGTTTGCCAATGGTATGAAATATTTTGCTAAAACCTCCGAAATAGAAGTTTTTAAAGGTTTTATTCTGTCTTGATCACCTCTCGGAAAATCTGTAATTTTCAATCAATTTTCTGGTACTCAAAGTTATCTACAGATGAAATGACGGGAGACCGGTTTAAGAAATTTTCTTCCGCTCATAAGCCTAAACACAACTTCTTTTTTTTCACAATTTGTCAGTAAAGAGATCAGCTGCTAATTTAATTGTGGCAATTAGAATCAAGGAAGTTTGTAGATGTGAATAAAATTGCCATATTACTGGAGATATGTGAGTGTAGGTAACACCGGCTGGTGTTCACAGATTGCTCTGATGAATAGCTGAGCTTGTGACGTCATGGCGGACAGTTGTTTGTAGTGTTGTTGGTTGGATGTAGTTGATGTCGACCTCTCCATCTTGTATAAACGGCACCAATTTGTTTGCGGCAAATAGCCTAGACATCCATAAAAGTGGACAAATCCTAAATAATTGTGTCTAGGCGATAGCCCTGGTCTTTTCTTTTTTTATTTGTGAAGGCGCTGGTCTTTGTAGTTGTAAATTAGGGTGGTGAGCGACTTTTGAAAAAGACCAGTCATATGTAAAGATGTTACAAGGCGTGAGATGGACATTGCCGCCTACATTCTATTAAGGAATTATATATATGGGTTGGACACGTGTACAAATATGACACCCCACGTGGTCTTCTTTCTTCTAGTCACCACCGGTGATTCCTTGAGACTATACCCTGTGTGTATGTATGCAGTTATACAATGCTAGAAGGAAGAGCAAACTTTAGGGCTTTGCTAAACAAACTATTGACAATAATTAGATATTTTACCTGAAAGGCAACTTCAACACACACACACACACACACACACACACACACACACACATACACACAAGGTAAGTAGCAGCTGTTTCATCAGTCCGTCTCACTGGCGTAATGTTGTCAGCTTACTATGTTCTTAAAACTTCTCATATATTCTTATTTCTCACCCCAAAAGAAACTCATATTGTCGATTTTCAAATATACAAACTTCCCAAAATTTCATACCAATTTTCTGAAAACTTTAGTCTATTTTTACTTTCTCTTATTACTGTAAGAGGCACTAATGGATCAGGACAAATTTCCAAGAAATTGAGTTATTCGCTAGCTATATATCCTCTGTTCAAAAAATTAAGGTTTAATTAAAAAAAACAAAAGCAAGTATAATTTAACTTAAAAATGGTTTTAATTAGTTGAAAAACTTGGCATGAAGCACTCATACGAATTCCTTTGGCTGCCCGTGCGTGTACTTCTAATTAAATATTTTCTTGATCATGGAACTTTGTCTGAATGCTTCAATATCATTTTCTGAATACTGCCTTCAATATTATACATTTGGGATCGAATGCAATGGCAATTATGATCGAAATTTGTCGACCTCCTCTAATCACAAATTATTTTTCTCGGATAAAAGATTTAAAGAAGGTGATATGAAGTTTAAAAAAGGCTTTCTTTCGTATCTATCAAGAAAATTCTGAAAAATAAAAATGCATTCAATAAACTTGCACTTCAGTCAGCCGAATTTCTACAAAGTTAGTATACTGGTAACTCATTCAATTCACATTAAAATGGTTCAAGAAACCACCCCTCAGAGGCCTTCTGAAATTTTCTCAGAAATAATTTTAAAATGAAAGTGATAGGCCAATATGTGTAGTACATATATTAAGTTTGAAGAAAATTATTGGAGCCCGTTTTTGTGAAAATCGCCTAGAACTAAAAATCGACTCAGCGAAGTGTAACATCCAGTAACAAATTTCTTGGAAGGAAACGGAAAATCTTGCTGTTTAATTCACTAGCGTGTCTCAAGAGAATATCAAATTTGAGCTCCCTGCGATTTTTCGACAGGCCATTCGCTAAAATCATTTATTTCGTATTCAAGTAATCCCAGAAGAACACGTATTTCCGCTGGAAACTGAATTTCGAAAGTTCGTTACTTGCGGAAAAACTTGTTCAATCAATTACTGTGCAAATTCAACCTGATTCGTATTTATACTGAAGTTTTGTCACTTCTGTAACTTACTTGGTTTTAGTTTTTCCATGTTAGTTGAAAGCTTTTCTAACATGAAATGTAAATCGTTAACTTTTCATAGTGCTTAAAGTTAAAGCTGGTCGCTAATTGTGCTTTGTTGGTCGATCAAGTATTTCACAATACGTTCAATTGTTTTGTAATTGTAGTATAAGTGGAGGTATTAGCGCGGCACAAAAACCTGCACTCCAGTTTGAAATAAAGAGCAAAGCGACATACAAGCCACTGATCTATACAGCGGTTACAATATAATCGATTGTTTGACATACACATTCGATTTGCTATGATGCTATTGAATGGCTGTCATTTGTTTTGTTGTTCTGAAATCGGTCCGTAAGCGGCCACTCCTTCAGTCAGGTAAGTCACCAGCTCTCACGGTTTGTTGGCGGGCCAAGAGTGAACAGAAATCCTCAAGTGGGTGCAGGGGGCGTAGTACTACTTTGTTCTCCTTCACTGGGAAATCACCACCCTGATCTAATTAAATGCATTGCGGCCCCTGATAGGGGGGAGATTCTGCCCCACTTTGACAAATAGAATTGCCTTGTTTTCTTGCCACACATCACCTGCCCAGTCGAGAGGAAAGTTACCGCAAACAAACCTCGCCTTACGTGCTTGCCAACAGTCTGTGGTACCCCGTATGACTTTATTATTATACTTTTAAACTTTCTACACATTTGTTTGGTTGACAGAAACTGAATTGTAAAAAGATATTATTCGAAAAATATATTCAGCAACATAAACTGCAAGTTTTGTTTATATTTATTCCTCTTAAATATTTTTAATGAAAACTTTTATGACATTTTTTGTTGTAAAATTTCTTTGTTGTGTAATTTGATTAGTTTAAACTGTTTATTCACAAATCTGTAACTTAATTTCAGAGAAACAGACTTATTTAAAGAATTTGTTTATTTTTAAAATATTTTCATTCAGCTGCAAAAAATCAGCTGATTCGTGCAAACTTCGCCCCACTGTATCCATAACTAGTTTTAATATTCTTTTACTGAGATGTTAACAAAGTTAACTAGATTGTGCAGATCAATCATTTTAAAAAAGAAATATATATGTATGCAAGACCAAAACATCTGATGTGAGCACTGACATCACTTCTCTTGCTGCAATTTATATATTTGTAATTGTCAAACTCTTCAAATTTGGAATTTTTGTTTATGTTAGATTGGCTTCATTATTATACCGATGAGATAATTTCAACTATAATAAGACGATACATTTGATGGAACCATGAACTTCCGAGCTTCTTCAGGAATCCTTACAATAAATATCTCGGACAAAGTTTCAAACAAAAGTGATATAGAGTAGGTATATTAAGTTTAAAGGAACTATACCCCTTTGTATAAAAAAAAAACAATTAGCATAAAACTCAAAAAACCGGTTAATAAAGTCGCAATCCAGACCAAACATTTCCTTGAATCTCTAGAGTGTGTGTGTGTGTGTGTGTGTTTGTCTGTCTGTTGGGTTGGTACAATGTACTACTTAATTGACACTCTGAAGAAAAGCTCAATGTTGCCCCTCTCCCGGAACCCACTGAAATGAGTTTTCCATTCTAAAATGGAAATATATTAGAAATAATACTGGTAAACCTAGATGTATGTGCGGGTACACAATGTTTTTATTTTAAAAAAAGTTGGTGCCGTTCTCGAGACTGAAAAATCATGGTATTTCCGGTAGGCTGAGTTTATCAAAACCTTATTGTTGGAGCCCCTGGTAGCATCTATGCACTTTAACGAATAACTAATTTGAAGTAATTTTCCGTTTTTGAGTTATGCCGATCTCTCGCTTTCTTTCTCTCTCACACACACAAAAGGACCAAGAGACCCATTTTAAAAAAGCATTTTTTTAGCATCTTAAAACATATTTTTCCTGATCACACCTTAATTTTGAAATGCCAAATGTTCGTAATATTCCCATTTAGAGCAGTAGTAAGGAGTGAGCATTTTTTCTCGATTGAAATCTCTCAACTTATTTTCATTATTTTATAATCTTGGGTGAAATAGTCTTGGCAGTGGATTAGTTGGGCTTACTGAATGGTTAAATTTGAAATAACTCCTTTATTTAATATTTTTTTCGAGGGAAAATTTATCAAAATGAAATACAATGTCAATTTGGTTTTGGAAGAATTTGGATATAAGGCAGATTTAAATTAGTTATGAACCAGCTACTTCAATATTTATATTAAATTGTGGATAGGCGTAGTTGTCCTAGGGGTGTTGACACTCGCAGTTTTTATTTTAACTAGAGATATATAACATGCTCTTGGATAGCACACCTTGTTGGCTGTAGATATCTGGCTGGCGGTGCAAATGTACAGCGCTGAGTGTTCCGGCCGTCTTCTCAACTTATTTCGACTTCAGAAAGCTGTATTCTTTAAATTAGAGGATTGGCATTATGTTTAAAAATAATAACTGAAGCGACAGCAACGTCGTCCCAATGAGGTCAAGTATACAAGAGACTGTGTAGGCTGCAGGTTGGCAATGAAGTCTAAATTCGTGATATTGGATATGTGGAGATGGCTTGCGCACTGTTTGCAGCATAATCCTTTATTTATCGCTGCCACAGATACACACATTATCAACTTTACACTGGAAATAAACATTCAGTGGTGGAGTTAGCAACAACTTAGACGCATAATAGTCTGCGTGAAGTTGTAGCCACAGCTATCTATAGCTCCAGATATATTATTAAGATAAATACAGTAAGATTAGATCTGCCTTGCATTACAACATATTAATACTGGACGGAAAACCAATAAACACAGCTGATGACATTTTTTTTCCTGTTGTTTTGTCACTAAATTGTATTCCACATAGAAATCAGGTGATTGTATTATTGAGCAGGCAGATAAAAAAAGAGCCAATGGTGAATAAATTATCTACTTTTTATTGCATCAATCTTAGTGTTGTAACCTTCTAAAAAATAAATATAAACTTCTTATCTTAATCTGTTCAGGCAGAAAGTTAATACATTATTTTAACATAATTATTGAACCTACTTTGTGAACGATGTTTAGGACCTGATGGTATAAACGTCCTCTTTCTTATATTAACAAATTTTTGTTCAAAGAGAGGATGTATGGATAGTAGTGGGAAAATGTTGATAAGCATGTAATTTATCGGCCGCCCACTGGAAATGCTCGAAAAAGGTCGATGTGCTTTCTGAAAACTCAGAACATATCATTGCTTGGTGATTAGCTTCATTGTCCTTGCTCTAACTCAGCAGTTATTCTCAGCAACATTATTCTTGTGCTGATCCCCAGTTCAAAAGGGGATTTTCTCAACAAACCCTGCAGTAAACAATTCAAGGTATCGAGGCAGTAAGCGGTCAAATATCTGGGGTTACATTCCAGAGAGGAAGGAAGAAAGAAAGCCATTGTGGTCATACATCAGAAAAGGCTCCTTAGGGAGTGAAAGGCATGGATGTGTAAAGGACAATATTTTTACGTCTTTAACAGGAAGTATTGCAATCGTGTCAAGTTTTCAAAATTGAAATTTCACAGAATGTACCAAATTTGAAGTCTGCTGAATACGGAAGAAAATATATAAGCGAATGGTAAGTTGCGTGTGTTAACAAAATCTGAAAAACAAAAAGTCCATTTACCATCATCACATCCGATATTAACGTCTCGGTCAAAAGAAGTTCATAATTTTCTGCAGTTTTTCACGATTTTGTCTAAAGTGACTATAACGAGTTTCTTTACACTTCCACACACACACATACACACACACACACACACACACACACACACTAAGGCCCAACACTTTTATTTAAAATATTTTTACAGGAAAATTTATTCATTGTTTCTTTTGCGGGAGTTGAAAACGTTAACATTTCCTCTAAATAGCCACTTTATCGGCAATTTTTTTTAAACGGAAGCACGACTCGAATGATTTCCTTTAAATTTATAATGCTAACTACATATAAACACATATACATATAAATCTTATCTTTTTACCGGAATAATTATTTCATGGGGTGTGTGGAGAAATGTGTGATTTAATGCTAATTTGAACCTCCTATCATAAAATATACCCACATTCAGGTAAACTTATGCTTCTAAAACCAAGTATAATCCCCACTACATACGTAATAATACTGTATGCAATGCTATATGTAATGCTAAATTAAAGAATTTCATTTGTGAAGAATGTTTATCAATTACAGTATTGCAAGAAGAAAAAGTGTTACGAGTGTTTCAGACCGGAATTTTTGCGTCATACTAATGGTAGTGAAGTGAAGAACCATGGCCGATCGGCTCATTTTGCAGCCGAAAGGATATTATATTTCTTTAGTAAAACAGAAATATGTTATACTACGAACTGCAGTAAACATTATCAGAATAACTCCGACTGCATAACATTTCGTTATGAGGCCAACATTCCAATACTAATTCGTCTCCCCGGCTATTAAATATAATATAATATTAGTGTAATTGCCAACACATTATCTTTTTCTTATTACTGTGGCGAGGATGGGACGCAGACTACAAGATTGCCGCCGCAAATTAAGGTACAACTTGTGCTACCTCAGTTCCTGTGTAAGCCGTACAGGACCACAGTTATGCAAACATTATCATAATCTACCTGTTGAAGAGGAATTACGGTGGGCGAGTAGGGGGACAGTCCTATTCTCTGCGAGACTACCTGTGTTTGTGAGCCAAACCTGAATGTGGACCTTTTACATACACCAAAGCCGTTTACTTCTCATATAACGGTGAGTAAAGAATAAAAAAATGAAAATTGTCTCTGTTTAGCGAATGGCCACACATGTTTAGGGGTGCTTCCAGTCATCGCAACATAGATACGAACAAGAATGTGGCCCCGACGGACAAGCGAAAGGCCAAATGATAGCATTGTGTGTGATGTGCCACAGATATCTATCTAGTTGCACAAGAAGTGCAATCACCTGACATAACTCTCACAACCTCAATGTGCTTGGACTTACGCACATACTTGTTTCTTTCTCCTATCTAGAATTTTCGAAATTGGGTTTTTACCGGAAATACATGTTTTTGAGTTGCCGTGACCCGACGGTATACGTACTTGAAATTGAAATTTTCTTCAAACTATAATTTTTACTTATCTTCCATTTTATATCAATAAGGGTATCTAAATTTAATAAAATGACTTTGTTGAAGAAAGCACAACCTCCCCTTTCCGCAAAAACTTTGTTTAAATAAACTTTGTTGGTAAAAAGTTTCAACCAAATGTTATAGAGGTCTCTAAATATTCATAGTTAGTGTACCAACTTTAATGAAATCTATCGGTGTTTTTATGGATAAAATCGCAAAACTGGGCACCTCCAAGTTTAAGGTCATGCTCATAACCACTACACCAAACAGTCCATAATGTTTTTTGAGCTTTCTGAGGAATCTTCTCAGTAGATTTACTTATAAATTGCACAACCATTTTCCTAGTGTTCGATCGTGGCGCTGCGACATTCAAGTAGCATATAGTATGAACTAACATGTGCACTGTACTGGTTCCCACCGCTTATATTTGTATGTAACATGAGGAGCAAGTAATAACTAGTAAAGATAATTTTGAAGATAATTTTGCTACTAGAGCTGTAGTCAGGAAAGTCGTGTGAATGTTTCACACTGGATATTGAATTGGATGTAAGTGTGAGTGTTGGTGGTTTGGTACATACTTCTCTTTGGAACCACCATCATATATATATACATGTGCATCTTGTTAATTAGTTTGTTAATAGTGGTTGTTAATAGCGCCCCTGTTCTCTAATACAATTAACCTTTCTAGCTCGTTAGGAAGGATGCGTTCCATCACCTGGCCCGAGATTACATCGATCAGCCTTCCGAACGACGGCTGACATTCTACTTAAATACACTAGTCTTCCACCAGTCTAATATTTAATTTTGTTCAGACAATTTTAATTTCCACATAGAAAACGTGTAATTAACAAAAAATATATCGTCTCCAATGGCCAACTACTTGTTCTGCTTGGATGTAATTATCTATATAAGTTGGTCACCTTGGTGATTTACTTCAAACCACGTACAAAACTGACTATTTGAATATTGATGTCGTTGGAAGGAGATTTAGTTAGTTAACAGTTTTATTTTCTCTGTAAATATATAATGGTGCCGCCACTACTCTATTGCGCCCCGTACTGTCTATCTGAATGAGGACTTGTACTTTTACACTTCCGCATAAGTTCACCACTCTTGTCTTCCTCACTGATTGTGTAAACTATGCTGGCTATCTCTCAGTTATAAGCGTTCGCTAATATCAGAATATTGGATGCACTGTGGACAAACAGATTGGAATAGCAGTGGCTGGTAAGAGGAAGTATTGCGAACAGGTGAAATGACGGGAGAAGCTCCAATTTTTGCTTCTTCTACTTCTACAATTCTGCACGATTAACGATTTCAGTAATCCCAGTTTACATTTTAGTTCTGTGTTACCAAACAGCGTTCATACGCATCACCCACTGTATTGATGAATATTTGAAACCGATAAATTTCTTCGATCCTTCCTATAAATGTCTTCGACCTTCCTGTAAACTTCCTGCTGTGAATATTTCAGCAAAGAAAAACATAAATCCGTTGGACATAAGAGAAAATTCTATTAGAATTTGGGACTCTTCTTGGGTTTCAGACTTTATTCTCAATGCAATCGTCTCATTTAAAACTTGTAATCCACATATCACCAAGAAACTAATGCAAGAAACTAAAACAGTAAATTTGTGATACACAGAAAGACCGCCATAAAACTTGAATTTGCTGACAAAATATCTGGCCAATCATTATTATAGCAACTGCAAAAATAACTGTAATGAATTCAAAAGAAATGTTTACACGCCTAACATTATTAGAAATGTTTACACGCCTAACATTATTAGAAATGTTTACACGCCTAACATTATTAGAAATGTTTACACGCCCAACATTATTAGAAACACTCAACATACAAAACAAACTACAAATTGAAGACTGAAGGTTCTAAAACAAACTCACATGTACTTGAAAATATAACAAGAGTCATTCACTTCGGAACTAAAACAGAGAAATAGAGACTGATAATAATCCCATCACCTAACTTTAAGGTGTAGTACACATTACAAACATCTAGTAAAAGTTCTAAGTTTGAAGAAATTGTTTGTAAATTAGATTTATAATAGTAGCATACGGAGTCTTACACTCCAATTCTTTTTTTTTTTTACTTTCTCTTATTGCTGGTAAGAGTAAGTATTGCGATGATGTCAAATTTTCGAAATTCAGTTTCTACCGGAAATACGTGTTAGAGAACCCCGAATACAAAAAAAATATTTTTAGCATAATATGATCTGAAGTGTATGTGTGAAGATATTATCTCAAAAACGAAAAATGGCAGTAAACTCAAACTTAGTATTCCCTACCACCGCATCTTGGTATCAACTTGGTATTCCCATTTACCACATCATCTTGGTATCAACTTGGTATTCCCTACCACCGCATCTTGGTATCAACTTGGTATTCCCTACCACCGCATCTTGGCATCAACTTGGTATTCCCATTTACCACATCATCTTGGTATCAACTTGGTATTCCCTACCACCGCATCTTGGTATCAACTTGGTACTCCCTACCACCGCATCTTGGTATCAACTTGGTATTCCCATTTACCACATCATCTTGGTATCAACTTGGTATTCCCTACCACCGCATCTTGGTATCAACTTGGTATTCCCTACCACCGCATCTTGGCATCAACTTGGTATTCCCATTTACCACATCATCTTGGTATCAACTTGGTATTCCCTACCACCGCATCTTGGTATCAACTTGGTACTCCCTACCACCGCATCTTGGTATCAACTTGGTATTCCCATTTACCACATCATCTTGGTATCAACTTGGTATTCCCTACTACCGCATCTGAAACGAATGTTTTGGGCAAAATCCATCAACCAGAAGTGCAACTTTATTTAAGTTTTTCCACTTTCTCGCGATTTTCTCGAAAACAGATTCAACGATTTTCTTCAAAATTCATAAACTTCCTGTATCAACTTACATAAATACCTACCCACATAAATATTACATAAATAACCCACAAAAAACCTATCATTTTATTTGCAACTTTTCTCCGGAAAATTGATTATTTAGAGGGGTTCCGGGGGAACAGTAGTGCTAACTACTTGCCGGGGAAAGACTCCCAGTCGCTTCGATTTTTTCTACCTAGGAGTCTCTCCAGCTCACTGTCCGGTGATGGATAGTGTTGTCTGTAACGAGAGAACATTGTCCGGAGGTCGGCAGGGCACTGAGAAAGCTCTGGGAACCATAGATATTGCCTTAAATATATAAAAAATAATAATACATGTCCTGGTTGGTAGGTTGGTTGGTACTTGACCCCTCACAACCACTATATTTAAGTTAGGACAAATGAGTAAATTCTGAAGTTTAAAGAAAATGTTCACTTCATATAATATAATTGTTTTAACAGGAGTAGGAGAAAGTCAGATTCTATTATTCGATTATTTCCTTGTTTTATTTATTTAATTGACATTATTAAATTGTTTGAAATTTTTATTTAATTGAATCGTTTAATGGGGTTATTAGAGCTGTGTATTTCTAAAAATGTTAATTTAACTATGTTTATTGTAATTATACTTGACTTATTGTTTCACTGTAAAGCATTAATGTGGTCGTCGTTGACAAAATTCAGTTGAGTTATCATGTTAAAAACACTTTTTCTGATAGCAGTTAGAGAAAGTAAAAATTCTTTTGTAGATTTTAGGAATGGAAGCTAGTAATTCTAAAAACACTTTCTCTAAATATGAAGACCACAAACCTATGTCCAGTGAAAACTCAACTTCGGAAATTTGTCTGATCTCAATTCTTTCCGACAGGTGTAAGGAAAGTAAAAAGTAAACAGTTATTAAGTTATAAAGTGACCTTTGACCCTAAGTAATGAAGTTAATTTTTCAACAAGGTATTGTCATTCCTTGGGTTTGGCTATGGCCGAACTGGAGCAGGTGTTAACACTCTCCAACTTTGAACGAAAACAACGATGACCAGAGGCGATAAACATAAACTAATATATATATATTATATTATATATATTATTAAATATATATATAATATAATATATATATAATATAATATATATATATATATAATATATATATTTATCTAAATGATCAGAAAACTGTAAAAGAAATAGCGAACAACCTGAACAGTGAACAGGTAATTCAATGAATTGACAGATATAACGGAACTGACGTTCTGACATCAAGGAACTGAACTGGCTGCCTCCCCGTCCATATTTATTTGTCCGGGTGTCCCTTCCTTCAGATGTAACAAAAAACCGAAACCTCCAGCTGGACAACTGCACAACTTCATCATCTACTCTTCCTAATCAACTACCCAATCTAGGTGGCGTTGTTCGCTCAAATATTGACTGGTCTTGCTAGGGGTGATATTGAAAAACAGGTGGTGTGCTCTTGTGGTATGCATATTATACACTCACACTAAGATAATTTATGTAGTTATAGTGTGTGTGAGACGGCAGTGTTGGTGCCATAGCGATCCGGATGGCCGTGGGAGGACCACTGCTGCCAATATATTTATTTACCAGTGTAGGCGTACCAACATATATATATGTATATACATATATATATATTTACAAAAACGCGCATACGAACACTAGTTCATTAAGCAGTTTCACTGGTCGCCTCTCTACATCTGTTTCTTATGCCTCGCACCCACTCTTCTCGCTGGTCCATTCCTTTGTCTCCTTTTTGCTTTTGAATTTTTGAAATTGAATCCTTCTCAGACATTGTTTCGATTATTTACATGTCGAAGTACTGCATAAAGATAGTTCCGCAACATTGGACAATATCTGAGATTGCGTCCATTATAGCAACATCTTCATTCTTTGATTTTGACAGGTTTCGCATTTCCCCTATTGTTGGAACAACATCGATTTTGTACAGAGACGTTGACAAGGCTGCCAAATCCAGCGTGCAAGGGATGCATTCCGCTCTAGGCAGTATACTTTTATGAGGTGACAAATTTTTAGGAAGTAATTAAATTGTAAAAATAAAAAATAATTTTATTTTTTTTTGCAATCGTTGAATAATCTTACAATTATTCCACTAAAACCAGTGGATAAAGTCCTACTAGTGAGTTACACTCTACTTTCTCTCACTAGTGTGTAAAAATAACATTATTCAACTCTAATTAGCCCGAGATTTAGCGTCAACACGTGAAAACTCTGATCAAAACAAATCCCAGATACAGCTGATTGGTTATACCAACTGAACAGGCTACAGAGGGAGGATTTGACTTGAATTAGTATACATTCTCAGTATTTGCACCTTTTCACATTGTTACTTTCACTTATTCCTAGTAAGAGGAGGTATTGTAATCGGTCCAAATTTTCGATATCGAGTTTTCACCGAAAATATCCGTTTTGAGGTCCCCTAAGTCCAAAAAAATGGTTTATAGAAAATGGTCTATGCGTGTATCCTATGTGTGCCTGTGAGTGTAAGATGTGTACAACATAGCTCAAAAACGAATAAGCGTAGAAAGTTCAGACTTGATATTCCGATTAGGTATCACCATGGAATCCGACAGTAGGTCATCTGTCAAAATTCCTCAACCGGAAGTACCTCTTTACTGAATGGCTTTCACTTTCTTGCAATTTTCTCAAAAATAGCTCCGACGACCTGGTATATAACTAGACATACAAGGTTCTACAATTTTTATTTGAAATATTTTTCCGGGAAAACGCATTTAAGGGCACTTTTGGGGGAGGGGGTGGGTTGGTTGTCCTCTAAAGTGCTGTTTCAGTTTACTATACAATTCTGTCTTCTAAATAACATTAATTAGAATTAAATGTATTGTTGAAATTCCGAGCTTGAAAAAAAACGGATGATCGGAAGTGCGTTTTTACTCAAATGTATTTTTCAGTTTTCTGTATTTTCTCGAAAACGGCTCTAACGATTTTCTTTAAAGTAGGTATGTAAACTACACATAAAAGAGCTACAACTTTTAATTGAAACATTTCTCCTCGGTAATGTCATTTAAGGGCACTTTTGAGGGAGGGGTGGGGTTAGGTTTCCCTCTAAAGTGCTATTTCAGTTTTCTCACAATAATATTAGAATATCTTCATCTAAATAATATTAGAATTAAATGTGTTGTTGAAATTCCGAGTTTGAATAATATCGAATGACTGGAAGTGCGTTTTATCTGAAAAGTATTTTTCAGTTTTCTGTATTTTCTCTAAAACGGCTCAAACAATTTTCTCTAAACAAGAAATGTAAACTGCATATAAAAAGAGCTACAACTTTCATTTGAAACATTTCTTCTGGTAAAGTCATTTAAGGGGGCTTTTGGGGGAGGGGGTTTATGTTTTCTCTAAAGTGTCATCACAGTTGATTATACAATTCTATCACCAAAACAAAATTAATTATAAATAAATAGATGGCCAAAATTCCGAGTTTCGAGAAAATTAGTAAACCGAAGTTCGTTTTTACTGAGGTTTTTTTCAGTTTTTGCTATTTTCTGCATAATAATACCGACAATTTCATTAAGTTTGGTGTACTAACTATAAAATTTGTCAATTATAATTTTGAAAACTGGAGTAAGAGAAACTTGTGTGAGTGTAACACACCAGATTTTTTTATTTCGAAATTGAGTTTTAACCGGAAATTCACGTTTTGAGGTCCCGTCAGGTATATATATATATATATATATATATATATATATGTGTGTGTGTGTGTGTGTGTGTGTGTGTGTGTGTGTGTGTGTGTGTGTGGGTGTGTATGTGTGTGTGAAAAGAATATCTCAAAGACGAAATGTTGCAGGAAGCTCAAACTTGGTATACCGCTTAGGTATAACCACCGCATCAGACTCGAAGTCTTCGGGCAAAATCTATCAACCGGAAGTGCCACTTTGTTGATTGTTTTGTTAGTTTTTGTGATTTTCTCGGAAAGTGCTGCAAGGATTTTCTCTGAATGTTCCAGATCAACTACACCACAGAGACCTACAACATTTATTTCAAACATTTTTCCGGAAAAATTTACTTAAGGAAATGGGGTGGAGGGGTGGGGTTATGGTTCCCTCTAAAATGCTATCTCAGTTTATTATACAATTCTATTGTATAATAATATTCTATTAAATAATATTAATTTGTCAATATCCCGAGTTTGGAGAAAATCGGATGACCGCAAGTGCGACTTTACTGAGTCAGTTTTTGAGACTTTCTCCATAAAAATGCCGAAGATTTTAAACAGTAATTAGAATTGTAAGTGTGAAGGTAATTTGCCATTTCACAGTAAGAGAAAGTCGTGTGAGTGTTTCACAACAGATTTTTTATTTATTTATTCTGGAGCCGCATTATACACATTTCAAGAGGTCAGTGATGGGTGACCGATTGGTCCCCCATGTCCTCTTGGCCAGATCACCCCGGACATTTAAGTTGTGCACAAGGAAGGGGTCAATTCTTCCCCCTCTGAAATTTATTACTATGCTCAAAAGTATGAAGTTGAAATGCCTACAGCATAAGGTAAAACTTAAAACAGATTCAGTTTAAGATTTTCCACAGCACAATAGATGTCCAGCAAAGTTCATTGGAAATTTGACCCCTGAAAATTGTGTTCTCAACGAATTTGACCCAGAATTCCAGAATTACAATAATTTATATATGTGAATAATTTATGGTTTATATGGAGTAATGGACCAAATTCAAGCAGTAAATACAATATTGGCCCGTCAGATATTCAGAAATGTTATGCACCTAATTTTGAAATCGGGGGAAAAGATATTACTATTGTATATATTAGTAAATGCTCACATTACTGGAGAGTAACATTAATCAATTATTTTGAAATTAACGGCTCAGGGTTCCGCACACTTCTTCAGGAGAGAAGACAGAGTTGCCCTTAAGCTAGTACAATTTTTTGAGGATCCTAGAAAACTAGTTTTAAATAAACATTGATAAAAAGGAAGTAGTCTTTAAACAATCCCCCTTTACAAATAATCAGTACATAAAAACAAATTGCATTCATTAAAATGACTGCAATGCAGCTATTTTGAAACGCAGTTTTTTCAAAATCTAATACTTTGGACATAGCACTAGCATCACAGCATTTTTAGTGTTGAACCATTTTCTATATCTGTTTTCAGTAGTTGAATACAATTGAGAACTTCACCGAGTTAAGTTGTTGGAAAATATATGGAAAATGTCGGCACATGAACAGCCATCTATAAATATTTCTTACATAGAAAGTCCAGCGCTGAAAGTTCATTTTCTCTAAATTCGATTTAGAATTCTTTTAGTTGTCACGAGACTTGCTTATTGTGGATCTAACAAATGGGCTTCAAACAGAATTTAGACTTAAGAAATGTTTATTGAATCCCATGGGATAAACTATGATTTTTCACATATGATTAAACATAGCTTCTACCGAATATTTATCGCGACATAGTTGAATTATACAGCAAGAATGGTTCAAGGTCACTGACCTCGAGAAATTAATAAAAAATTTAAAAGCCAAATTCAAAATTATATAATAATAATAATAATAATAGCAATAATAATAATACCTAATAACCACGTAATTGATGTGACAAGAAATCTAATAATAACAACAGTAATAATAACAATGTTATTGATAATAATAAAGTATGTCTTCTACATACTCCAACAATACTTTAAGGGGAATAAATATTCCCCGAAGTTTAATGACGCTAAGATCAATTTTGTAAAATAAGTAAATTCCTTATTGATATAAATTGGATGAAAATTTGTGATTTATAATTTTATGTAAAAATATTTACAAAAAATTTTGCAAGGCTAGGCTATTTTTTCATTTTTCTAGCAGCTCTAATATTCTTCTATTGCAATCTTACGAAATACAGTTTCCGGAAATAGATATTCTTTCGAGATAACCTAAGCCTCCAGAAGTAGTTTTTGTGAGAAATGTTCGTTACTTTTTTGGAAAAGAGCATTTCACACTAAATTTTGTTTTTGTTTAAAAAAAGATTACACTGATAAAAGGTAGCACTAGGGAATTTTATAATTTCCCTCTCTTTTGATTTTATTTCTTAATTTAAAATAAAACAAAAATAAAAAATCCTAAGCGATGGGGGTAAGTTAGGAAATCGGATAAAGTGAAACAGTTTGGTAAGCAAAATACGGGGAATATAGTGTTGGTGTGACCTGTTGAATACGTCACGTGTGAGTGTGTAATGTAGGATGGTGCAGTACAGTTTTATGTGTGCTGACAAGGTGGGGCGGCAGAGAGGCGGTCTGCACTGTGTACTGTACAGTGTACAGTGGAGGGGAGGGCCGGCTCCCCCACCATACGGCCCAATTCTCTCCTACCTTTACAACAGACCATCAGTTCAGAAGATCAGCCGCGTCCTACAGCTCGCTTGTGTGCCAGCCTTGCACTTATCACGACACTAATTCAATATCAATATTTGCGTGCACTTGCGTTGCCTGTTTGCAATTGCTCTACATTACATTGCTATAATTTTGTGAACCACAAGACGACGTTCATTAGTGTGAAACTCTGTGCTCTCATTTTGTAATCAATTCTTGTTTTCACAGTAAAATATCAGTTTTTCCGAATACAAAAATAATTTTGGACACAGAGACTTGATTGACAGAGAGGCCACCCAACTTTAATTGTTAATTGCTTTTAGTGTTTTGTGAATTTTATTTTTGTGTGCATCAAGTGTCTACTGAATTGTTTTTTTTACAAGACAGAAACAGTATTTAATCTAATTATAAAAATTGACACAGAAGAGAACATGAAGCTCTATTGTACAGAATAGCTCAAGTTTAAAAATTATGTGGTGAGTTTGCACATCTGCTTAATTTTTTATATACTTATTTTTTTAAACAAAACTGTTATCTCCAGTGTCTTGTCTAGAAAGCTATAATCCATTCCAGTAGTCATGACGACCAAAATTGTTAACTTTTATAAATGTAAACAATCTTGACAAACCCGCACGTTAAAAATGTTATCTATGTTCTTATACTATTTGTTTTACCCTAGCTTTGTAGAAAGTGAACTCATAATGTTAAGTTTAGTACATATTTATAGTTAATAAAGTAAACAATTTCCAATAATTGGGGTTATTAATTGGACTAATCGCGACCACTCGTTACCATAACAACTCTAACTAAACGATTTGCTGCAATCAAGTATGACATTAGAATCATTACTCCAAGTGTATGATAGTAGGCAAAAGGATAAAGAAAAAAGTTGTCTTAATGTACCAGAAGAATATGTTAGTCGACGATTCCGAAACCTCCTTCATCATAACTATCAGGTAGAGGCTAGTAGTAAATTTTATTGCAAAGAATAGCTCGGTTCAAGTTAAAAATTGTCTGGTGAGTTTTCATAGCTGTTCATTTTTCTCCGACCTCTTGATGGTTCCTGACGAAAGACGCCTAAAGTGTCCGAAACGGCGACCAATAAACTTTTTTGAAAGTAAAAATAATTTCACCTTTGCCTCTTGCCAACTATCGGCGAACTTCGAATATTTAACCAATTATCTCATTACTTTTTATTGGCACTGAAATATAACCATCTCTTCCCTAGATTCCCTCGTCAGCAATAAAAACTGACTAATGACAATATTTTACTGGTAATAGAAATTGATGTCGTCATTGTTTTTAAACGGTTAAATGTAACTGCCTAATTTAGCATTGATAAAAAATTTAGACAAGACGAATGACGCGGTCGCCTCCTGCCACCTGTTTGCACATGTGGTTCACTCTTTAGTGATATTTTTTTTTTAGTTTTTCGCTGCATATGTCGCTGCTTTTAAATAAATCTTATCAGTTGAGCGCGATTTTAGCAAAAATCAGAATTTCAGAAATTATCATTTTCTCCACATATCTGCTGTTTTCTTTTTGAATATTACTACAAACAATAATAGCTGTGCAGAAAGAGTTTAATATTGAATATATAGCAGTAAACATTAACGCGCAAATTTCCAATCAAATTAAATTAATGAACGCCGTATAAATACAGAACACATTACAATGTAATCAGTAACCATTGGACCCGTTTCTGAACATTTTGAACACTCATTACATTTTAGTACAATACAAAGTGACGTTGCAACAAATACAACAACATCGTCATGATTTTATTACTATCTTGGCAAAAAAAAAATAATTGCAAATGCAAACCTAATTTGTAAACATAGAGTTTATGTGAGATTGGATCCGTCAGAGCATGCTTCTGTTCTTTAAATATTGACTAGTTTCAGATTTTCCTCCATCGTCACAATCTGGCTCATTAAGTTTGTGTAGAAACGTTGAACTTCATTTTAAACTTTTTTTTTTAATGAACTTTTTTTTCCGGCCAAAGGAAAAGAAGCGTGATGACGATATAATAACATATTGTATAGCATGCCAGATCCAAACGTCACCTCATTAATTAATTACATAATATTGTATATTCTGCACACTGTCAAAATTGGTTGCTCATTGAATTGGTCACTCATTGTGTTAATAGCCAATTAATTCGCTAATCTTTGTTGTTCTGTACTTTATATTGGTTTAATATTCTCGATTCATTTTGTATCACTGTCAACTGTATTTTGTATCCAAATTTTTTTCTAAAGTAAGATAAGAAAGAACAAAGTAGATTTTGTGAAAATTTATAAAAACGGAGATGATGGTCAATTCTGGCACCATGATGCGAATATATTTGCTATGAATATGGTAAATCGCGATATGTAAAGTAATATAAAGAAATATACAGTAATCGACGAGGAACTACAAATTCTATTTAGAGGAGATCTGTCACGATACAGAGAACTCTGACAAGTTTACCGCAAAAAATGACAACTTACTAGCTTGAAAAATTGATTTATATCTGTCTGAAAATGTTATTTAGGAAATTGAAAACTGCCAAAAGGAGGATATTTATCTATTATTCTGATTACGTATTTTTATTATTAGCTGAGATTTTCGGGAGTATAAGGTCGGAGGCGGCATTGTCCGACGACCGCCAGCGAAAGTAAATTGTTATTGATTGGAGAGCGTGCAAGAGGGTGTATTGGCTAGGTCGTCCGTTGTGGCCTTGAACGGGGGTGGCCATGTCCGGGGGGCGGTGTACCTGTTGCCAGCACAGCCTCCCACATCCTCACGTCTCTTCAACTGGCGAATATCGACCACATTCATTGTGTGTGTGTGTTCACCTTGAACTCTCCACCACAGTCTAAATAATAAGAAATAAACATTTGGAATTCAGTATTGTTTACATTAAATAGTAATTTAAAAGTTGAACGCAAAAATAGTTTTGATCCCGATTTATTCCTAAATAACATTAAGGCCGATTGTAGTCTGGGTCACATTTTTTCAAACTCGGATTTTTTTACATTGATTTTTGTCGGTGTAGCTGAGGGTATCGCTTTCTATCCTCAGTGCTCTTCGGAGAAGAACTTAATGTTTGATTCTTGAAATAAATTTGTTGACAAATATTTCAAATAAAAGTGCACCCCTCAGATATATGCAGTTAATGCACTAATTAAAAAGATTAAAAAAAAAAACAGTTCCACTAGTATCGCGAAAAATTAAAAGAAAAAATTACAATATTTTCGATTAAGTGATTTTATTCGGAACGTACGCATGCGATGCCGATAAACAATGGCATTTAGTGTAGGGATTATAAGTTAAGCCAAGAAAGTGGAAAAGTAATTAGTAATAAAAATTTGGGGCACGTGTGTCTATCGTGGTATTAAATTCTGTCTCAAAAGCTCAGGTAATGGAACTTTGTTTGAAGTTACAATTTACAAAAAAAAAATTCTAAGCGCCGGTTAAATTTAAAATGTTAAAAGATTGCCTTGAAAATGTCTGTTCATACAAACTTTCGGCGTTAAAATAATTATTCCAACCAAGAAGCAAGTTTGCACAGCCGCCAACTTCAATAGTAAAGTCGGGGATAACGTTCAACTTGTGCAGCCGCAACTTGAATAGCCAAGTTTAGCATAACGTTCAGTGATAAAAGAAAAGAAAACAGAAAGCTGATCGTTGCGCACAATCTATCCTGCTTTTAATAGCACTTCGGAACAAACCGATATCAAATCCAATCCTAATCTCCTAATATACAAGAAATTGTTTACCTTTAGATTTATGTAAGCCAAAAAACGATTTCGTCATATTCAATAAACATCCAAACAGGTTCCGGTGAAAATCAATGCTAAAATTGGAGGAGATCGTGGTACTATCCGTTACAACACTAAGAGATGTAAAAAGTCTTAAAAATCTTTGATCAGTCTGTAGTTGGAGTAAATTAGTTTCTGTCTTTTAATATCCATGACTTAATTAGCGGGTGATGTAGATTTAAAAATGTGGCATGGCGGGAACCCATTTCACAAGGTAATTACCCGTCCAATATGCAATTAATATGAAGTACATTATATTAGTTGTAGGGCTCCACACTTCTGAGGACAGCTTGCTAGTTCCCCCTTAAGTGATCACATTCTGTGTGGGTATATACGTATATATAATGTGATCAATTAAGGGGGAACTAGCAAGCTCACCCCAGAAGTGTGGAACCCTACACTATAATTCTATGTCATTATATGGAATGTATGTTTTAATACATAGTTACTTGTTTGTTTATTACTTGTTTAATACATACATATTATATGAATGTCATACAAACTTACATATATTACATACATATATATATGTGTGTGTGTGTGTGTGTGTGTGTGTGTGTGTGTGTGTGTGTGTGTGTATGTATGCATGTATGTATTAAAACATAATTACCACTAGGTCCTTAAACAAATAAGTTAATAAAATATTTTAGATGAAACAAAAATTTGTTGACTTATCGACCAATTCAAGGTAAAAAACAGAAAAAACAACAAAAGTAATTTTTCATTGTTTTTAATAGTTAAATAAATAGTTAGCAGCCCCACAGTAATCACACTTAAGTATTGTTTTATTCTGTGTTATAATTTTCCTTTTTTGTATTGTTCCTAAGGGAAGGAATTAGCTAAGTGGTTAGCGCGTTGGACTCCCACGCGGAGGTCCCGGGTTCGAGTCCAATGCTACCCTTACATTTTTCTTCCTAGGAGCCTCTACAGCTCACTGTTCGGTGATGGACAGTGTTGTCTGTAGCGAGAGAACACTGTCCGGAGGCCGGCAGTGCACTGAGAAGGCTCCGGGCGCTAATGACCACAGATGCTGAAGCGCCTTAAATTAAAAAAAAAAAAAAAGTATTGTTCCTGAAGAAAGCAAACAAAGTTTGCCGAAACGTCGAACTTTTTTAGCTAATAAAAACAATTAAAAATTACTTTTGTTGTTTTTTCTGTTTTTTTACCTTGAATTGGTCGATAAGCCAACAAATTTTTGTTTCATCTTACAACTAACGGCCCACAAAGAAAATCATCTGAGTACAATGTATTAGTAATTAGGGAAGGTCTTATAGCTGAATATTATTTTGTGAATAGTCAATTGAACGGACCCAAAACCTCGAGATTTTGCTGTTCAAAGTAAAACTGTGCAGGTTTCCGGACCTTGGCCATGTTTGGACTCATTTTCTTCCTAGCGACTCCCTCTTCAACGACTCCCTCACGCTTTATACTTGATGATTTAGGACTAAACGGAACGAAAGAAGAAGAGGGGGGGCAAGGACGACAACTACTGCAAGAGAGAAACATTTTTACAATTTCTGACTGTTTTAAGAGCAAGTGTTGCGGTCGTCTCAAATGTTAGAATCTTGGTTTTTAACCGAATACGTGCTTTATGATCCCTGCTGCAGAAATAGTTTGTTTAGCAATTGGTTCTTGTATTTAATATATATGAGTGAGTGTGAACAAAATATCCCAAAAATCGAATAATCGCATTAACCTTAAACTTGATATATGGAGCGTGCAGGGAAGGGTACATTGGTTAGCTTTCCTCTTCAGGCACCACTTCAGCGCAATGTACGCTTGTAGGACTTAGGCATATCGTTAAATACATCGCTACAGTTTCAAGTTTCTCAGAGATTTCTCAAAAACGGCTCCATTAAGTTTCTTTTACTTGACATGCTAACTGCACGTATATAACGCTGCCATTTTTATTTGAAAATTCCACTCTAGGGCGGTTCTGTTAGACTATCTGTAAACTATCACTTCAGTGTTAAGTTGTAAGGACGTCACGTACAGACAGCATTAAACATTTAGTAAAAATGCCAACTTCCAAGTAAAATTTTCAGATAAAACTGTAGAATCGTAGTAAGAGAGAGTCGTGCGATGTTTCAAACCAGAATTTGTTTTATATAGTTTGTGCAACAAAATGAGACGTAAAAGATGTGAATGTAGAATGTAAGAAATCCGCATTCCAGCAGTAGCTGTATGTACATCCAATATCCGGTAATCATTCAATTTTCTACAATTATTGTTTTATTGGCATACACGCAGACGATAATAGCAGTTAACGTTACTTGCTATTTTTATTAAATTAATTACCCATGTTTAATGACTATATTTCTCTTTAATTACCTTTCTCAAATATTTACAATCTAACAACGATGTGCATGGAGTTTTTTCTGCCTTTAGAAATAATTATCCTGTTTTCAAAATGGTCAAACTGAAATGTTCAAGTACAAATTATATAATTAATTCGGGAGACCAATAAGAGTAGAATGTGCTTTTTTGGACAGATCTGTTAGAAATAGGCATTGGGCGGAGTTTATAAATCTCAACAGAAATATATCCTATATTGAGTGAAGAAACTATTAAAATATTGAACAGGTAGTTGGATCCGAGTTCTGGATAATATCTGAGATTATGTCTATCAGAGCATGCTTTTTTTGCTTTTATTCTAATTGATTCAGAATCTCTTATTCTCTTCAATTTATTAAGTATGGCAGACCTTGTCTTTCGCCTTTGAACTTCTGTCACATACCCCACTGATTGAATCATATACGATCATGATGAGTTTCTATAACGTATTCAAACAACAGATAGCAACATGTACTGAAATTGCTTCTGGTTTTGGATTTTGTAGGAAAATATAGTGGGGATCGCTTTCTGATAACTGCAAGGGATATCTTATCTGGATTTCCTGCGATTGAATTTTCTGCCACAGTTTCTTTTCTTCAGTAAGGAGTTTCAAATATTTTTAAAACATCTGGTTATTCATTTCATTTCATTTTTAATACGCACACACATATATCATTGTATAAAAACTTTTCGCATTAGGGGAATTGGAAACAAATATCGCAGTCTCCTCACCATCAAAATTGGAGGCCAGCCTGCAACGAGTGCGGAAAGCTGAAATGCATACAGTAAACACCAGCACCCGCATTACAGAAGCACTGGCGGCCGAACCATCTGTGTAAACATGAGTCCTTTCCGAGGGAGGGTACCAAACCTGAATAGTTTCCATTGCGATAGCTTTCATGATCAAAGGTGGAGTCACATCTTTACTAGTCTCTTCAATCAGCTGTGTTCTATCTAAAAATATCTAGGAGTGTTCTATCTAGGAGTGCCATCTAAAAATCCAATTAGAATTACCAGGAAGCAATTGTGGCAGAGCAGTGTTCGTACCTAACTGGGTTCTGAGTTCCTTGACCCGATGTGTAAAGCTGTCTTGCGTTTTTAACCTTTTTACAACTCCATTGCCCTGTGTCCAATATTCAACACCAGATCTGCCATTCTTTCATAAAGTACGACTGCGGCCTTAGAAGTCTGATATGCAGGGGTTCCACTTGTGTCTGTGCTCCCATAGCAGCTATCGGTGTAGAACGGGGACCCCCAGTTATCACTCGTAGGGCTGAGTTTTGAACTTTAACTTTGCTACAACAGAGTCAGATGCATTAACTAAGGCTTCACCACCATGCCCTAACACAGGACGAACATAGGACATGTAGATGAGGGCTAGGACATCCTGAGGGCACCCCATTTCGTTCCAGTAATTCTCTTCAACAATCCAATTCGCCTCTCCCCTTTAACAGTTAATGCAGCAACAATGCTTTGCCCAATTTAGTTTACTATCAAGGATAACTCCAAGGTAAACAGCTGCAATTGTGCGGGATAGATCCATGTTGCGATATTGAAGAGAAACCTCATGTCTTTGTGTGGAAAGGGAAAAAAGCTGGAAGACGTTCTTGATAGTATTAGCCTCCATTTCATTCAGTCCTCCTTCCAGTTCCCTAGTATCTGCAAGGACTGATTGAAGCACGCCTACAACGCAGGAATCTTGCTGCTGGTTGCCATATTACCAAATCATCAGCGTACAGTAGCGTCCCAGTTAGGGCCTTAATGGTCGGTACAATGTAATCATTGGTCATGATGTTGAAGAGGTGGGGTTTGCTTGTACCCGGAATTATAGTCATTAAACCTCATACTGATAAATCTCTGTAAGAGAAACGACACAATAACGTTGAACAGATTGCCATTGATACCTATATCCAATAATTTCTGCAGTAACTTAGGCCTCCATACCCGATCAAAAGCAGCCCTAAAATCAACAAAAACGGCAAGGGTACTTTGCCTTCTTTGTAAACCGTTTTTGATCTCTTGTGCAAGCTGTACCACCAGTTCAATTGTACTGCGAAGTGATCTAAAACCAGCCTGGTTTTCAGATATTGCATTGATCCCATCCAAGTACACTTGCAGTCGGTTCAGAAAAAACCTTTCAAGAACCTTACAAGCTATCTAAGGACTCAGAAAATTTCCCTTTCTTAAGAGAGGCACAAGCTCTGCCTTTTTCCACATAGCAGGAATTCCCTTACACCACACTACATTAAAAAATGCCAGAAGTACCTCTTTTGCTCTTACACCACACTACATTAAAAAATGCCAGAAGTACCTCTTTTGCTCTTACACCACACTACATTAAAAAATGCCAGAAGTACCTCTTTTGCTTTGCATCCAAGATGTACCAGAAATTCTGGATCAATAGGACCAGAGTATTTTACCCAATTTAAGAAGTTTCAACGAGTTATGTAACTCGGACAGGGCGATGGGGCTATTGAAAAGATCTTGTGCCGTCTCCGTATTACAAAACTTAGGATGCTTGACATGTGGCTTGATGTTCTCTTTTCTTACTGAGAAGTTACTTTTTTTAACGAAATGCTTGCGGAAAGCACGGGTCTCGTTCAGCTATAATTACTTCGCTTCCGCGAACATCTCCAGGTTTCGATCCTTATTGCATCATTTTCAAGAAAAACAGTCTTCATATTGTTCTTGAAAATGATGCAATAAGGAGATGAACAAAAAATAGAAAAAGTTTAAGGCTGAAAAGACAATTGGTACAATTATTTACACATTACCTGTATAGAATAAAAAATACACAACTATAACCTTAATAAAAGAATTATATTCTAAACCCTATGGCGCAACAGCACATGAAGGGCCAAGGCTTGCCAGACGCGATTTGAATAGCGGGGGCTTGTGGTAAGCATGCCGCAGTTAAAGAATTATATAAAAAGAAGAAATGAATAATAGTAATAATAATAATAATAAGAGACGTGAATCCCTAAACTAGAAACAATAAAAAGTTACTACGAGTGAGGGACAATTTTGATGACAGAACGATACAAAGTTTGTTGGCGTGGGAATTATAAAAGATGTAAATCTTGTTGGAAGCATTGGTGTTCTCAGCTGTTGTGTTCACTCGTCATTTCCGGGTCTAGTTTAAAGCATTTGTATTATTTTTTTTTTTACTTTCTCTTACTCCTAGTAAGATCGTGTCAGATTTTTGAAATTGAGTTTTCACCGGAAGTAGATGCCCTGGGTCTCCTGAATACGAACAAAATATTTTTAAAGAATGGTCTGTACGTGTGTGTGTGTGTTAGCAGAATATCTTGAAAACGAAATATTGCAGGAGGTCAAACTTGGTATTCCTTTTAGTCACTACCGCCGCATCAGACACAAATTTTGACAAAATCTATTAACCGGAAGTACGCCTTTATGATTTTTATTTTTCAGTTTTTCGTGATTTTCTCGAAAAAGGCTCCAACGACTACCTATAGAGAATACAATCACTTTTATTTGAAACATTTTCTTGTGAAAATTGATATTTTGAAAGTTCTGGGGGAACCGTAACGTTATGTTTTCTTCTAAAATACCACTTCAATATAATGTATGGTTTTATCATACATAATATTAATACACATTAGAAGCCTTGATAGAATTCCAAATTTGAAGAAAGTCGGTTAATCGGAAGTGTGATTTCAGTAATAGGTTTTAGAGTTTTTTGGAATTTCCTTGAAAACTGTTACAACGATTTTCTTTAAATTTGGAATGGTCACTGCATAGATAGAACAACATAGATGTATCACATTTATTAGTAAAATTAAAAAAAACATTATTTTAGAGGGTTATTGGAGCTCCGTCAGTTAGTTTTATTTAAACTGGCGCTACGTGGTGTTGAGCAAAGGGCGCATGTTCTGCTAAACTGTGCCCCCTCCCACTCTTAGCCAATCTATTCACAATACAGACTGACTGATGCGTTACTTCCACATCTATTTGTACAATTCATCAGTTAGTTTTATGATCCTAATTACAAAATATAATACTAACATATTTTTAAAGGTGAAGTAAATGTGCCACATCCAATCTTGATGAGAAATCCAGTCCAATCCCTAATAAATATTACTTCTTCAGATGTATACAATCCAAAGTTAATTGGGCTTCATTATCCTTTCGTGGTCAATACAAAGAATGACACGCTGTCAGTTTAATACTCTCCGAAGACTAGTCTAACGAGAAAAGCAATTGTTGACAAAGTTTTGCCTTTGGGTTTTTAGAAAAATATTTAGTTACCTGTACCGACCTCCATTACTCATGAACACATGATCGAAAGGGTGACAATTCTGATGAGAACTGGACACACTTCAGTTCAAAACTTTGTTCTGGAATGCTGGAGGCTTAACTTCAGACAAGTTTTGTGAATTAAAAAACATAGTTGTGGATAAAGATTTTGATATTTTTGCAATAGTTGAGGCAGGCCGAGCTACAAACAATTTACAATATTTCAATTTCCCAGGGTTTCAAATTTATGCACTTCAACGGGCTCGCCAAGTGGCATCCGCATTTTAATTGGGGCTTGAAGGCCAAATTTACTGTTCTTAAAGTAATGAATGATTCGGACAAATCGGAAGCTGCTGAATTTGAAGTATGGAAGAGTAAAATCCATAGAAAGCTGTTTGTTATTTATAACCCCCCACGCAATAAGCTGAACTTAGCATGACTCGTATCAAAATGAGACTCCTGTTCTTACGTCTGTGGAGATTTCAATGCTCCGTCAAGGCGTTGGGGATACACACGTACAAATGCTGTTGGAGAGATTGTGGAGGAATTCATTGACTCAAATTCTGTCGAGCTCATTGACAACGAATCCATCAGCCCCACTTCTTATCGTATAGCGGTTTGACGTCCCATCCTGATCTTGTGATGGTACACCCTTCAATTAACTCGGGACTTTACTCTCTAGATTGTGCCCCAGGAGGTTTCGGTCATAAATTATTATATATCTCAATGCATACTAACTCAAGTAAAAATAGTAATAAGAACAGGATTCAATGGAATATAAAAAAGGGCAATTGGACCCTTTACAAGGAACTTACCGATGCAGCCTTAACTGATGCCTTACTCGTTGACAATGTTGATAAATCTCTAAAGGAAATTATCTCCATGATTCTTGCTTCTGCGCATAGAGCAATTCCGAGAGGGAAAGTTCATAAGTATACTCCGTTTTGGAACGATGAATTGCAACAGATGAAGAAAGAACGGAATGCAGCTAGAGCTGAAGTCGAAAACAATAATACACCAGAAAATCGCCTAATTTTAAAACAGCTATGTGCAAAGTTGAAAAGAAGAGTGATAGATGCAAAGAGGTCATCTTACAGGGATTTCCTGGCAACACTAGACTTTAGAAAGGATAGTCTCAAGGCTCACCGAATTATTTCAAAACTAAACAATAAATGCGAGAATAAAAACGCCCCCTTTAAAACAGGAAATAAGCTTTTGACATCAGATCGTGAAATAGCCAAACATTTTTGCCGGCATTATGCCAGAATAGGAAATTTTTCCCCTAGAAATGGGAATAAGAATATTAATATTAAAATTTCTCCTCTATGCTTAAACAATCTTGAATCTGATCTGTTTCTTAAGGAATTCGACTTAGATGAAATGGAGCTGGCATTGGGGAAAACGTCAAAGGGTAAGCCCTGGTCCAGACAGCATATTATCTGAGTTTCTACTTAACCTTGGTAGTAAAGCTAAATTTACAGTCCTTAAGTTCCTAAATATGGTATGCAAAAAACACATCCCTAGTCAATGGAGAAAGGCTGAGGTGGTACTTGTGATTAAAAAGAATAAAGTACAGGACAGTCCGGAGAACTTCAGACCTATATCGCTAACTAGCGTATTCTGCAAGCTGTATGAGAGAATGGTATTGAAAAGACTGGAATGCTACCTGATAAATAACAAATTATATTCCACCAACCAAGCTGGGTTCACCAACCATCGCGGAGCTGTTGAACAAGTTGCATGCATTTCGCAAGAAGTCAAGGATGGGTACCAACGGAGACAGAACACTCTTGCAGTTTTCGTGGATATAAAAACGGCATTCGATAAAGTGTGGATGAAGAAACTTTTAAACAAATTAATTCGCCTTGGAGTCTATGGTAATCTTTTTGCAACTATAGCATCCTTCCTATCCCAGAATTTATTAGAGCTAAATACAACGGTGTCCTCCTTTAAGCAGACAAGACAGGGTCTTCCTCAAGGCTCCGTCCTAGTCCTTGTCTGTTTAAGGTGAGGATGGATGACATTGTAACCCATCAGTTCCAGGCACTCAGGTACTGCTCTTCGCAGACGATCTGGTCATCTGGGCCACGAGTAGCAATGTAAAAGCATATGAACATTGCGTTGGAAAAGTTACACGAATGGGTGAACGACAACGAAATGATAGTTAATGTCGACAAAACCGTGTTTCAGTTATTCTCCTTATCAAAAAAAATATGTGAAGTCCAATTGTAATTATGTAATATTGTAATTGTAATATGATGGAAAAACTATACATCGCACCGACGCTGCTACTTACCTGGAAGTCAAGCTAGATACCAGGTTGGGTTGGAGCAAGCATTTGGAGGAGATCTCTAGGAAGGGCCAGAAAAGATTGAGTCTGCTTAATAGGCTGAGGGGAACAAAGTGGGGAGCTACTCAAGATGTGCTCGCACTAGCCTATAAATGTTATATCAGGCCAGTACTAGAATATGGAGCGGAGCTCACGATCACTGCTTCTTGCACCTCTACCAGAAAGGTTGACATCGTTCAGAACAGCTCACTTAGATTATTACTGGAGGCCCTAAATCTACCCCCGTAACGGCTATGGAATTACAGGCTAATATTAAACCTCTCAATGCTCGCCGTGAAATTGCCGCATTTAATTTCAGTGAGCGTCTACAAAGGATCGAGGTACCCTACTGGCAATTGTATAAGCCACCTTCAGCACGTCTAAAATCTCAGTTTTCTAATGCACGTTGAAAGCTTAGGCCAAGATAGGTGACTGTATTTTAAAAATCGCCAGTATTTCCCTAAAACCCCAGAATCAAGAGGAACTGGATAAGTAGAGAATTATCTCTCGTTAGTCGAGGAAGTGAATGTGAATACAACTTCCCACGCTGAATTAAAAGTTATAGCGTTAAAGACAATTCACTCCTGATTTCCTTCCCCTCCATGGCTACATGTCTTTACTGATGGGTCACCGAGGGGGGACAAGGTATGTGGGGACCGGCGTTATTCCGCTGCCTTTAACTTGTCTATCCCAGTTGGTAAGGTGGCTACGACGGTGAGATTAAGGCCATTAGGGCAGCGCTAAATGAGATTAGGACACTCTCCGAAATGAAGGCTGTACTATTTGTTGACTGCCAGTCGGCCATTAAAGCTGTTTTGAGTTCCAGCAGTACGGACTCTTTGGATATACTGGACTGCAGGGGAGCAATTCTGGATCTTCAGGATTCGGGCAAACTGTGGGCTTTCCAGTGGATTGCAGCACATTTTGGTATCCATGGAAATAAAGAAGCAGATAAATTGGCAAAAAATGGATCCCGATTACCACAACCAGATGTTGCTCTGAGTTATAGTTCCGTGAAGCGTATTGTCCGGATAAACATTGAGAGTTGTGCAAGAGAGGAACAGCATGAACAGGCTAAGGGGAAGTTGTGGGAGCATTTAAGTTGACCCCAGGAAATGTGTTCCACACCCTCCAACGTAAGGACGCCGTGGCATGTTTCAACTAGCCACGATTATCTGATGAAGTATCTGTCTAGAATAGGGTTGGCCAGTTCCCCAACGTGCTGCCTCTGCTATGGAGAAGACATGACGGGCCTTCACCTGGACGTGTGTCCTGCTATAGAGGACATTAGAAATTCTTTTACTGAAGAAGACAGTAGTTGGCAGAGGCTATCTAAACTCTACTGAGCAGCAAGAAGCCGAATGGCAGCTTTGGAGGCATTATAAAAAATAAAACAAATTCTGATGAAAAAGTGATAATTGTGATTCTGTCGACCATTCTTAATGGCTTAGAAGTATTTATGGCCCTGGTGTAATGGAGTCTCAGGTGATGTAATCAGGTATAAAATCAATGATGTATAGAGGAGGGAGGGAATGGCTCAGTGGTAGCGCATTGGGCTGACCCGCGGAGGTGCCGACTTAAAGAGTCCAAACAGTTCTGCCTTAGATTTTTTTCCTTCTTAGGAGTTAGTACAACTCAGTATCATCTGGTGATGTAACGAGAGAACACTGCTACTGGTGCAGTGAGGCAACTCCGCGTGACAAGCCAGGTGTTGATACGCCTTAAAAAATAATAACAAGAATATAAAGAGAACAAGTATATGAGATAAAAATGAAAGTGTAGCAGAGATAAGAAAGTGTGATTAGAGTGTGTAGGTGGAGAGGAGATAAGGTGGCCATCAGAGAGGTGTTCCCAGACACCACACACTACACCTACTTATCACCTACACATTGCTCTACCCCTACTCATTCATACAGACCTCTACATGCAATGTCAACAAAATGCTTTGGGAAATTCCTGATTGATAATCGAATAATATTGTATGAAAATCTCCAAAGGTCAAAAAGTTACAATTTGTTCAAGTGTGAGAGAGAGAGCGAGAAAGACATTTCAGTGCAATCAGGCACAGTTACAACCAACTTGTTCTTTCCCAATTTTGAACAAAATCTACGCACTGTCAAATATAAACGCAATCAGTGGGAGATTACATGAATTTCCCCTTTTGTACGAAAATGTTTTTTTTTAATCCTTTATTGCACTTCGCAATGAGTTTTAATCCTTAATGCAATACTTGACAAGTTAAAGCGATATCTCTAAAGCTAGTGCTAGCTGACCAAGTTGACGAGTGGATGCTAATTGAAGATATGTTGATGAGAGCAACATCACCCATTTCCTGTGTATATTCCAATATGTATTATTAATCCACTTGACGATCATTATCAGACTGTATCCCATTTGTAGCAGACACAATCTGGCAAGTGTCCGATGATATTTCATTATTTGTGCCTGAGAGACACAGACGAATATCCTTCTGCAGTATGAACTTTAAACACATGTATTCTGCATTTACATTCAAAGTGCAATGCTCCCCTCCATTATTTGTCTACTACTTCTGTAGGATTATATCGGCAGAATAGTTCGGCCTATCTTAAATACTTATTTAATGTTAATTTACTTCTTGTTTAAACACAACTCGAAACAATCATGGATTCCAATTTGAGGCTGACTATTCACTTCTTGTTACCTCATTATCCTTACTGAGGCTAAAACTAATTACTCCCTTATCAATTTTTCATTAACTCTGTTTTATTCATTTATTTTTATGAATACAATATAAATATTAAAAGATTTGAGAAGCACTTGAGTTTCCGGGTTGAGACCGCGTCAGTGGTTTCCTAGATACCGACGTTTTGCCATATTGCAATGAGCCTCTTCAGGGTCGTAACACCTAGAAAGCTAGCTTTGAAGATTGGTGTAAACTGGATAGCTAACTTCCATAAAATTAATATCTCTCTCTCTCTCTCTCTCTCTCTATATCTATATATATTTTTTCTTTTTTATAAAAAAATCTGGTTGGCAACAAACTATTTTCTCTCACTTCTTTTAATACAGTTATATATAAAATGAACTGCACAATTATGTATCAGCACATAGATCGTCGCAGTGCATTGGGCCCCCTTACCCCGCCCCAAATGACAAATTTTCTTTAACTCAAATTTCAATTATTTGCGCTAAAATAAATATAAAGGTGGTGAGGGATGAGTACCAATCTAATCCTTGGCAGGTAGAGAAAAGTCATGATTATGTTGTGGCCCAGTAGAGCGCTCTAAAAACACTGAACCAACTATATATAAAATTTGAAATTAATGCCACAACTTCAGCAAAACTGTCTAAAATAATTATTTTTGGAAAAATGCTTTAATACAAGTAATACGTTTTTATCTGTGAAGTTAGCATACCAAGCTTTAAGAAAATCATCATAGTTATTTTCGAGAAAATCACTGAAAACTGCAGATAAAAACTTCAGTAAGTAAAATTGAAATTCCGGTAGTTGGATTTTGCCCGAAATCTTGGTGTCTGATGCGGTGGTAGTTCTAAGCGGAACTCCAAGTTTGAGCTTGCTGCGATTTTTCGTTTTGAGATATTCTGTTAACACACACACACAGACCATTCCCTAAAAACATTTTTTTGTATTCGCTAAACCCGACCCCAATATATGTATTTCCGATGTAAACTTAATTTCGAAAATCTTCGAAAATACTTCCTCTTACTATTGTTACTGCGCAAAAATAAAAATAAAAGGAAGTTACATTTGAAAAGGACAATAAAAGAAACAAAATTAAACATAAATATAACTATTCCTTCAAAACTAGATCTCAACACTGACAGATTCTGAAAAGAGTTTCTAAGAAAATTAAAACCTAAAAAAATAGAAACTCTGAAACCTATTCTGTAAATTTAGCACTTCCGGTAAACCGATTATTTTGAAATTTAGCAATGCATTAAATAGGTGGTAGTAGGCGTACATTACTGTGATAGTGGAACGCCAAACATTGCACTTTCCCCACAATCCTCAAAAATCCATGTTCCTGGATAAATATTTCAAATGTATAGTCTGTTTTCAATAAGTGGTTGGAGCCATTTACGAAAAGATCTTGAAAACATAATCATTCGCATTCTGATTGGTGGATTTTGACGAAATCTTGAGAGATTGTTGGAATTCTTAAAGGATGTTTTGGTTGAATTAAATGGAACGCCAAGTTTGGGCTTCCTGGGACTTTTTAAGACTGTGTGAAGTTAGCAGCCTGTAAATCCCCCCCCCCCCAATTTGGAATACAGAAATTAGCGTATGGAGATATTAATTGATGACATTGGTGGTGTAGCCTCTCACTCTCATCTTCTCAGCCTCATCTAGCAGGTCAAAATATTTTGGACTGAAACTAATCTGAATTCCCACTCAAATCGTTCAAGTAATAATCTGTACTATTTATTTTATAGTTGTAATAAAACTAAACTTTAATTATGTTTTATATAAAAATAGTATAAAAACCAAACTGTTTAATATAAGGAAACCAATAAAATATTGTAGATTCCAAACAACTCTGCAGCTTGAATTAGAAAAGGTCAAATTTCTAATAAAAATATTAATGACTGTGATTATTGACTGAGATTAATGACTTAGTTGGTAGACCCGGTGTTTTTGTACTGTTACAGTTGATTGTATTCAATAACAGAATGATATTACTAGAGGTGATGTCTACTTTGTTTTATTATTACCATAGTTTAGTATTATTACTTAATTATCAATGGTCGAACTGTGGTAATGGTGTGTCTCGTGTGTATGTATGTGTGTTGTGGCCACTTGTTTTATTACCTTCTACTTGTGCTCTCATTCCCTTCAGTTATGTCTTCTTCTCGGTTTATTATGCCACAGTGGGGCCTGTACAGCCGTTGACTTCTACCCACAAAACCAGCACCCAACTGCTAGGACATTTTTTCTTGTTTCCTGTTATGTGGCTAGAAGTCTAGAAGTGTGTGTGTGGTGTGTGTGTGCATGTGGAGTTGGAGGTGCACACATAGAGAGCCAGACATGGCTAGACTTGTGGATAGGCTAAACCCAAGTAGTACTAAACAAAAACACTAGCAGAGTTACGGGAGATTCCTGAAGAGGTGGCAGTTCACTCCTGCTGACTGATCGAGTTTTGCTGGCAACTACGCATCTTTTATATCATTTAAAAATTCCGAAAGAAAATATCATAAAACCAGTATTTGTTTGGACAATTTCCGATCGCTAATAATCGAACTGTTTTAATTTATAATTAATTTTACTTCGTTGATTAAGGTTATAACTGACAAGGTTACTTTGTTGTAATTAAAGAACCAAATTGTGTAATTATTATTTTTTACTATTAAACTTTTATTGAATATTGCTATCGGCAGGACAAGTAAATAAGATAAACAGAAGAAAAAATGACGTGAGAAGCTTGAGAGCTGTGACCCAGTATGATGACCATTTGTCAGTCGATCACTCGGTTGCAGATGAATTGAAAACAAAAAGAGAAAATGCATAGTTTACTTCATGAAGTGAACATAAACACAGCTTCTTTAACTGGTCCAAACAATTTTTTTTTTTTATCAAGCTTGCAGATAAAATTAACTAAACAATGAATGCATGCAGAAACCATTATTCGTTTTTTTACGTGATGCGTGATGTGTGATGCCAGTTTAAATTTTATTAATATTACGACTTGGATTGATATTCAGATAAATGCAAACAGGCATTCATACTTTTTCAACCACAAGAAAACTTGTTCATATTTCTGTGACACACCAGGATCGTGTAGTCCTGGAACCTACGGAAGCGAAGCAAACAACACTTTATATATAAAAGTGGGGCTGCAGAACTATATTGCGATGCGAACACACAGCTTTTTGATCAGTCAGCGGAGATCATAACATTAACATATAAAATTACTTTTAAAACGATCAAGCTGGTCAGTATAGATTCAAAAAATTATCTTCAAATGCCACAAATGAATGGTTAAGAATAATAATTCTAGCCAAAGGCTACCGCCCATAGGTATGAGAGTTTAAAATCCTAGAGATTTTAAACTAGTATAGATTCTGCCTGAGTAGCCAGATGTGATAGGTCTATTTCGACCTCGTCAAAAAACTTACGGGTAAAAACTGGAATAGAACCTCTTGACCCAAACCATAGATCACACATATATGAAATTCCCTTTCATCATACTCCTCGAAAAAATGTCAATTTTTTTTTCTATAATCAATCCAAAATTATTTTTGTTTATATTTCTGCATTTATTTTATAAACAAAGAGTGTTTCAATCATCAACTGGCCTCAAGAGGTCTATAGAGAGCTAATTCGTGAAGAGGAATTTAATCCGGTGTAAGAAGTGTCAGCCGGTCGCACACAACACCCACTGTGATATTAATTTACATTACAAAGTTTTCGATCGTCTTAATCGATTTTTTAACCAAATAAAACCTTTTTATTTCCAACCAATTACAAGTTTTTTAAGGTAAATTAAATTCTTCTTCGAAAACTAAACATCAAATTGAAAATTTTCAAATAATTAAACATTTTTATAATTAAAGTCTGCGAATAAAGATTTAATTTTATTGAACATAATAATAGTAATAATTTATTAAAGAAAGGTACAAATTGATTTTTAAAAAATGCATAATTTAGTCGGAAATGTTTAATTAACTGAAAAATGTCACTTCATGAACAGCTATCGATGTTAATAGTATCCAAGAAAAAGGTTTGTTTGATCTGCAGTTTGAACATTTGCATGTTCGTCGCGCGTAACTTAGTAACGAACAATTTCAATTGAACTTTGTATTTTTGTATGGTCAGCATAACTCAAAAACCATCAAAATCACTTGATTGAATAGATTTTTTAGTTTTTTGCTATTTTCTTGAAAACGGCCGCTACGATTTTATTCAACCTTGGAGTATCAGCTACAAATATTAAGAGCTACAACTTTTATTTAAAATATTTTTCCGGAGAAATTCATTCAAGGGGTGTTAAGAGGAGAGGTTACGTTAGGCTGCACCTGAGCTGCTATTTCAATAAATTATACGCACGATTCTATAGTCTATGTAATATTAATAATTTAACGTTGCCTACTTATTTTTCAGAGGTACATATATATATACATTTTCAGTTATATGTGATATTTGTAAGCAGGTAAATAAATCAAACTATATAAATTGCAGTGAGAGTAAGTCGTGTAAATGTTTCACGCCAGATTTTGTATAATTTCACTTTCGTTTACTGATAAATTGTCCGTTTATTGGCAGACTAATTAATAAAGAACACAAGCGATCTATCTCGACGAAATCTAGCAAACACAAAATTCCAGAAACTAAACATTTGGGAAATTTATTTTGACAGTAGATAGCCTTAATTATTTATTGAATATTTAACATTGAATAAGTTAATTAATTTTCATCTTCCTTGGCGTGTATTTTATAACCCCAAACTAAGTGGTCACGTGTTGCTAGCGGACACAAAATATTTTTTAATTTTTATACAACTTTTAGGTTTTTTATAGAATCAATCATTTGTTTTACCTAGTGAAATTTTAAATTCATTTTGTTTCTTTTGAACAGTTTTCTCAACAGTTGGTCAGTTTTTCTATCTGTTTGTTTTTTGCTTCAACTAGAGTCTCTCAAGACTACCTACTGAGAATGGTTTTGAAAAGATGTTAAGAGTTTCAAAAGTCGACTAAGAATTCAAACTAATGTGTATTGGAATATTGATTTGAGTGTGTGGTCACCAGCCAACGTTTTACACACACACACACACACATACTGATAGATGAATAAGGAGAAGAGAGCTTGGGAGAGAGACGAAAGCAAGGTGTAGGTGGGAGAAAGTGTTGAGCCACCTGTTGATCTGGAGCGCTGTCTAGACTGGTGCCACCTGTTCGGCTAATTCCGTCCGGAGATGCACGATAAGTTACACGCTGCTGGCGGGATGCCGTTTAATACTGTGAAGCCAGCCTTAGATGACGTAGAAATATCCTCCACCCCGCGCAGCCCCACTCATCTACTGCTTGTTGAATAGTTCTCGTTCTCCTCTTATAGGCCCTATTTTTCGAGATAAATATCTGTATTTTAAAGCCGCCACTCTAATCTACCAATCTGAAGTTTCCAGCGCTCGATGTCCCCTGCAGTGTCTTCAACATATTACTTTCTCTTGTTTTTTACATATGTAAGGACAGACGGATCACTATGTTCGTTCTCAACAATAACTTCCTTGGATCTCCTTCTCGCATAAATATTCACATGAAAGACCACTGAATTATTTAAATATATAATATTTGTTTGCAAAGATTAAAAACAGTTTATAAATTGTTCAGTATTCCGTAATAAAGGTTAATTTATTTTCGCATGTTTGCGAAATGTTTATTTCCATTAATGTTCTTCAGGAGGGTACACGAAGTGGCACATTATAGGACAGATCACATCACAGCTCACCCCCAGAAGCCGCCTAAAATAAATTCTCTCCGAAAAAAGTTTTAAAGTTACGAGACTTTTTCGAAAGTATTTTTTTTTTTTTACAATGCGTCCAAAGCTGCCATTCGGTTTCTTGTTTCCCAGTAGAGTTTAGATAGTCTTTGCCATCTACTGTCTTCTTTAGTAAAAGAATTTCTAATGTCCTCTAGAGCAGGACACACGTCAAGGTGAAGGCCCGTCATGTCTTCTCCATAGCAGAGGCACAGCACGTTGGTGAACTGGCCACCCCTATTCTGGACAGATGCTTCATCAGATAATCGTGGCCAGTTGTGAGTCTGAGACATGCCACGGCATCCTTACGTTGGAGGGTGTGTGGAACACATTTCCTCGAGTCACTTAGATGCTCCCACAACTCTCAATGCACGACCCTCAATGTTTATACGGACAATCCGCTTCACGGTACTATAACTCAGAGGAACATCTGGTTGTGGTAATCGGGATCCATTTTTTGCCAATTTATCTGCTTCTTCATTTCCATGGATTCCACAATTTGCTACAATCCACTGGAAAGCCAATAGTTTGCCCGAATCCTTAAGATCCAGAAATTACTTCGAAAAGCGTGCAACTTGTTCAACGCTCCGCGATGGTTGGTGAACCCAGCTTGGTTGGTGGAAGATAATTTGTTATTTATCAGGTAGCATTCCAATTTTTTCAAGACCTTTCTATCATACAGCTTGCAGAATACGGTAGTTAGCAATATAGGTCTGAAGTTCTCCGGATTGTCCTGTACTTTATTCTTTTTAATCACAGGTTCCACCTCAGCCTTTCTCCATTGACTAGGGATTTGTTTATTCCGTTCTTTGACGTTTTCCTCAATGCCAACTCCATTTCATCTAAGTCGAATTCCTTAAGAAATAGATCGCGTTCGAAATTATTTAAGCATAGAGGAGGGATTTTAATATTAATATTCTTATTCCCATTTTTAGGGAAAAAATTACTTATTTTGGCATAATGCCGGAAAAGTGTTTGGCTATTTCACGATCCGATGTCAAACGCTTATTTCCTGTTTTAAAAGGGGCGTTTTTATTCTCGTATTTATTGTTTATCTTTGAAATAATGCGGTGAAATAATTTTTCGAAAAAATATAAGTTTAGCTGGTTTACTAGTTGTGGAACCTGCAATGGTCGCTAAGCTCCATATGAAATTTAAAGCTAAACTGCCTCTTTGGTGTTGTCGCGAAAATTACGGAAAAATGAAAAACGGTTCGACAGCTTCGCAATTCTGGTCAACCGTTTCGGTAAAATTCAGAATTTAATGCTCTAACATTATATAAGTGGCAGAGTGTACAATAAACTGAATGGCACTTTAACGAAAAGCCCAATCACTAACAACTTGGAAATCAAGTTCAAGCTTCCGATATTTTTATTTTAGAGTTTCAAGGAATCATTCGCTAGATATTTATATATCAAGAAGATAATGTTTCACATTTGCGTTCTCGTTCTTATTTGCTCATACGTGCGCATGCGATTTGCAAAAACATTTTATTCTCGCGTAAAATATTAAATTTGTTCTCACAGCAGCTAAAACTATTTAAAAAATCTAGTATGAAAAACTCACACAACTTTCTCTTATTTCAATAAATAGGATTAATCGATTTTTTTTTTTAATTATAATCTTTACAATCATTTAGTTAGGCTTGCCATAAAAAAGGTGGTAATCAATCAACCAGGTAATCACGTATCCCTGAATGTAACTTGTTGGCAGTGCCCACTATCTCAACCAATAAAGCTTTTAGTGGCAACTTACATTTTAATCTATCTGACAGGCCCTCAGAATCAGTTTTCCCGATATTTTTTTAAAATAAACGTGTTAGGTCTATTTCTTGCAGTTAGTATTCAAAAATTTCAAGGAAACCCTTACAGTCGCTTCGAGAAACTTCCAAACGACACAAAAACAATTCTATAAAGTCGGTTCCATGAAAATTTTCTTCAATATTGAATTCTAACACATACATCGTACTGAAGTGGTACTTTAGAGGAACGCTAAACGCTGCTGCACCTCTGGATGCTCCAAAATGCTTCTGTACCTCTGGATGCTCCAAAAAAATAAATTTTTCCGGGAAAATTTTGCAAATAAAAGTGACAGGTAGTTATTATGTGTGAGATATAGTATGTTTGGAGCCGTTTACAAGAAACTCCCCAAAAACGGAGAAAAAAAAGATATTTAGTAAAGTCGCACTTTCCAGTTGATGAATTTTCACAAAACCTTAGTGTCAGATTTAGTGAGTAAACAATAGTACCTAAATAAACAATCATATTTGAGCTTCTTGCGCTACTTCAATAGAGTATTATTGATATATTTTAGCAATTTCATCTAAATCGAAAATTTATTTAATTGAAAGTTGGCAGCACTGTCTTCTTTCAATTGTTTTTAATCTGTAAAGGTTTAAGAGTGCGACTTTAGCTGCTGAATTCCTGGAAAAATTGTCACATTATTGAGCGGAGGGAAGGGAATAGTTAATTGGTTAGCGTACGGAGTCGCACGCGGAGGACCCGGGTGCGAGACCAGCTGTGCTGCCTTAGATTTTTTCTTCCTAGGAAGTCTCTACAGCTCACTGTCCGATGATAGACCGTGTTGTCTGGAACAAGAGAACACTTCCGGAGGCCGGCAGTGCACTGAGAAGGCTCGGGGCGCCATTGACCATAGATGGGTACGCGCTTTAGATTAAAAAAAAAATTAGTGAACGGCTTTGAATTTCGAACTAATGTAGCACAAAACATAGATTTTCGGTGTAAAATTTGTGCGACATTTTCTTGCGTAATTAAAGAAATTTTTATTCAAATTATAAAATAGGAACAAGTAGTTTCGTTATTGATAAGACCAGGTTACTACAGAAATATTTGATAGTAAATAAAAGGAGGGTATTACTTGAGGAAGCATGGGAGTATCTGGATGTACGTCCAGGCTATGTTAGGATGGATATCTCACGTAGGGTGCAGCTCGGCGTGATAGAGCAGCTATAGAATGTGGAATACAGAAGGCTATGGCCTGTGTTTTATGTAGATATGTACCTGAAGATTGATAGCGCGGCGTTGGTGCCGGAGTGCCGTGACAGGCCAGCTTGTACTATAGCACTCGGTGCGCTCTCTGCAGCTTGCACCAACAATCTGGAACAAATTGCAACATACCACTACATACGTATACACAGCTCTAATCGTGTGTACTCCTCGGCGATCATGTTGATCACATTAATGCAACACACTAGTTGACTGTGCAGTGTTTATTTTCAGATCAGCTGATTTCAGTAATCCACTGACTTTATAATAAATATGTTACTAGCTACGCAATCTCAGCCACTAGTAATCAGTAACTGATATGCATTTGGATTTAGTCGTAAATGAAGAAGAAAATCACGATGAACTTTACACGCCTATATTTTGTCATGAAACTATGAGATTGGGCCAATTATAAACTCTTCAGCAATGACCAACTTTGCGTTGCAATATTGTATTCACTCCTGTAATTAAGTAATGGCAATGTTATATACGTTCTTTAAGATGGGAGGAATCTCGCCGAAATATGAGCGATTGTCCAAGTTTATTGTATTTGGTACTTTCTCTTAATGCTGTCAGTTTAAGTTACGTAAATGTGTCAAAAAGTTTCAACTACGACCGAAATTATATGGCAGCGACCTCTGTTGCCCCCAGTGAATCTTCAGACCGCAGTTAAAGTCAAATATTCCCCAAATCCCCTAAAATAAATTATCCTGAGAAAAAATTTCAAATATAAGTGACGGGCTTGTGTGTAGTCAGTATGCAAGAAATTGTTGGATTCTTAAATATTTATTTCCGGTGAATTAATAGTATCAATTTGGAAAATTTGACATGATGGCTATTAATACTGTTACAATAGTAAGTGAACAGCAAAAATGAAAAACACAGAAAGCTCCAACTTCACATTCCGTTTAGTCATCACTGAGGGTGTACTTACAGAGAATCGTTTTGGTCAATATTCATCTGGAGACATCAGACAACTTTACTTTTAGTTGACTTAATTTTGTAGAAAATCGCCTACATTCTTCAAACTTGTTATTTTACGTAACCTATGAGCTTAAACATGTACGTAACCTATGAGTTGAAATATTTATCCCAAAAAATGAATGTAGTAGGGATATATTTTTGTAAATGTATTGTTGTATGAAGTGGGTCATACCTAGCCGAAGCCATGCCTCCCACTTCCTCCCTCATTTATAGAATTAGTAAAAGAAAAAATAAATACTTATTATTAAATATTAAATAGAGAGAGGATTAGGCGGCAGCTGAGAAATAAGGCTTTTCTATGTACTGTCTTCTGGAAATAGTGGACAGTCCAGCTGTAGGAATAATACTAAAATTAACTGAACATGTTGCAATTTAATAATTTCAACAACGCAATTTCTCAGTTAGACTGCGAGAATTGCAGTGAGAATCGTATAACTGCTTCGTACCAGATTTATTTTGATTGTTTTTAACAGGCGAAAAAAATTGAATCAAATGATTTGGAAAACTATAGAATAGAAATGTAGAGAAGTTTTCATCAAGTGGAATTTCCTTTAAAAATATTATTGACTGAAAGTGCGCCAGACGTTAAATAATGAACCATAATGAATAATTGTATAGGGTCAGTGAGGCGTACAGAGTTGGCAAGCTTGACGGCAGTCACGCCGTGGGGGAGTATCTCCATAACAACGGGTGGCTGTGACGGTGGAGCGATCAGTCACCTGTTGCCCTACACCCTATGTTAACCTTGCCCTACATTTGACCTTCACCTCTCTGCAGGTCAATAGCCCTTCCCTGCCCGCTCTGCTCCTTCAACCCCCTAACAATGACATCACTAAATCATCCGCCTGGTACAATTGCATAATTTAAGTGTATTATTTAAGAGTAATAATAAATAATAGCTCACAATTAAACAAGTATTTCAGTCAACCAATACACAGTATGCTCCAAGATATAATCAAATCAAGAAGGTTGTAGCACGTTTGTCGATTTATTCGGTCCTTGTTGTCTGAGAGGTGACTGGAAGTATTGCGATTGTGTGGAATTTTCTAAATTCAGTTTGTGAGGGAGAGAGACAGAGAACAAAAATATCTTAAAATCCAAAAATCATGTTAAACTTGGTATTCCGTTTAGTGACCTGTGATGAAGAAGGATTCGGTGAAAATTCTTCAACCGGAAGTGCGGCATTACATTTTTTTTTCAGTTTGCGCGATTTTGTCATCAACGACTCTAACGATTTTCTTTAAACTTCTTATACTACCTACACACATTGGAGCTTATCACTTTTGTGTGAAACATTTTTCCGGAATAGTTCATTTTTGGGGGGTTTCCAGGGGTGCAGTAACGTGAAGCTTACCTCTAAAGCACCACGTCAATATTATCTATTGTTCTAGTACCCATTGATGTACTATAGAAGTATCGCCAGAATTCCAGAAGAAAATCGTTTAAACCGCAAGCGACTTTACAGAATTGGTTTATGGTTTTATTTTTCCCTCGAATTGACTGGAAAACTTATAAACTCTTGACTCTTTAAACTTGAAATGGTAACTGCAAAGAAAAAAAAATGTATCACTTTTGGTTGCCACATTTTTCCGAAACAATTGAATTTAGGAGCGTTCTGGGACACCTGGCATCAGTTTGGTTTAAATTTCAATTGCTGTTACAAGCTTTGTTTGTTGAAACAGAGGGTGCTGCCATAAAGTCACTCATGTCTACATGTATGTATAAACCCGCCTTTTTATGGCCAAACCATATAAACATTTGTAAGCATCGCAACTTTAATCTTGCATTTTTGGATATAAGCTGCTACATAAATTTATACGAGTACAATTTTATGAATACTCAAGCCAAGTTCATTTTTTCAAACATGTCAAATTGCTTAACTTATATTTGAAATAATTTTCCCAATTTGGATCATACTGTGAGGGGGAGCATTGTCTCCAGACTTTCCTTCAAACTGCCCTACCGTCCTTTTAGCTATATAATACTGAGGAGAATGAAATACTTTTCAAAACATACGTTTGAAGGAATTCAAATGCAAATTTTAGATTTCTTGTTTCTTTTTCTATTTTTCTTCATTTTCCAAAAAAGCTCCAAAGATTTTCCTGAAACTTTGTATATTTAGTAGATACCTACAAACAAAGTACTTTGATGTTAAACATTTTCTGGCAATAAATATTATTTGTAAGTTGATTAAGGGAGGTTGATACATTATGCTTTCTTCTCAAATGCCAATCAGTAGAATTAAGAGAGCGAAATTTCCTACCTAGTGGAAGTTAAAGAAAATTGAACCTTCTACAAAAGTTCCGACTTTTAAGAAAATTTGTGAATCAAATGTGTGAAAATGAGAGAAAGTGGCGCTACTGTTTTACCCACATATTTTGTGATTTGTATGTAACGTGAGGTGCAATCTAAAGTATGTAATCTAAAGTGCAATGTCAATGAATTGTACGATTATGATAATCTAAAAATGAAAATATAAGAAATATTAATAAAAATGATATCATTGTTTGCAACTTGCAAAACGATCTAGTGATAAATATCTATACTATTAGTAGTCAGCTAGTGATGAAGGCTAGTAGTCGGTTGGTGTTCTGATTTTCCATCATTTCTATAATGACTATTTTACAAGAAGTAATGAATAGTTATGAACTGCCACATTGTGAAAGTAACGCTCGGTAATCGTATTAGTCGGCCAGTTACTAATCCTGCCAGAACCAAAAAAAGCCGAACCGAGTGCATAAATAAAATTAATGTTGGCCGTCCCACTTATTGGAAGAAAATTAAAATAGTTCTCTTAACTAGAAGAGTAAAAAGCTTTAACTGTAAATAAAAATAGCAATTTGAATTATTTACATTAACTGAGAGGACATATCTAGGTCAGATACATGTTTCTGCTCCAGTTCTGTGCATTACTTTACATCTAATGGCCCAGGATATTGCAGAACGCCAGTCCGATTATGTTATCTGCAGGGAAATTTCCCATAGCCAGGTATTATCTATCTGTTGATGGCAAAAGAAACAAAACTGTACCATCAACAATTCGATTTTGCATGGATTTATTTTTAGCTGTGCAATGGATGATGAAACGCTCATACGACTTTCTCTTACTCCTTTAATGCAGTTACCTTTATATAAAATGGCACATTTTCTTAGAACTCAAATTTTACTTATTTGTCTTAACATGAATATAGAGTCGGCGGGGATAAGTAACACCCTACTAATCTTGGCAGGTAGAGAAGTGATGATTATATTATGGCCCAGGAGAGCGCTCTAGAAACTCTGAACCCACTACATTTGTAATTAGCGGCACAAATTCCGCAGAACTATCCAAAATAATGTTTATTCAAAAAATGTTACAAATAACAATGATAGGTTTATATCTGTGCACTTAGCATTTCAAGTATAAAGGAAATCGTTAAAGTCGTGTTCCAGATAATTCCAAAATACTCAAAAAGCTAATTCTGTAAAATTGCACTTCCGGATAACCTATTTTCTTCAAATTTGGAATTGTATTAATGCTTCTAATGTGTATTAATTTTATGTAGGCGTAAAACCATATATTGTGCTGAAGAAATATTTTAGAGGAAAGCATAACACTAATGTTCCCCCAGAACCCCCAAACAAATAAATCTTCCCTGGAAAATGTTACAAATAAAAGTGATAGGTATTTCTGTGTGTAGATAGTATACAGTGGTAGGTATGTATGTGTGTAGATAGTATACAGTGATAGGTATGTATGTGTGTAGATAGTATACAGTGATAGGTATTATGTGTGTAGATAGTATACAGTGGTAGGTATGTATGTGTGTAGATAGTATACAGTGATAGGTTTTTATGTGTGTAGATAGTATACAGTGGTAGGTATGTATGTGTGTAGATAGTATACAGTGATAGGTATTTATGTGTGTAGATAGTATACAGTGGTAGGTATCTATGTGTGTAGATGTGTATACGATGTTTGAGAAAATCGTTGTAGCCGGTTTCGAGAAAATTACGAAAACAGAAAAAACTGAGTAAAGTAGCACTTCCGGTTGCTAGATTTTGCCCTAAATCGCCGTGTCTGATGAGGTGGTAGTACCTAAACGGAATACCCAATTTGAGCTTCATGCGACTTTTTGTTTTTGAGATATTCTGTGAAACACACATACATAAGATACACATACAAATAATTCGCTAATAACATATTTTTCGTATTTAGGAGACCCCAAAGCATGTTTTGCCGAACACATCAGACCCTAGAAGTATAACAAAATTGACTCAAATTACGCCAATCACCTAAACACGAACAAACACAAACCCTCCGACATCTCCACCATGATAAAATTAATACAACCAGGCAAAAAAGGACGATGACTGGGTATACTGGAACAACTCGAAATATATAAACACAAGACACAAAACTTAATAAACGAACAGACAAAATTCGCTAGCGAAACATTATTCAAAACCAGCTTCCCACAATAACAATAAAAAACGCAAAAAACAATACACAACACACTTGAATCAAATAGTTTTTAAGTCTGTACATACGAATCAAATAGCTTCAAGTTTGCATATATGTGAATAATAAATGCACGTTGAGAATGTAAAATGTAAATGTTAATTGTGGAATGTAAGCTACATTAAGACCGGATACCGTGCTTATATAATTTTTCAATGACATATTTATAAAAATTTGTATTTAAGCTCGTTTAGACTTGTTATACTTAAGCCTATAAAGAACCCACATTTATGTTTATAAGCTTGCGTGAATTGTGTATGTAACTTATGAAAGCTAAAATGTGGAATGTATAATACATGATTATCAAATAACATGCTTATATAGATTAATTATTCAACAACATATTTAGTTATTCATACTATCGTAGATCATTCAGCTTGTTTTTATCATTTCTTATCATTAATGATACTACTACAGTAGTCTTTCGCTTTCTTGTACACTCAAAGAACAATTAAAAATAAAATAGTAAGATAGTATGGGTGATCAATTATCAAACGTTCTATCCTTCAAAAACGTAATTTAAGTTACACATGTCCACTTGTGGCTGTTTTTAAAAGGAACAATGTACAATGAACTCCTTATTAACCTAGTTAGGTCATAAGAAAACACTTTTAAGAAGCCAGTGTATCAACTAAATTTGGTCTGTGCAAGTCTATGTTATCACACAGTTTTGACAAAAACATCCTGATAATGGGCGAATGCCCGAAACCGGTCGATGACCACAAAAAGAAGCAGGCTATCACTGAAAATATCTTTGATGAATTGTACTATTATTTACGTGAACATTCTAATGCTGGACAGATAAGCTGATATAATTTTTGCTAACGTTAATTTAGTTATTTCCGATTTTGCATCAGGCCGTGTCGCATTAAAAAGCGATCATAAAAACTTTCTTGTGTTTATTTCCATTGAAACAAGTAAGAGCAGTAACCTGCAATTATAATAACTACCTGATGACGTCAAAGTGTAAGGGCTAGAGATGTAAACAATATCCATGTTTGTACGGCGACGGTCACATCAGCCGATATATAAATAACGTTGACCTTTTCCATCTGTCTGCCGCTATCTATCTCCCTCGACTAAAATTATCTCTGCTAGTCTCTTTTATCTGCTGCACTATTCATCTGTTAACATTCTACAATGTCCAGGTTTTCTGCTAAAAAATTTTTTACAGGACTGACCTGGATTTTCTTAGTTATCAATGGCACCCATTCTCTGTCCAGTTTTCATACTGCACCTTTATACTAGAATGGAAACTATCCATTAAGGCAACTCATTTATAAGATTAAAAGTTGTGCTTGCTCTCATCCAATTTTCTCAGAAACATGTTCCAAATAGACATGGTAGGCCCACATGTGTGCATACAATGATAATAATAATATAAATGTATATGTTTTAGTTTACCACTTAAAGAATATCGTTGGAGATCGTCACGAAAAACTTTCTCTCTCGGAGAGTTGCACTTCCGGTTTATGGATGATTCAGATATTTTGTTCTCTATCTTTCACTCCTTCTCTCTCTCTCTCTCTCTCTCTCTCTCATACATACTACATACATACGTACAGACACACACACACAAAATCTTTTGTTATAGTCAATCAAAATATGTATTAAAGATAAAAATTAAATTCAAAAATTGGAATCGACCGTAATACGAGCAGCATTTTAATGAATGCCTAAAAAATAACACAAGAATTGTTAGAAATTAACATCGTGATCAAATTAATGTGCTTTCATAAGCAATGAGACGGTAGGTTACAAAATCCAGGTTACATAAAGCGGGTGATCTAGTTTTTTAATAGTTTTAGTTGTTTAACATAATTTTGCTTGCATCTCTTGTTTCAGTTCATTTTTACCTCTGTAATCGTTGTTGTTAAAGTAGCGTTTTTGTCTAGGCATCCTGCCTCAATTTAAGATATTTTATTGAAAGCTATCGAACGCTTATTTTCCTACAATTATTTTATTTATTTTCCTCCAAATTAAAATGGTTCTTTTTGTTCCGAACAATTAGTAGTTTTCGCTAAACCATATATCTGTGTTATTTGAACACCCTGCCCGGTGCAGCAACCTTCATTATTATCAGCAACGATATTGTTTCTTACTTAAAAATCGTTTAATGCTTTTCATTACAGTCACCGACCAAGTTACATTGTTACCAACATCCCAATTTTAAATCTATTACCTTCTATTTATACGGACTAGTTTTCAAAATCTTTGTCGCAGAAAACAAAAGTTTGAAACTGTATAAATTATTTACAACTTGCTTGATTTTCCGGAAAGTTTTGGAAATTTGAAAAATGATGTCTTACCAATAAGTCTATTATGCTACAAAGAAGCCTATTATGATATAAAGGCAAACACCTATTCTCTTTTAAACTATGTTACATAATTAATTTCTAAACACAGTATGACCTGTGGGAGCCTAATAGTAAATTGGGCCAGCTGCACACCAATAAACATTTTATTCGTCACAAACACAAAAAAATGTTTAGTACTGTCACACCAAGAACACAACAGTATAATTATTTGTTTGTTACAGCGCTAAAAACAACCTAACCTATATATGAGATACGTGTCAAATTTAATGACTCACAACAACCTACTTGACATCTGATGTGGCTGTAACAAGTAGTGCCAACCAAAAGATACCAAATTTCCTTTATAAGCATGTTATATAGTATCGATTACAATATATTATATAATTAGAACAACTAAAAACAAATTATGCTAACATGTTATCAATATCGGAGTTTTAAATTAATTATTTGAACAAAAATAGTGTGTAGAAGAGACGAAAGAAGAGTGAACTCAGCAACATTGCCATGGTACGCGGTGTACTGCCGCGTAGATGGTGTATCGGCCAATGATTGAACTGCAGTTTCGTTTTCGATGTACTGAGGGCCGTACTATGCACCAGCTAATTGTCGAGTGAATTCACTCTGGAGTGTACAAGTGCCCCCCGTCATCAGGCCACTTCACACAGATATATCAGCACTCTAGAAGTGTCTGTCTGACTCATATTCACTTCCCTAATGGGCGCCACCACGCTTAGCTCGCATCTTCTAGCCAACCAGGTTTTTACTTACTTTTACTTCTGTAAGAGCAAGGTATTATTGCCATTCGATCAAATTTTTGACATTGAAGAAAAACATATCTTAAGGATTCATGAGCACAAAAAAGGGGTTTTTACAAGTGTTTTATATAATATAATAGTGGTGTGTTTGCTTGTAACTTTGTATGATCCGCTTATATGAAACCGCAGAATGTTCAAACCTGTATTTCATTTAGCTTGTAGGAGGAGATCTGAGATTATGGTTTTGGCCGAAATAAGGCAACCAAGTACCACTTTACTGGATGGATTTTCCCCAATTTTCTCTAAATTTACTTCACGATATTCTTCAAATTTAGTATCATTATACATATAATGATTTACAACTTTTATTTGTAGCTTTTTTCGGAAAAAACTCAGGTAAAAAGGAGCTATGACTTTGATATCTGACAAACACGCACAGTTGATTCCGATTGTAAATATAAGAGTAATTTATGATTTGCGGAAGTTGCAAGTTTGGAGAAAATCGCCATCCGAAATGATCATTTCACTGATTCCATTTACAAGTTCCCCCCAATTGTGCCGAAAACAACTCTATCGATTTCCTTTAAACTTGTTATAAAATAAAGGTCTAAAACTTTTATTTGGAACATTCTTCCATACAGATCATGTTAAGGGGTTCCTGGGAGAACAGCCACTTTAGGTTCAGCTCTTCAATGCAACGTTTGGTTCCACTTGCTGCAAATGTTCAGGTGGTTACCAATTAATACTAACTTACTTATAATAAACTGAATATTTAGTAAGGGACGGGGATTAGCTTAATGCAGAGCGCTTGACTTGTATGCGGAGCTCTCGGGTCCAAGTCCAGCAATGCTGATCTTAGATTTGCTTATTATAGGAACCTGTACAGCTAGCTCACTGCCCCTATTGAGCAGTGTTGTCTACCCGGAAGCCGGTAGTGTACTGAGGGCACAATAGATTTTTCAAGTTGCAATGCACTAAGCTCCCCCCTCCATCTCCTAAATTATAAACATGCCAACTTTTGAAAAGATTTTTCAATAAAAATTGTAAGAGCTGAGGTAAGAATATTCCATGTGAATTTTTTACACTCGGATTCTTCTATTTAGTTAGGTCACGATAAATGATCGTGCAATTGACTCAGTGATGTTCTATTTTTCTCTTTCCATCGACTTGCACTAACAACACAACTCTTTTATGCAGCTCCCATCTTCAACCAGATTTAAAATAAAGAAGATGAAACGTTTGGCGATGAATGGAAACGAAGAAAGAAACTAGTTTATCCATTCAAAAATATTACCAACTTGCCTAAACTCCACCATATAGCAGATTGAAATCTCATAAATCGAACGAGTTGTCAACTCTCTATAGTGGCAGTTTTCAATCAAATTCTGCTCTGAACTTGATGATCGCCTGAGAAGAAAACAAGAGGTTGTCTGTCCAAATTTATATGAACTATTCATCGAGGAATTGAATCTATTTCTGGGATATTTTAACACAGCCAGACGTAGAAGTTGCTAGTGTTATTAAATTCCACATCTCTATAACCGCGCACCCACAAACATACATACGCACTACACTCCCACAAAACACACCTCTGTGGGTATGTGTGTGAACAGCACTGCTCAAAAACGAAAAATTGCAGGAAGTTGAAACCTAAAGAGACATATAAATACAAAATATATATATTTATTAAATATTTCTAAAATTTCTTCAGCTCGCTAACTGTTCTTTAACCCAATTTCAAATGTCACTCAAAGAAACGTTCTTCATTTTTAAGAAGCTGTTTCTCCCGCTTTTTTGTTTTGTTTCACCTTCCCTTGCTTCCCATTACTTGTAATTACTTCAATTGGTTGGCGCACTCTGTTATTACGGCATTCTTGCTTTAAGTGCAAACTTTTTTTTATTTACTTATTTAAGAGGAAACCTTTTTAATGGAGAACTGGATTTCGCTTTCGTTAACCGGATAAAACAGATATTTTTTATACTATTTTATCTTTTTAGAATTAAAATTATTTCTAATTATTGCTTCCTGTTGTTGTTAAAGTATTGCTTAATGGTGTCAAAGTTACAGAATTGATTCTTTACCAGAATACTTGTTTTTAAGCCAGCGAATACGAAACAAGTGTGTGAACAAAATATTTCAAAAACGAAAAAATCACCACTCTTGAAAGTTAATATTGCTACCAGTGTGGCATAAAGTTGTGGTAATACCATGGTCTACACATGAAGGATTATGGCAACATTTCCTTCAAATAAAAGTAGTTTATTATTTAATAATTTATAAACGTACCGTTGGAGCCATAGTGTAGCAATAAATCACAAAGGAAGATACTAAGCAAGTGAGCAAATTCACACTTGTGTTTATTCGGTATAGTTTGGGACAGAAACTTTAAAATCCTCAAGTTTCTAAACGACTTGATGGATGTATCAGCCGATGCAGGAAAATCCGTAGTCGGTCACAATTGAAGTAAAGAAGATTGCTATAATTGTTGCAATTTCAGACTTTGTCCAGCAATGGAATGTAATATCAAACTATTTGGAACATATATACTACAGATACAACTTTTTATTTTTACAAATGAGGACAATTACTGACAGACATGCCTTTCTGCGCGCACTATCTACGAAATACAGCGTTGCAAACACCCAACATGTAACACTGCATCCACAATTTGCTTATTGTATGAAATGATTTTTTCATCTTCAGTTAATTAATTATAAAATTGTAAAATTTCCTTCAAATTTGGAATTTCTACTTGACGGTCACTATTAACAGCTGGAGTGGGAAGTGTTCAGCAAAGCAAAGTCAGGTTCAGCTACTTGAAGGTGATTACATTGTAGTCAAGCGGTCAGTCTCCCATCCATACCTATCACTTAAAATCTAAAGTCACTAATTGTCTCGAAACCAACTAAAATAAATTCTTGCGGAAAATATGACATATAAAAATGGCAGGTTTATATCTGTGTATATCTGGGTAGTTAGAATTTCAAGTGTGAAGATAATGGGTCCAGCGGTTATCCGGAAAATTCCAAACAAACAAAGGAATTTTCACTGTAAATTTGCACTTCCCATTTTAACCAGATTTTTCTTCAAACATTAAATTGTAGTCCATAATACATTTAATGCACCTTAATATTATATATAGGTATATAATTGTACATTAGAGGAAAGCTTGACGTTTTATTTCCCTGGAATCCTTCAAAAATCTTTTTCCTGGAACAATCATTCAAATAAAACTATATATATTTAGTAAGCGAATTTAAAATAAAAAAATAGCTTGAGCCATTTTCGACAAAATAAAAAAAAAGACGAGAAACAAAAACCTTTCAGTAAAGTCGTACTTCCGCTTGACGCTAATGCTTGACGTATTTCCGAACTCCAAGGCCGGATGCAACGGTAATAATTAAGATATTCCAAAGATGCAGGCAGATATATTCAAACATACATAGAGATCTACATACCTCCTCTTACATGTATTTCCTTACCTCCTTAGCCTCCATACCTCCTTAGCTACATATCTCCTCTTACATGTATTTTTTTCGAAATGTTGCACGTTCGCAATAATTTCTGTTACATTAATGAGACAAAACAAAAATCAGGCAATTCTTTTTGGTATTATTTGAAGGAGCTAACTAACTCATGATAACGTTTCATTTATTTAAAAAAAAATATCATTTATTGAACCCTGGCAATATTATTAACGACCGGAAGTACTATAATCATAATTACGGCTAGAAAGCTGACAGAATTATTAACAATAATTGCTAAGCCTTAAAGAAAAATGTTAACTTCACAAATACAGTAATTGGTTTATTACATATTTGCAATAAATTAAGTGGTACTTAAGTACAACAAGTAATCGATAGAACAAAGTAATAAGTGATAAAAAGAAAAGAGAGGGCAACAATAATGGCGTATGTGTTTGGACTGGAGGGGTGGCAGGTAGAAGGAGTGTAGGGGATCGCGGTGGTGGTGGAATGTGAGGAACAGGTGGAATTGCACTGTGTGTCGTCTGGCCACCCAGTGGAGCAGCACGCTCACTAGTGGAACTACACTTGCTCGCCTTGACTCTTATAAACATATACCGGCCTTTCACGTCTCTATCTGTTTGTTGTGCTTTGTTACCGCCTTCACACACACACAATGCTGTCAGCTAATTCCTACACTCAGAGGGATATCCTCAGAGTTGTCAACTCTAAGGTCGCACATTGTGTCAGTAGAATTAAGGTATTTAACTACACCATCCAGTTTAAGGGTATCTCACTTCATGTCTAATGAAATAATTGTCACCGACATGTTGAACTTCTAATAAGCTGAAGATCCACTTTAATAAGGGTGTCCTGTTATTGGGGGTTTAAAGTGTTTGATAATTTAAATTTCAGCAATATTTGTCTACCTTTACTAAAAACAACAGCTCATAATGAAAGAAGTTTCAGTGAAATTGAAGAACACACTTCAAAAGAATATTTGTCCGACCAAAGTATACCGTTCTCTAAAAATTAAACATTTTTTCAACAAATTAAAACTTTTTCCAATAAAATTAAACTTCTGCGATCCTGCCCGATTTTCGAGATTGGTTTTCACTGGAAATGCATGTTTTGGCCGCCCCCTAAATACGAAAAACTGTTTTTAGCGAATGGTTTATGTGTGTTGTATGCGAACATGTGTTAACAGAATATCTCAAAAACGAAAAGTCGCAGGAAGCTCCAACTTGATGTTGCGTGTACGCATTCCCTCCGCATCAGATACCAACATTTCTGGCAAAATTCATCATCCGCAAGTGCGACTTTACGGATTTTTTTTTTTTTTAGTTCTTCGTAATTTTCTCGAAAGTGGCTCCAAGATTTCATTAAACTACGAATTATATCTACACATATAAATACCACTATCACTTTTATTTGAAACATTTTCCCGGGAAGATTGATTTTTTCGGAGGTTCTAGGGGAGCAGTAGCGTTATTCTTTCCATTAAAGTACCACTTCAGTATAATATATGGTTTCATCACCTAAAACATTGATAGAAAATTCCAAATTTGAAGAAAATCGGTTAACCGAAAGATTTTTGAACATTATGGAATTTTTTCGAAAACGGTTTCAACGATTTTCTTTAAACTTGGTTTGTGCTTGCTGGATAGATAGAAACGGTTCACTTATATCTGAAGCATTTTTCTGAAAAAATTGATTATTAGAGGGATATTGGCGGGGTCTGTCAGTAGTTTAAATTTAAATATTCACAAGCTTTGTTAGTTTTGACATAGAGTGCTTTCCATCAGGCCGCTCAGGTATACAAGTAAAATCCCCACCACTATTTATATGACTGGACCAACAAAACATTGTAACGTTGCAATTATAAAATTAGTTTTAACTTAAATTTGCACACGCTTTGTTAGTTTGATATAGGTATAGAGCTCCACATAAGGCCGCTCAGATATACAAGTAAAATCTCCACCACCATTTTTAGTGCCAGCCCAACTAACATTGTAACGCTGCAATTTTAAAGAAAATTTCTTAATTAGAGAAAGCGAAAGTCGAGTGAGTGATTCACACCATTTTTGTCAGATATATTTTAGCTGTGTGTTTAATTTGGTGTTAATTGCTTGGAAAAATATGAATTCTCTTTAAAAATGGTTTAATTTGATTGAGGAAAGAATTAAGATGAGATCAATAATAGTATATTATTATTATTCATGGCAAGCAGGGTGCAATATTCCTTAAGGAAGGTACTTAGACATTTGACTGCCATTTGAGGCGGAAATTTAACAATGTAGGTGCTCCAGAAGCTCTTATAATACATATCCTAGAAAACTGTTCAAATAAAAGTGATTGGTCTACAGATGGAGTACTTATTACATGAAAATTGAAAGAATGTTGCAAAAAAGTGAAACAAAAACGATAATGTAAAGTTACACTTCGGTCGTTGGATTTTATCCAAAATATTCACTTACACTCCTTGATCCTAAACGGACATCAAATTTTAACCTTCTGTAATTTCACCCAGTTTGCTAATACATGCAATTTAAGAAAAATAATTGTTAGTTCTCTGGGGACTGGTATACAGTGAATTTCAAAAATATTATGTGATCACAATACTTCTTCTTCAAGCAGTTAGACAAACTAAAAATCATTTTTTTGCCATAGATCAGCAGTAAAGACAATTTAGATATAAAACGGGAGATACCAAAGTTTTCTATTTAATTTTCATTCTAATTGATAAATTTGTGTATTTGGTTGAAATGGCAGTGACTTGAAGGTTAGGCGCTTTGTAGATTTTGTGGTAAGTTACATGCAAATTTAACCGTTTGGTAATATTGAAAATAAGAGCCCTGTCATGGATGTCTTTCAAAGGAAGCCACTCCCCCCCATACATATTATTGGACAAGTCAATAGCGACGTCATCAAAATTTTCACTTGTCTGTCCGCATGTCTCCCCAAACTTATTAATTAACTTTCTTGCAAGAAAAAAAAGTGAAATACAAATTAACAAATATTCCAATCATTACTCGCTTTTTATATCAAATTTTGTCTAATTCTGATGCAAGTTCAGAGATTTTTCCCTATAGACTGTGTTTCATTTTGTGGCCACCGACCGTTTCCCAGTGTTCGTCCATCTGGAGAATGTCTTGACTCTGATGTTGGGCGGAAGTCCGAAACCGGTCGGTGATCACACAATGTAGCAGGCTAACTCGGGAAAAATCTCTCATGTTTTCCGATTCTGCGGATCCACAGCCACAACAACTTCGATGTAATTGCTGCCAATCTGACCCTCTGACACATACATACAATTATTATTTCGCTCATCCACAGAAAAAAAACAAACAAACATAGAATGGACGAACAATGTTGAGACTATCCAAGGACAGACAGAAAGACAGATCGAAGCTCTGCTCAAAAATCTCTTCTGACGTTGTTGATGAAATATCTTCAATTCTTATGCTTTCCTGTTATTGAAACATGCGTTAAGAAACGACAAAAAATGTTCGCAAACTTAATTGAAGGTTTTTACACACAAGTAGTATCATATACTAAAGATGAAGCATTGTAAAATTGTAAGAAACTTGCCTACAGCCATGATAGTTTCGGTTCTTGGAAGTCTTTAACAGATTGTATGATTGGTTTTTAGCTGCAGCCATAATGACAGCTACATTCCGCAACTTCCTGGAATTTTAATGTTAGATTATAATAAACAATCATATAGTTTCTATAAACTAATATTTGTGTAAAAGAACGATTGCTCTTTTGCATAATGGTCAGGAGTTGCAACAGTGGAAATTAAGAAAAAAAAAGAGCGGATATATATCTAACAACCTTCTAATGTTCAAAACTCAAGGAAGCAGTGCGACATGTCCAACTGACGTCAGCAATAGGCCGAAACTAGCTGGCTATTACTTAAAACCATTAGTGGTCACTGTTGAACTTGATAAAACTTTCTGGCGTGTTTCCTGCTTTACTCCCCGCAACTACTTTAATTTCCGCGACCCTAGTAACAACACGAACCTTGTACTTCTGTTAAAGACTGATAAGTCCAAAACTACCATGTCTACCATTAAATATAGATTTCTTAATAAGGAGACAGACTGACCTGCTTATCATATGTATATTCTCGCCAAATAACATATATTCTGATCTCTACAAAACCTTTTCTTGTTGCTGTAATCGAGGTTTCGTAAATATATATTTCTCTCGATATGAAAAAAAATGTTTATAGAGAATGTACTATGTGTGTGTTTGTGTGTGAGAACAAAATATTTGAAAAAATGAAAAATTGTAGAAGCTCAAACTTGGCACTCCATTTAGGTACTATGTGCCCGCAAGGGGTATCTGTTGCATGCAGTTACTTTGGCTCCTCTGACTCCACGGGTTACCACAGCTCAGTATTCCATGCACCTCGTCAGAACAGCACACAATACACTTAAACTAGATAAACTCTACACTTTACAGACAAGGACAAACACAGTACACAAACTAGGTTTTCCATCCCTAGTTAATTGGCGAAAGCCAAGGGAGGAGGAAGGGATTAGCTCAGTGGTAACGAGCTGGACTAGCAACGCGAAGGTCCCGGGTTCGAATCCAGCATGCTGCCCTTAAATTTTCTTTTTCTAGGAGCCTCTACAACTCACTGTCCAGTGATGGTCAGTGTTGTCTGTAGCTAGAGAACACTGTTTGGAGGCCGGCTATGCATTGGAGAAGGCTCCGGGGGGCACAATAGATCTTTCAGGTCGCACTGCAATAATCCCCTACATCTATCTACAATCTATTATCTAGGTACTACATGCACTATAGCATCCAACCCCAAAATTTTGGTAAAAAATCCATCAAACGGAAGTGCAATTTTACTGGTTTTTCTTTTCAATTTTTCGCATTTTTTTAGCGGAAATAGCTCGAACGATTTTCCTTTAAACTTTGCATACTAAGCACAAAAAAAAACTATTGCTTATCCTTTAAAGAAAATATACCTTACTGAACCTAAGAAGCCATGGTTATCGAAAACGTTAGAAGATCTGAAAGATGAATTATTCTATACTCTCCGGATGGCAAGAGCTAGTAGCAATACAAATATATGGCGCAAGTATAGATCCTTAAAGAAACATCTACATGAGCAGATATCTCATGCAAAGAAGACATATTACAACAATTTGCTAGAATCAGCAATCAAACTGTCAAAAACAGCATGGTCCACAGCCAAAAACTCTGACAGAGGTAGCTGTAGTAAACCCGTTTGTTTAGCTGATAAATCTGGGAAGATAGTTTCTGATCCAAGAGATGCTGTAAATATGTTTAACGCTATCTTTATTGACAACATTCAGGATCTAGTCAGTGAAGTGAATAATATAAAACCCTCAATAATATCTAATGATAAACAATTTTCCAACCCCCAATCTATCTATTTAAAACCAATATCTTTGTCTGAACTGAAATCCTCAATCAAAACTATCAGCTAAAAATCGTCGCACGGATATGATGATATACCATGTAGCTTGATACTTATAATGGAACCTTACATTGATAAATGAATTCATCATATTTTCAATCTGTGCCTTGAAAAGGGTGTTTATCCAGACGGCATGAAGACGGCCAGGATAGTTCTACTCTTCAAGAAAGGAAAGAAGGATGACCCCAATAAGTTTAGGCCTATTGCCTTTATGTCTGTGTTTGCTAAGATCTGGATGTCCTCATTTATTAAAGATTTATGGATTTCTTAATATCGTGTAACGTCTTCTTTGAGACTCAATTTGCATTTCTTCCTGAAAAAAGTTCAATTGATGCAATTTCTTGCAAGAAGAAGTGTACAAATCCCTTGATCAAAATAAGGACGTTATTAGTTTATTTTTCGATTGCTTCAAGGCCTTTGATATTGTGCAGCATGAAAGATTGTTAGAAACTCTGGACAAAGTTGGCATCCGGGGTGTCGCTTATCAACTCATGAATTCATGTCTGGGCAGTAGGAAACAAGTTGTCACATTAAGTTGTTAACATCTGATGAACGCAATATCCAAAGAGAATTTCAATCTCGGACCCTATTATCTCCTAGTGGTGTAGGACAAGGCTCTAAGTTGGGGCCACTCCTATGTAATTTAGAGGTCAATGATGCACCCAGAAATAGTAGGAGAGGCAAGTTAATTCAGTATGCAGATGATATCAGCACAGTATTCACTGGAGGAATCGAGGATGATGTTGTGAATTGTGCCAATGTTGGAGCAGATGACATATTTAGATGGGCCAAAGACAAATGCGTTAAAATGAATAATTCCAAGACGGTTGGTCTATGCTACTCAGTTACTCCAGTTGGAAAAGAGTACTCTCCTTTATTTAAGACTGAATGTGGCAACATAATCTTCCCACCTTAGACAAAATTTCTTGAACTCCATATTTCTGTAGATCTGCGCTGGAAAGAACGTATAGGTTCACTGGCTACTAAACTTCCGAGCATAGTATATCTCTTGAAAAAATTAACTCTAATCCTCAATCTCGAGGCCTTGAAAGTAGTATATTTTGGAAAATTCCAATCAAAGGCTTCCTATGGGATAACATCAAGAATTTTCCGCATCCAAAAAAGAGCTATTCGTGCTATGGTTAAAGCAAGACCCAACGAAAGCTGTAGGTTGCATTTTAAAAATAACAAAATCCTCACAATTCCAGTTCTTTATATCTTTTCCATCTGTACGTGGTTCTATAAAATTAGAAATAATTACAACACCTTCAACCATAAATATAATACTCGGAACGTGACCACTTTCCTTTTCCTCAAGCAAACCACTCATTTTTCACATCTTCTTATTTATTTATGGGTAGGAAAATATTTAATGCACTTCCAAATGAAATTTCATCTTCACAACAATGAAATTGTTTAAATCTAAACTAAAAACTATGCTCCTGGATAGAGTAATATATGATGTGGATGATTTTCTTACATAGACTTGCTTTGTAAAGAAGTTATTAGATTGTTTAATGTATTGACATGTCTAGTTCATAGAAGTGTATGTAGAAATATTTTCTTTGGACCCAAGCCCATGCCTGAGCATAATCAGCAGAAGAAATGGAAATAGAAGAAATAGTTTTAAGGGCAGAACCCTTCAAAGCTGATTTGAGATAATGGAATTTTTGCCAATCACTTAAGTTTGGATGGTTGTGAATCAGAGATAAAAAGGAACCCCTAAAGGAAATCCATGTAGAAATATCACCATTAAAATTTGGCAAATTAACAACAAGTAATTTAATGTAAGGTTGGGGCTCTGAAATACTAGCTTCTACAGCCGTGCTATTTCCCGGATGCTGTTCATAAGATCCGAGAGACAAAGCTTCGTAATATGAATTTCGAGTACTTCGAAGGTTATCTAAACGGTCAGTAACTACGTCTTTATTATCAAGATTAATAGCAAAAGCTTTGGCTTCACTAACACGCGTTAAAAGTTTATTATATGTATCATCTATATGTGATAAACGAGCTTTAAACAAATTAGCCTTCTGAAGTTCATTAAAAATTTTATTTCCTAAACTCAAGGTTTCATTTATATCATTAGATAAATCTGAGACCTCATCTTCAAGTTCCGACACTTTAATTTCTGCCTTATTAATATCAGGTTTAGGCCCCATTGTACCAAAAGAATTAAAAAAATTAAATAAATTTACAATGAAAAAATGATTAGAAGTGGAACAGATAAAGTATGAGGCAGATTAAGTACATACAAAAATTAAATAATTCACGCCTTTTACTTGCTACTAATAGTCGAACTGCAAGTAATAAGAGATAAATTACTATAGAATTACTTATAAATTACAAATTAGGTTCATATGTATTATACATTGTATCATAAATGCCTTGTTATTATAACAAGCAGGTAGCAATATAATATAAATGATTTTTTTTCTTTAAATAATTAAGAAAAAACTGAATGTATTTTAAGTAACCTATTAAGAAATTCTTTAAATATTAATAAAAAATTGAATGTATTAACAAAATATTGAATGTACTATCAAGAAATACTTATATTTCAAAAAATATAAAAAATATTTAATTGAAACTTCCAATATTAATTTTAATATTTTAAATTTGAAATGAACCTTGTAAAGTATGTTTAGTTAAAATTATCTAAGTTCACAAATAGTACTAGTCACCTAGTAACAGCATGGCTAATCTGCACTAACAGAAGGCCAAAAAAAAAAAAAAAAAACCTAGTAACAAGATGAACTGTGAACCTACAACCTTGTGTCCAAAATTACAAGACGAAGAAATTATAATCCGGCCCGGAGGACCAGAAAACTTTGTTAAGGCTCCCGCAAATAGTTAAAAACATTAGCCTTGAAGCCTTAGGAATTGCGAGCTGGTTACTTGCCCAAGCAAACTGGACTGTATTGGAAAATAAGGGCAAACCAACCATTAGGCCCAGAATCACATTTCGTTTTATTAAATTTCAATAATCAATACATATAATAGAAATGTATAAATTATAATTTTTACTATGGGCAGAGCCTATATTACAAAAGATAGAACTGAATTTCGTATCACCGGTACAAAGGTATATATGACGTCATTACCCTTTTTTTTTCCGGATCCAATTCGAACTTCCTAGTTAATTAAATATTTTAATGTTGGTATCTGTGGCTCGTGCCGGCCGGCATATACGAAGTTATATTTGCCTGTAGAATGAGCTGGAAGAAGAGCGCTGGAGGGGGGCTGGAAGAGGGGCGCTTGGTAGCGGCTGGGCGCTGAATGGGCGTCTGGGCGTCCTGGTAGTCGTCCTGATGACGGAAATTTCTCTGGTAGGCGGTAAGACTGGAGAGAGAAAGAAACTAATCATGTAATGATAACTAGAACTTTTCCAACTGCATCCAGCTGAGCTGCCGACAGACAAAAAATTAGATAAGTAATCTAGTACAGCTTGGCCAAGACTGACTGTAGCTCCGCTCAACTTCAAAAGTCCAAAGTCCTCTTGTTTTTGATGTAGTACGCTGCTGCAGTAGGGGATTGTTTATATTACATTAAACTTAAAATTAAAATTATTATTACTCTAAATTAATCGAGGCTTTAACAGTTCGTTTACATCTAAATTGCACATATATATATATAACACAAACAATATTTTTGCGAATGATGGCAGTACTGACGTGTGATCTAAAAAAATTGTAATAATTCACCATAAAGAATTGTAATGAACTATTAACAGAATGTTTCACTATAGACTTCATTTACGTCTAGTAAATTCTGGTGATTGTACTTTAATAGGTTTCATGTTTTTAATTCATATTTGTTTTGTAGCTCATCATGTCTGTCTGTATGTTGTTTTATACCCTCCAACATTGTTTATGAAATGTCAGTCCTTGGAGTGTTTTTGGAAATTGGAATACACATCTATTTTCACAAAGCACGCTGTCATGGAACTAAGCTCTGAACCAATCTCAAGTGCTGCACCATTATCTTTAATAAATCTAATGCGAATTTCTGGTCGCCGAAATAGAAATCAATTTTATAGTCACAAGTTCAACAAGTATACATATTGTTTACACTAGGCATTGTGCAGGATAAACAGTATCAATGGTGGTGGTCCAACATGTTTGACTACAAAATCATTGTAGACCAAAATAATTTACACACTGACATTCACATGAATTTCACTAACTAATTATTACAATACTAACGGACAATTTTGCTTCAAACATGGAATTTTTACTAAAAGTTTAGTTGACATTGGCATTACATACAAGATGGTGGGGGAGATTAAACTAGAGTATACACACCCAGGCCTGTGTATGCACATTCATACAAAGTGTGTGAGACAGAGGTCAGTCGTTAAAAACTTTCTTATCCATGTGAATTTCCGGTAAAATGTCAGTTTCGAATATTGGTCACGATCGCAACCCTTCCTTTTTTACTAAGAGACAATAAAAATTATATAATGCACTTGAAAAGATAGTGGTAACAGCAGTGCTTGAAATGGAGTATTATATAATTTATATATTAATATATTATGGGAGTACAGTTTAATAGTGTAATGAATATGAGTAATGTATATTTATGCGAGAGAAGGACACTAAGTAGGGTCTATTATAGAATTATTATTCGATCAAGGAGGAAATTGAATAAGCAGGTTTATAACAGTTTGAAAGGTTATATAGGGGCCACCTACCGGTGTAGTGTGAGCAGCAGTTCGATTATTTATGTAAATAGGTATGGTCTAGAAGGGGAAGAATTGTGGCCGTAGGTGAACAGCAGGCAGTCTCGCTAAGGTGCACCACTCTGACGACCTGTGACCCATCTCCTTCAATACACCGCAAGCCTACATCGTTTGCAAACAATCGGATTGCCCAACCGATTACCGTTTGGTTACTAGCGGTTGAAAATGCACAGTAAATTAAATAGCAACGCGCCGCTGTTCCAAACAACATCACACCTTTATCATAAAGAATACATTATCAAAATTTGCGGAATATCTTTGTCAAGGCTCAACATTTTGAAATATCTATATATATGTATCTAATATGTAAATTATTGTTGGTGGGTTTATGAAGACCCCGTGGCTCTATGTAATATAACCCGGCCTTTCTTTCCTTGTCTATTTTTTTTTTATGATCCATGTGTGCATGTGTCAGTGTATAGAGGGTACGGGACGCACGTGTCCTGTAACACGTATTTGCCAGCGGAGAGGGAGGCTATTGTTTGCAATGTACAGGTTATGTTGTTGTGGCAGACACAATTGGGTGGCGGGATGATTCTCCACACCTCACCGCCGACAGACAGTAGTCACTCCGGCACAAGCGCGCGCCTTTACCTTATTACTCTTTTACCATTTTACCGCTCTAGTTTTTTTTTTGTTTAATTTTTAATGCCCCAACCAACTAACTTAGTTCTTTATACTACTTCCTTTGTGATGCAGACGGTGACAATATAGGAAAAAAATCAACACGTCCTGCAGAAGGAGGTGTTCTCGTCCAGTAACAGTGTTGTGGTAGTGTTACTTTCTATTACTGCTATACATAGAAATATTGAATAAATGTCCATTTTTTCAAATAGCCTTTTGAATCTCACTAGACCAACAAAGTTATTTACAGAAATTGGCCTGTCTCTCTGGGTGTATATACTCGTATATATCAGAGATGTATATATTAGAGAGGGAGATTTATTGCACATTATGAATGCTAGAAGGTAACTCGTAAAGAAAAAATCACAGGAAGCTCTGATTTGATAACCTTTTTGGGACCCGAAAGGAAGTTATAGGTCAAAATCCCTGTACCGGAAGTATCAATTTACTGAATGCATATTTTTTCTTTTCGATATTCTCGAAAGTGGCTCCAAATGTGTTCTTTCAACTCTCTCTTACTTCTAGAGGAAGTATTGTAATCGTGTCCAATTTTCGATTACACCGGAGTCCAATTTTGGAGTTTTCACCGGAAATAACGTTTTGAGGTCCCCTGAATGTGTGTGAACGCATGGCTCAAAAACGAAAAATCGTAGAAAGTTCAAACTTGATATTCCATTTAGGTATCACCATGGAATCCGACACTTGCTGTCAAATTCTTCACCGGAAGCACCACTTTACTGGATAATTTGTTTCAATTTTTTTGCGATTTTCCCAAAAATGGCTCCAACTTCAAAATTAGAAGATCAACTACAAATAGTAAGATCTACAACTTTTATATAAAACATTTCTCTGGGAAAATTCATTTTAGAGCATTTTCGCGGGAGGGTTTTTTTTTTATTTAATTAGATTTTTACAACTGTACAGTAGCTGAATAATGAAATAAAAGTATGCGCTAGCGCGCACATCCTGGCTTGAAGTTATGAACGACGGCTATCCAGCGATAGCAGTCGTAATACGCCTTATGGCCTTAGTGTGTACGACTGTATCTCAACACAGCCGTCGTTATGTATTTAGATGGTCTTGCGGCCATCGACGCCTTAAGGTTTTCCTCTAAAGTGCTATTTCAGTTTTCTATAGAAATCTATCGTCTAAATAATACTAGTTAGAATTAAATGTGTTGTTGAAATTCCGAGTTTGAATAATATCCGAGATGACTGGAAGTGCATTTTAACTGAAAAGTATTTTTCAGTTTTCTGCTGTTTGCTCTAAAACGACTCCAACGATTTTCTTTAAACTAAGTATGTAAACTACACATATAAAGAGCTACAATTTTTATTTGAAATATATCTCCTGGTAAAGTCATTTAAGGGGTTTCTGGGGGAGAGGGGTAAGTTTTCTCAAAAGTGCTATCATAGTTGATCATACAATTCTACCATCTAAACAAAATTAGTTAGAAATAAACAGATTGCCAAAATTCCTAGTTTCAAGAAAATTAATAAACCAGAAGTGCGCTTTTAGAGAACAGTTTTTTCTGTTTTTGCTATTTTCTCCTTGATAATTCCGACGAATTTCATTAAGTTTGGTGTACTAAATATAAAATTTGTCAATCACAATTTTGAAAACTGGAGTAAGAGAAAGTTGTGTGAGTGTATCACCAGATTCTTTTTAGAAAGTTTCATTAGCGAGAGAGAATCAAGTTTATTGGGTACATTTGATTCTATCACCTTTGATTCTATCACATTTGATTCTATCACCTTTGATTCTATCACTTTTATTTGAATATTTTTCTGGGAAAATTGATTTGAGCGAGGTTCTGGAGAAGGGATGACGTTACGCATTGTCTGCCGCTCTCCCGAGTCATGTCAGTGTATTATGAGTTTTACCGTCACTATCATGAGAAGCATATTGATTGTTGCTAATATTTCAGTTTGAAGAGTTCACCGGAAGTCTGACTCTTTTGAAATTCTTTAGTTTCTGGGTATTTCTCGATAACTCACCAGTGAATTTATTTCAGCTTGATACACTCACTAAATATAAAGCATTTACTTTTGTTTGAAATTTTTTCTAAAAAACTTTGTTTTGTGAAGTGGCGGGATATTGCGGGTGTGATGTTGAGATATTTATTAATAGTTCTTAATTTTAAGGAAATTTGTGAAATAGAAGTATAAGAATGAGAGTAGGAGGAAGTGGTGTGAATGTCTTGGTACCAGATTTATTATTTATTCAAAAATAAACTTGCCGCCATAACTGCAACATAAGTCTTCCACTTTAAACAAAAAAAAAATTATTTTAGTAGAAATCCATAGGAACAGTTACGTAACCTTTCCTCCACATATCATTTCAACATTCTACTCCGTCTCCATATTAACGTTAGAGACAATTAATATTATTACTTTGTAAAATTGTCAAGTTAGTACAAGTCAGTGAGAATCCAGGGAAGTGGGAGGGAATAAGGAAAGTGATGTGAATGTCCAGTCACGACTGTGTGCACCAGTGCGCCTGTCAACTTGATTTGTATGCACACTGCAAAACAGCCAGCCTTGGCACTATACTTTGATGAGTTGTAAGTTTTTTTGTTAAAAAAAAAGAAAACGAAGCTAAAAGTTCTTGGTATGTTTTACCACTTTATATATATGTCAATAATTAATGACATCTGCTGTTCAGGTAACTACAACTGGAGAGAGAGGGATGAAGTAATGGTGGGAAACTGGATGTATTGGCCGGTAGTGAGGATGTGCCATATTCTTACATTTTCATGTTGCTATGCGTTGAACCGTTTAGCACATCTCTATGGTCAGATCTAATGGAAATCCGTCCTTATTGAAAGACCTTATCCTGTATGCGAGCGGGCTTATCTGGAAGATTGCACCTTCTGTAACGTCTGCAACTATCATCTGTAATGCTCAAACGTAACAAATTAGATCTTGAAGAAAAACCTTTGCTTCCTTGATATGGAATCCTGTTGATTAACCTTTTAATTATTACAACAATTTATCCGACGCAAATCATATCATTTAGAAAACTTGACAAACTTAAAACCTTATTTGTAACAACATACAAGTGTTTTTTGAAAATATCTCTGTACAAACTTACTAACAAAAAACATAAAACTTAAAACGGAGCTCGTATAATTAGTTGAACGGCGCTAGTGGACAAAGCAGTTGATGAGCAAGTAAAAAAAAGTTTAATTAACTTTTAATCGATGGCTTCACATAATATAGCAATTTCAGTCAAATTAAACCAATTCAAAAATCAAATGAAACCATTTTTTTATAATAATCAAATTATTGTTGCTATTATTACGAGATGTTGAACGGCAATGGCCAGATTAAACAATTCGTTATCTTTTAAGGCGACAATTTGCAAACTATTGTTGTTATTATTACAATTTTCAATGACATTAAATATAAATACTTTTATTTAGTCGAGAAATTTTAATTAGATGTTCAAATGTCTAAAAAATGGCAATTTTGTTTTAAAGGCAAATTGTTTTACAAAGTTTTAATTTGGCGGAAGAAAGATTGTTATGAAAAAAGGTTTAAATTGATTGAGCACATCCGGGACCCTTGCGTGACTTTAAAACCTGAATACCAATTTGAAATGGTTTAAAAGTGCCTTTAGTTCACCAGCGCAAAAATTCAATGTTTCCAAGAAAATTTCAAGAGTATTATGAATTTAATTTTACGTACCACTTCAAGCATAGTAGTGATTAAAGTTTTTTTACAGAAATAAATACGTAAATTTAGGCATAAATTACTTGAGAAACATTAAAGAAATATTATCTGATTGATATAAGTATGTTGCGAATGAACGACTAGATTAAGACACGTTGAACACCGTGGTGAACATCTAGCGTTGCCATGGCCTTTGTACGTGCAGTATACTGATTATATATCATGGACTCTCTGCACTAATCATTTATTGTTCATTATGTTTCGATAGACATACAACTATTTACTTCTGATTATAGTTTAAAGCTAAAGTATGACTGTTTTTTGTTTTTTTTTGGCGCATCGACAGCTTTGGTCATTAGTGCCCCGTATTCATTATATATCTTTCCAATCTGTGGCCACTCGAGCTGGAATGACACCGGTACCTTATTTGGCAGCCACCCACAATACTTTGCTCAGCAAAGTAGGATAGAGCCTTTGGATGTTAATTTTCTTCCACACTTCCCCACTTATGTTATCGATCTAGCCGATGAGGGGGAGTGTGGAATATTATTGTTTCATCGCTTAACTTCTAGAACATAGTGGGGGTGGTTCGAACAAAAACCAAAAGCATCATTATTTTCCATCAGATATTGTAATTTTCATATTTAGTTATATGACTTTGTTTAAGGAGACTATTGAACAAACTAACTGAGAGGTGCAGTACTTTGATCATTTGTTCCAGCACCTTCTATTTACGCTAATCCTAAATTAAACTAAACCTGAAATACTTTTCCTTCTTTTTTTAACCCCAAGAGAAAGGATAAAATACTAATCTAACAATTTATGCCAACATTCTCGCTAATAAATACATTCTCGCCAATAAATACATTCACATATAAAACCGTTCACGCTAATAAATCATTCTTGCTAATAAATGCATCTCGCCAAGAAATACATTCATGCTATAAAACTGTTCACGCTAATAAATACATTCTCGCCAATAAATTCATTCATGCTAAGTATATACACGAAGGGTAAAGTACTAGATATTTCTTTCCCCTTTAAAGTACTAACCTAACGGGTGAAGTACTCAATATTCCTTCACCCAGAGTTGCCTAACCTAATTACTAAATCTAAATTATGTTATATAGATTTATATCTTTCAAATAGTCGAATAGTCTCCTTATGTAAGGAGAACCCTCTTGTAAAACGACGCGCTTATCACGTGGCAGGCCTGTTTTTCTCTCTGCCTGTACTGTGCCTGACACCCTTCCAACTCCTGCGCTATCGTCAGCATTTCTCGGCAATGAGAGCACCTCGGACTTCTTCCACCAATGAGGAGGTGCCCGTGAGTCACACGTGTATGACCTATCCTTGGCCTTGTCAAAATCATGGATTCGTGGCGCGGGTAGTTCTCGATCATGATATTTCGCACACCTGGTTTAATATCTTTTAATTTTTCATTTATTCTGTCCTACTGACTTTGCCATTTTTTATTGATAATATATTTCAGATAAACCTGTAAGTCAGTGGGCCGTAAGGGGTGACATCATTTGTTTTTGTAGAGGCTCGCTTGGTTGCCTCGTCCGCTTATTCATTATCGGACACACCAATATGGCCCGGCACCCAGGCGAATTTCACCCCTTGACCACGTGCAGGCAGTTGCTGTATTAAGTTGTAAATATTGAGGACCATTGGATCCATCGAGAATTTATCCGAGAGTATGTAATGCACTTAATGAGTCCGTTAATATTAGTGTTTTATTATAATTTTTATCTCTTAATTAATTGCGAACATCTCAGCTATGTACACGGTTGCATATTGCGGAAGTGTCCAACTAAGAGTAACTCCCTCCGTGTACACAGCACTACCTACACCGTCCCCTATCTTCGACCCGTCAGTAAAGACAGGCTGGAAATCATGATAAAAGTTTAATATTTCTAACAATTTTTGCCTATAGGCGATGGGTGGTGTTTCCTTTTTTTTATGTGTTGCCAGGTCGATATGGACGCTTGCAAGGTAGTAGCCATGGGAGTAGGTGCGCAAAGCGCCAACCTACCACTGGGTCAAAGTCTACTCCCTCCGCTTCTAAGAGCTCTGGGATTGGACACCGAGGGGTCGCGTCCGTGATAGCTGTTGACGGTACTCTTGTTGAAATGGGCCCTCGAATATGGTATGGAATAACGGATGAAACCGCTTTCCCCATATTCCGGCAATGTAGGTCAGTGTAAGCTGTTCCCTCCTAAGTTGAGGAGGTAGCATCCCCGACTCTACATATAGGCTTTCTAAAGGACTGGTCCGGAAGGCGCCTGTAAACAACCTAATTCCTTCATTATAAATCCTATCTAATGACTTCAGGCGTGGTTTGCGCGCTGAGCTATACACTGGTGCTCCATATTCCAATTTGGAGCGGGTAAGCGCAATAAAAATACGCTTTAGGATTTCCCGCTCCGTACCCCATTCATAGGTGCCAAGAAATTTCAAAATATCGAGGGTTCTCCTTGCTTTCTTACATGTATAGTCTATATGATTCTACCACGTTAACTTAGTATTGAACATGAGACCTAGAAAACTTGAGCTTTCTTTATATTGAATCGGCGTGCCGTCTAAGAATAAAGTAGGCGGATTATGCTCGTGCCTTAAGCGGCAAAAATGTAGGCATAACGTCTTAGTATTAGAGAATTTAAACCCGTTCCTAGAGGCTTCATTAGCCATATATCTATTGCCTGTTGCAGGGTTCATTCACCTCGCTAAGATCACTCCCTGATAAATAAATAGCGAGGGCATCAACATATAAAGATGTTTGGAATGGGTCTCCTTCAACTTCGGCAAGACAATTAACCGCCATCGTAAATAATGTAACACTTAGTACGACCCCTGAGGTATTCCGTTCTCATGAAAATGAGGGTCTGAAAGGACCGCCCCCAGTCGCATCCGGAACCTTCGCGACTCAGGAAAGCAGCGGAGGAAATTCTGCGGCTTCCCTCTCAGTCCCCATTTGTCACTCTTCCGCAAAATCGCAGATCTCTACGTCGTATCATAAGCCTTCTCATGGTCCAAGAAAACGGCCAGCACATGTTCCCTCCGCATAAATGCGTTTTGCACATAGACCTCGAGTTGGCTCATTAGATCCATCGTGGAACGATATCTGCGAAGTCCCGCTTGATGCTGGCTGTAAAGTCCTCTCGTATCCAATCTATAATTAATCATAGATTCGAGGATCTTACTCAAGCAGGTCGTCAACGAAATGGGCCTGTAACTAGGGTCTTTTCCTTCTAACCATCAGGGTATTGGCCCGTCTCCCATATGCTGTTATACAACTGGAGAAGAGCAAGCTTCCGAGCTGAGTTCAGATTTCTTAGCATAGCATGGGATACCATCAATCCCTGGAGCAGTGTCTTTGCATTGAGTAGTGCATTTTCTAATTCATGGATGGTCAGCGGTTCGTTGTAAGCGTCATTGAAGGCGGTTTCAAAATCGAGTGGCTGTTGCTCCACTCACCTTTTTGTCGGAGGAATTCGGCTGAGTAACTCTGAGAGCTGGACACTTGCGCAAAATGTCCAGCAAAGGCCTCAGCCACGTCTCGTGGCTCGGTGACGACGACATCATTAATTTTTAGAGCTGGTATCAACGGGGTTCTACGTCCTCAGAGAGGGATCTTACGTTATCACACACTTCCTGTAGCGTCAACGATGATGAAATCTTAAACACGTAGGAAGTGAGGGTTTTCCATTTTGCTTCTTTTATTATCCACCTCCCTCTGGCTCTTAGTCTTTTAAAATTATTGTATTAATTTCTCTTCCGTAGGATATCTTTTGAACCTATTAAAGGCTCGCTTTTTGGCTGCGTTGGTTATTTTACACTCCGGGGTCCATCAGGGCACGGGGGGACTTACGACACTCCCGCCTACCCTCAGTATTGAATGGCTGCTTGCGCTTCTTCACAATTGTTTGCATCAAGAGTGGCATCTCCTGTGAGGGGTGGTGCCACTACTCTAGCAGAGAACGCAGCCCAATTTGCTCTTTTGATAACGTATCTCTAAGGCGATATAAAATCTGCCCTAGAGATGGAGCTCGATGCTAAGATTGGATAGTGATCACTATGAGATAATTCATTTAATGTGGTCCATTCTAAACGTACGGCTATGGTGGGCGTTGCAACACTCAGATCAATGGCACTAAAGCGCCTTGCGTATGCGTTAAAATATGTTGCTGCACAATTATTGAGAAGTATCATATTCCCATTATTTATAATTCCCTCAAGAGCTCTGCCTGGAGCATCGGTTCGAAATAACTACCACCAGGTGTTATGAGAGTTAAAATCTCCCATCAGTAACATCGGGGCAGGGAGCTGCGAGAGCAGATTCTCCAGGTCACTTCTCCGCCAGACTGTATCTGGTAGGTAAATACTAACTAAAGTGACAGCACGGAGACAGCTTGTAGATTGGTTCGTAGGTTCAGCCGTGCGCCCTCCCACCTGGGACGGGTTGCACCTCTTTGCCATATATATTGTACCCAGAGATGTGAATTAGTTGCCTCGGGCGATTTTTTTTTTCTTGGAGGCACAACCCAAATGGACGGTATTCCGCCACCAATCGGCGTAAACCTATCATGTTACTCATGTAGCCCCTCAAGTTCCATTGAAGAATGTTCTCACACATATTAATATATGGGTGACCACATGTGGCAAGATCTTCTTAATATCTTTAGAATTTGACATATTTACAGAATTTTTAAGACTATAAAATATTTTACAAAATTTTTGGAAATTTAATATAAATACGAGCAATTTAATATATATACTGGCTTACATACACGGATGCCGAATTGAGAAATTCTTCTTTAATCAATGGCACACTCTTTCCGCGGCTTGCTTTTGGGCTAGCCATTTTCTTTCTCATCGGAGGGAAATCAGACTGATTTCTTCCTTTCGATTCTGATGCATCGATGTATGTCCCCAGCAGCTGCCACTGCTTTTTGTGGGAGCAGACACTCTTGGAGGACGTCTATCTTCTGTTTGTAATTCTTTTCCCCTTAATCCTTACTGGAAAAGGGAAGACAGTACAAACTTTGGTTCTTTCCTCTTAGGGGAGCGTTTCGGTGGACTAACCACCTTCCACTCCTCTTCAGTAGTAAGGCATGATTAATCCACCTTAGAATCTGGAAGTGGGAGTGGTTGTTGGTAGCCTTGCGGCTACCAGTGCCTCTTGGAGGGGTAATATGTCTGAGGGTGGTGGGTTTTTCCCACCTTAATAGCTCCACCCACAGCAGGGGAAGAGCTGGGTGGTAGGATTTCTCCCACCTTTCTAATAGTTCCCCTTAGGGCCGGGGATGAGCCTTTTATTTGTTGCCCCTGGGTATTTACAGGGGCTTCGATAAAGTGTGCTACTGATAAGTGTGCCCTTGCTTTTTCAGAATATGAAATTTCTTGATTTACAAACGATTTACTTTCAACAATCGTCCTTGCCTCATGGTAGGGCAATTGTTGAAGTGTTTTCACTCTTTGAATTTCCTTTTCTATAATTAGAATAGGAACACCCCGAGGAACTGGCAGTGTGTTCTCCGCTACAATTTACACACGTTATTGGCGGTACACATCCGCCTTCATGTTTAATTTTACCACATTCACACACCGCCTCAGTTGCCTTACATTTCATTGAAGTGTGCCCAAACCTTTGACATTTATAACATCTCATTGGACATGGTATATATGGGCGCACTCTCAATTTGTAGGAGGCGGCATCTATCATTTTTGACAGTTCTGAGTGATCATACGTCAGCAAAAGTGAAGAGGTGCCTACTAAATCACCATTCTGCACCCCTTTATGCGCCTTACTCCACCTGTTACTCCACCGATTACACCTGTTACTCCAGGCCCTGATCTGCCAGACTCCCTTTTATGTCTTCTATTGAACTATTTAGTAAGTCCCTGCATGTAATCACGCCTTGAGAATTATTTAGGCGTTTGTGGGGCTTTCAATTCAGCATCCGTGTATTTCTCTAAACTTAAGATGGCTTTTGCTTGTGTTCGATTCTCAGATTCAATGCAGATGGAGCCATCACTTAATTTTTTGATGCTTTTGGTTTTCCCCAGTGTTGTCTTAATAAATTTATAAAGTTTAAAGGAACAGTCATTTGTGAAGGTTTCTTTTTTCTTTTTTATAACGAAATACCTGCCCCAATTTTCTTCCTCTAAATTTAAAAACAATTTTTCACATACCTCTTAAAGTTGCCGCCCCTGGCCTTCTTCCTTGGCGGGGAAGGGGGGTTGTAAGGCTGCAGAGTTACCTGCAAACCAGATGTTGTTGATCAAATGTTACTGTCCGTTGATATGCCTTGTCCGTTGCCTTTCAGTCCAATCGGTGGGGGAGTAGAAGGATCTGGGATGTACGGAAAGGATTATTTGGAATAGGGATAGGAGAGGATGTTAATAGGGTGAGAGTTGGTGAGCTAGACCCTGAAAGGTTTTTATTATTATGATCCATAATAACAAAAGGGTTTCATCGAGATAGGTGGTCCCGCCTCCTGGACGGGGCACCCGGTTAATGAATGTCCGGTGCCACGGAAGACAGCGTTCCGATACCGAGATATCGACCGTGCCCCCGTGGCCCCCTTCTTAGCCCTAGGAACCCACCTGAGGCGGAATTCCCTAGCCTTCTTGGAGTCGGCCTGTTCCCCAGGTAGAGCTCTCGGGTGAAGCAGAAGCCAAAGACATGTGTTGAGATCGGACGCCCGCAGGTCGTCGTCTCCCTCAATGCCCAGGATCCTCTTTTCCACCCTAGCCCCAAAGCCTCGTGCCGACAAGCACGAGAGAGAGATATACTCCAAGCTCTCAACGAGTGCGTGTTCTTGTTCGTGCAGTATGTGTAGTCGTCTGTAAAGTGTTAATTGTTCAGGTGTAAGTGGGTGTATGTGGTAGGGGGCTCGAATTTGCCTCTGGCGTCGCTAGACCCAAGTAACTGCACGTGCACACAACAACTACCTCTGCAGCCCCTATGTGTATTTTGTGAATGTAGGGAGGTTTAAGTGTAAGTGTTGTAGTTTTGTTAGACTGGGGTACCCACAGGGACTCCAAGCTCCCTGAGAAGAAGTGGCTAGTCTACTTCCCCCTACGGGGACTATGCTGTTATTAACGAAATATATATTTAGCTGAACTGTAGCTATTTCTAGTGCGTTATTTTAATTTGTTTGTGTGTTTGTTTGCAGGTGTTATCAAGAAGTTTGCTGACTTCTGAGAGATTTACATTGAAGATTGAACGTTTTTACCTAATATGGGTAGGATCCACCAAATCTGAAGATACTCCGTAATGCTACTTGGTCGGACGTTGGTGAAAACTAGGTACAGAGTGCGGCCAAGTGCCGCCAACAATCAACAGAACTGATGACCATGGCAGATGCGCAAGTGGAAACAAGCGCCAATCATACTGGCAGCTCTAGAAGTAGCGACATATTGCACAAACGTTACACAGAATATAAGAACAACAATAACAACAACAATAATAATTATCCATTGGCCACCAACAATAACCACCACGTCCGGCAGAAGCAGCGCAAACGGAAACGTCTGAATCAAGTAGTGGACCAGTTGGCCGTGCACGCGGCTCCGCTCAACAACAACAACATCACCGTACATCACAACATCAACAATAACAATAACGAGGAGTTACGAGTGAAGGAAGAAATGTTGGATATTGCTCAACCATTGCTCAAGAATTGTAAACTCAAGGATGAACCGTACAGTTATCCATCCGAAGAGGAGGAAGATGAAGTGTTCAGCCAAGCGTCCTCTTCCAAATCTCCACACAGCTCTAATACAGATTCACCTAAAATAAGTTTTAGTCCTTTAAGATTAAAAGATTCGTTAGAAGAAGATGATCGAGGTTCACCACACGAAGTGAAATCAGAATACCGTAAATACGAGCTAAACTACAGTATCCAGCCTCGATATCCTCCCTGTAAATGCACTGTGTGCGCAACTGGAGTTCCGGCGCATCCATTTCCCCTGGAAAGGTTTCATCCGATTACACCTGTTACTCCACCTATGGCTGCCCCTGTCTACAGTTTTGAACAATATCTACACTCCAAATATTTACCAGAAATCTTCAGGAAAAGATCACATTCGGATTCCGATTTACCAATGTGGTTTGAAGCGAAAACTGAAAGGAGCGATCGGTCCAAAGATTCTTCACTCAGCTCTCCACAGGATTCACCATTAGATCTTTCAATGAAGAGTTCAAGAAGTTCCGAAACCTCACCGAGCTCTGGAGATTCATTTACAACCGTGCCGCCACTGTTAGGTGGTTTTATGCCTCCGAGAGGTAACATACCAGTACCAGTAGTCAAGGGAGATGTCGCTTCACCTACCACTAAAGAATCTGTAGCCGTCTGGTATAACATGGAAGTATCTCCAGTAGTCGAAGAAATGCCACCTGGCTCTGATGTAGCATACGTCTGTCCAGTGTGCGGTCAGATGTTCAGCCTTCATGATCGTTTAGCCAAACATATGGCTTCCAGGCATAAAAGTCGAACCCATCCTACAGATCCGGCGACAAAGGCCTATCTGTGCGAAGTGTGTCAAAGATCGTTCGCCAGATCGGATATGCTAACCAGGCATATGCGTTTACATACAGGTGTTAAACCATATACGTGTCGGGTGTGTGGCCAAGTGTTCTCCAGGTCGGACCATTTGTCCACACATCAACGAACTCATACGGGCGAAAAACCTTACAAATGTCCACAATGTCCGTACGCTGCGTGCAGACGCGACATGATTACTAGGCACATGCGAACACATTCGAGGTACGAGCCAGGCGCCTTAAATACTTCCTCAACGGAAGAGTTTAGTTCGCCAAGGTCATTGTCACCCCCGTCAGCGCCCACAGACTCCCCAGATCTGGATCTGCTCATGTCTGCTTCTAACCAAAGAGATAATAAATGCCATCAAAGTACTGCCATCCATGAACGCAAAACTTCACCATTATAAAATTTGCTTAAGTTTGGTTCTTCCAAATTTTTCTTTTAAAAAACCTGTTTAAAATATCCCCATTGTTTGTTAATGTTTGCACTGACCAACTAAAAAGTTGGCAGGTTTTTCTTTACTGAAATGTTCAAAGAAAAATCAGCCAATTTTTTGTTGCAATACCTTCTGGTATCGTCTTGTTCAGTGAAGACGACACCAGGACGTCTGTTATGTCCCAGAATGTCTGCAGTATTGAAGTCCTGGATGTTCTAGTTATCTGGAATTATCGGAAGTTGTTTCTTTCGGTCGGGTGCCTCCCAATTTAACAAAAAATACTAAAACAAACTCGCTTGCTCAATTTCTTGCCTAAATTATTTAAGCAAGTCTACTTAATATAATATTTATTTAAATAATATAAATAAATTGTGATGTAACTGTTAGGTGATAAAATAAATAATAGAAATTTATGGCCGAGTTGTGATACACAACTTGTTAATGTTTATATATTCAACACCTAATTGTCAAATAGATACAGTTTGAAACTTTGTTAAGTGAAGTTTCTGTTTTTATTAAAAACGAAAATTTCAAAATTAACAAGTAGAGAAAATTAACAACTTTTGTTTAATGATAACTGTGAGAGGTAATTTTAGTTGAAGTTAACCTGTTAATGTTACCTATGTTTTATATTGCTTGTTTCGGTGTTGTTACATTAATGTTGTTTACATTTAATTGATATTAAATTAATTTAAAACAAAGTTATTTAATAACGTCTTGGATTGGAAGGACTATTGTGTTCAGTTAATATTTTAGTAAAGGTTGGCAGCACTGCTCACTCCGTCTCAAGATCTCTACAGTATTGCTCTCTAGCGTCAGCCAAGCTCATATTTACCTTGTCTTTATCTGTTATATTATATTACAAAATGAATATATTTACAAATATATTTATATAAATATATATATCTGATTCTATGGTGACATTCTCACGTCGCAGAGAAATAGATAAAAGTTGTTAAAGTGTAAATTTGTGGTTATTATATAATATATTATATTTATATGAAAGGAAGCTATGTAACAGTGGAGTAGCGCCAGTAGTAAGTGCTGACTTGATCGGACAGTGCCGACTTAATTAAACAATGCTGACTCGGATCAGACGGTACTGCTAAATCAGATAGTGCAGACTTGGTCGTATATTTCAGAGGCGCGCTTCCCAGTGTTGCCAATCTCACACAGCTTCCACTGTTACATAGAATCTTTTGTTTTTATTATTCTTATTTTTCTGTAATTATTATTTAAACAAACACACAGAGAAGTTGTAATATATAAATTATTTTTACTTTGTATATATCAATTTTTAATGGGAGAAATAGAGTGGTAAGATTTAAAAAAAAAAAAAATAGTGAAAAAATAAAAGAATCTAAATTTAGTGTGAATGAGTTGGATAGAGTGAATGTGTTCTATGTTGTCTATATATGTCTATCACATTGTATATGATGGCCTAGTCTGAAATTATTGTTTACAGTAAATACTTTGCCAAATTAATGCTGTTGCCCACCAGTGCATGAGTGTGTGTAACAAGTAAACAAAGAGTACAAAATAAAGAAAACAAAACATACATTGGCGAACCTAGTGTTCTCTGAGTGTACTTAAAGTCGCCGTAGACATACCATGCTAATTAGCAAGTGTTAGCTAGGGGCTGTTCTCTGTTATAATCTCAAATCGTACTAAAAATCAAGTCATTGTAAACTTCTTTTTTATATTTTTTACATTTAGAACAATAAAATATTATATTTACTGTGACCACCATCCTTTAAACTATTTTGCTCAAATAATGTCCCCTCCCAAAAAATCTAATATGTTTGGATGTTTTATTATTATAGTTATTGCCATATTTATTAATTTAAACATGATTTTTTAATTGTTGACCTGAGATTGAGAGCTTTTTTTTTGTTAATCATTTTGAATGAACAGTTTAATGCAAAAAGAGAAAAGAAAAAAAGAAATTAAAAATAATATTTTGAATAAAATTTGTGTATTTAATTGGTATACCAATGGCTTTCAGTTCTACCACTCCTTTCTGAATGTACAGATGGAACATATAGCTCGCGTTTGGTACGCTGTACTCTTACAGTAAAACATAGGATAATGTCCAACATCACATTAAATGCTTTCCGCAACTTACTCATCAAATGTCTGTGAAGATAAATATTTACATAACAAGTCGATAACACATTGTTATGATATCTGTATAGTATTGGTTATCAATTCCAACTTGGATTAATTACATCATATTTCTCAGGTAATCTATCTGAATTGGTAAAACAATTATTTAAGTTGGGACAACACATCTGATCATTCTTAATTGATTATGATATCAACTCAGGTAAGTATTATCATAACTATTCAGATAAAAGTTGATTGTATACCAATTTAGGTAATGGTTATAATATCAACTCTGTTAGCAAATTTTCAACGGGGGATACCAATGGCCACCAGCTCAGTGGAGAAGGAGTGGGTTTATAACAAGAAAGGACAAGGATGAATAATTAACCAGAATGATGTTGGGCGCCACGTTAGTTTCAGAGGGAGAGGGGCAAACTAACGAAACCCCTAAAGAGAAAAATAGAACATGGACTGAGAGGGGAACAGAAAAGATAAAAGAGAAAGAAAAAGGAAAGGGGGAATAGGTGAATTCAGAGAACAAAATGATAGATATTTGGGGAGGGGAATGAATGTTATTATGCCCTATACTCGATAATCAAATATATAAACACAAACAACTAGACATCACAGAAAATGTAATAGCAATTCGCAGAAACCTAACACAGTGACTATTTATTTACTAAGAGAACCAGTCTGATGGCTTCACTAGCACTGATACACAAATACAACTATCAAACACTTTACAGCAATCAACAATAACAATCAAAATTATAAAACTATATTCGTCATATAGGCGGATGTCTTTTAGATACTCTATATTATTCGATTAATATTGAGATCATTACCTAGAGCTTCTTGTATACTTTTGGAATAAAGTTTAATAATCATCTACTGTATAAAGGGCAGTTTTGTACTATACGCTTTACTATCAAGGGGCAGTTACAGGTGTTGCATAGAGGTCCATTTCTCTACTCATCAGGTATCCGTGAGTTACGCGGTTATGACCAATTCTCAGTCAGCTATCACCACTTCTTCTCTCCTTACCTCTGTAACAGGTGTCCCAGGGTGTTACGATTCCCTTTATTTCCCTCAGTTTGTTATCACTCACTGAGGTCTACTCATCTTGCCAATCTTGACGAATTTTCCTTTTTATACCATTTGTTACGTCAAGTGGCATGTGTCTCTCGAATGTCATCTCCATATTTGTCGCCTCTTTAGACGCCAAGTCAGCGAGTTCATTCCCTGCAATACCTGAGTGCCCTGGCACCCAAACCAAAACAACATTAGTTCCCTCCTGCCTCATGTTGTACAAGGATGTATGGATATTCTGTACAATTGGATGCCTCGAATAGATTTGTTTTATAGAGTATAAGGAGCTCATTGAGTCTGAACATATTGCTGAATGCCCCTCAATTCCTTCCTCCAACAATAGTCAGTGCTATGTGAATTGCATACCGCTCTGCTTGGTATCCGCTACTTAAAGAGGACAAACTGAACTTGTAAATTCTGTAACCGATTACAACTGCAGCCCTACAGCCTTGTGGATTCTTTGCCCCGTCAGTGAAAACAACATATTTGGGTTTCATTCGATCCATAAGTTCTAGGTAATAATGTTTATAAATGGACACTGAGGTTGAATCCTTAGGATATTTAAGTAGAGATGAATCAACTATTATATGGGGAATTATCCAGGGGGATATCGCATTTTGCTGGAGATAAAACATTGCAGGTATAGAAATGTCCTTTTCTGTAATTACGCCTTTGCATATTACGATTCGTATCGTTCTATGATACAGTTGTTCCAGCGGTAGGCAAGGGCCAAAGACGAGTGTTACACTTGGGAATCCACAGGTCTCCGTCGTCCTCAGCGCCCAGGATCCCTCTTTCCGTCAACATGGGTTGCCACGCACGGCAAACACGTGGGAGAAAGGAAGCTTTCTCGCCACGAAATCGAGACCCCTAGTGTATATTAGTGTGGTGCGATGATGATGGTGTGTTAGCGCATGATGCTGTAAGGTGTATATGCGCCCGCATGTGATGTACACACTTACATATAATATATACATACAAAAATACATATATATGGGTACACTCACATGTGTATATGAATGTGTGTGCATGCGTGTGTGTGTGCTGACTGGTACCCGTGGGGGCGTCACTCCCCTAATCTGCTCTCCCTTCATGGATTTATAAAAAAAATGGTTAATGAATATATATAAAAAAAAAAGATTCTAATATTTCAACAAATTACGCCCCCCCCATGACATTGTTAATGGAACAAAATTTCAGTTTCCCTGGCTATTGAATTATCAAGAAAAACTCACAGAATTTCAATATTCAACCAAACATCTCTACGACAAAATATAACGAGTTCGAAAACAGGCCAAACCAAACACGAGAAAGCCAAACAGATTAAGGAAAAATATTACAATAAAAGTGTTTCCAAAGAAAGACTAAACGTAGGTGACCACGTTTATCTAAAAACATTTACATCAACAGGGAAATTTATAGAAAATATCATGGCCCCTATCAAATTTATAAACTATTTCCCAACCAAACAGCCACTATAACGTTGAATAACAACGAAAGAAAATTAGTGCACCTCAGCAAGCTGAAAAAAGACAAAGCCACACAGCATGAATGTACGGCCAAGAAAAACATAAAATTTCAACCATAAACATAAAACTTTTTCACCAAATAATTAAATAAATTTCCTGGTATTGGTAGGAGAGAATTTCATTCTTATCTAGTCCAAGGAAAATTTTCAAAATTTAAAACCAATTTTAAACAGAAAATTATCCCTCATGTGCTAGAATAACATAATTTTTTATAACAAATATTAATCTAACAAACATTGAATTTTAGATCACACAAATATTTTAAACAATTATTGTTTTAATTCTAATAATTTAATCTTACAGATCGCGACGAGATATCCTCCAATCATTTATAAATAATACATTTTATAATAATTCGTTTTATTTAACACTTTCTTAAAGCTTTCTTTTCTTAATTATCTATAATGTTCCAGGCAGAATAAAAGTAAAAATTCTTTTCTACAATTATATAAAATACACTTTAATCTTTCTAATAAACTAATGCATGTAGATACAAAGGCGGTAAAGATTACCATGAGCTTTTAAGAAATTTTATGATTATTTAATGATGATATTAAAAAAAGGATAACCAAAACAAATGCTTAACCACTGAAGAAGAGAATAAGGCAACTTAATTAGAGAAAAAAAACAACAAAATAATCAAAAAAGTAGTTAACGTAGTAAATAAATATAGTAGAATATTGTCGTGCAATATAAAGTAGTTAATCTAGTATCATAAGTGTGAAAGTAGCCAAAGAATTAAAAACTTATGGGGAAATGGGAATCGAATCTTGAATTAAACGGTATCAAGCGACGCCTTAGCTCACTCGGCCAGCGTGACACTTAGTTGGCATGGTTCTTTTTATTTTCTCTGATAATAATATTCTATTAATTCTCTGCCTCTTAACTGTTCATTGAGGAATATAAATAGTTTTTTTTTTAAATAAATAGAAATTAATTGCCAAAAAATAATTGTTACTACCCTAACTGAGAAAAGAGAAACAGATCGCTCTGTCTGACAATAATTTTCTTTCTCTTTATTCTCTCTCTCACCAGCCTCAAATGACGTAACATTCGTTTAATTTGCAATTGGAAAAATCTATAAGGTTTCATTTGTGGCGAAATTAATATAACTCACTAAGAAAAAATAATATTCAATTTAGTCTAGAACAACAAAACGTAATAATATATCATTTGTTGAATATCTAAAATACAAACCAGTAATAAATAAATAAAAAATGCAGGAAGGTTATAATGTTAATGTACATTGGAACTTGTATTTATTTTTATTTACATAATATGTATATTTGTAGTAAACCTTTTTATCTATCTAAAAAAAAAAAAAAAATGGGGAACATTAAAATTAAAATAACTGGCCTCTTCTATCTGCCGTATGTACATAAAAAATTATTTCATAAAATAAATCAAAGAAAATTGCAATTCTTGCAAAGAGAATTTTATCATTAACTAAACAAAAAATAATTAATAAAAAATTATGTCATAAAATAAGATAAAGGAAATTGAAACTCTTGCAAAGAGAATTTTATCACCAATTAAACAGAAAATGATTATTATTTCTGTTGAAACCAAAAATATGAATTTTATGCTCAGAGAGAGAGCTCAATAGGCAAACAAAAATTATAAAAACAAACGAATTGTTTTTTTGAATTTGTAGAAAACAAAGTGAAAATACTACAGTTCGGAACAGTTCTGTGAACATTAAGTCACTTCACCACAGGTTTTCCAATTTATTTATGTAGTTATTTAATTAATTAATTATGTTGTAAATTGGATGTTGAGGTTCGGTCATACAAAAGAACTCTTTTTAAATTTCTACCGACGTTTCGGCAAATTTATTGCCTTCTTCAGGGTCTGTACAAAGGTTTTAATACAAATCAATAAAAAGTAGAAACAACATAAAATATGAACATAAAATAAATATTTTCAAAATAATTTTTTTTTAAATAAACTAAATAAAAAGTATGATATATATAGCATATTTAAATTTATTTTAAACTATTGTAGAACAGATCAATATTAAACTAAATCACAACTATTAAAACTTTGACAATTTGTGGCATATATAAGAATAAAAGTATGGAAATAACTTAGGAAATGTACTTACAAAAATTTTCAGTTAGAATTCCAGTAGTAATTAATCTAGTTTAACCTGTGACATACCATCACCAAGTGTTACGGACATTGGATGGGTCAAGGTTTATAAAGGGCTAGGAGAGCGGATGGGAAAACCGTGCTTAGTCTGTATGTTGTTTTGGAAATTCCAGGAGATTGTTATAA
>JAAEAF010000578.1:0-144862 GCA_011037195.1 Triatoma infestans
GATATTGACGAAAAACTGTTCGTCGTACTTGAAAACCAAAGGCCATGGCTGCGAGTAACATTTGAATGTGCGCGTGCTCCACTGACCGCCAACGGCCCTTATCAGGGCCAGCAACTAAAATGTACTGGCTCTCGATTTCTAATCAAAATTCTGGAATTTTTTCTTCGCTATTCTTAAGTGTTTCATTTGTGCCAGCGACCCACCAAATTTCAGCGTTTGTGCTGCAAAATTGACAAAGTTATTGAGGCGTCAAGTTAGACTGGCCACCAATTTCTATTCACTTTTTTAAACTTTTCTCTTTGCCAATCGTTAGTGCTGCGTTTGTGCCGGCGATTCACCAAATTTCAACGTTTGTGCCGTAAAATTGACAAAGATATTGACGAAAAACTGTTCGTCGTACTTGAAAACCAAAGGCCATAGCTGCGAGTAACATTTGAATGTGCGCGTGCTCCACTGACCGCCAACGGCCCTTATCAGGGCCAGCAACTAAAATGTACTGGCTCTCGATTTCTAATCAAAATTCTGGAATTTTTTCTTCTCTAATCTTATGTGATTCATGTTTCTAATGGAGTTTCAGAGAAATTTTAATGCTGCGTTTGTGATGGCGAATTGTTACTTTCTTTGATTTTGTTCACAGAGGCTCTCATAAGTCCATTGATTTAAGAACTGATTCGATGTGGTTTTGAAGTGGTGTTATAATGTTTCTCTGTAAAGTGTGGTTTAAACCGCTTTTATAAATTGAAGCCAATTGACGTTTAGTGAAGAAAAGAATGTATAAAGAAAATTTTTCGCTAATCACTACCAAAATTACAGTAAGGGATGCCCTTGTCAGTGTTTAGCAACAGTTTTTTCTTTTCATTAAGCATCCTTTACCTAGTCCATTAGTGGCTAGTGTATTAATTATAATATAACACTAGTATAATATAATATAGTAGCTCATTCTTATTTAGACATTTATATCAAGGCGATTTGAAGGTTCAATTTATTTGCAAAAACGTGGATCAAATTGAGTTAAAATTAGTTAAACTCTTGATCTTTCTAATACAGTGTTATTAATATAGAGGCTTCTATTAGTATCTGCGCCTTTTCTAACATTGATTGTATTTTTTTATTTTTTGTTGTTTTTTTTCGCAAAATTTAATTAATTTTATGGTAATTTTAAAATATGCCTAATACTGATCAACCTAGATTTAGTATGGACGAATTTAAACAATTATTAATAGAGATAAAAAATAAAGTTGATTTAAATACTCAAGAGGTGTTAGGAATGAAAAAGTCTTTTACCTCTATCAATGTTAAAATTGATAAGTTAACATCAGAATTAGAGGGATTCAACATTGAAAAAAAGGAGCTTAAAGAGAAATTGGTCAAGGAAGAAGCAGAGATAAGGCTTCTAAGAAGTAGAGAAAGAGACTATAACTTACTAATTTACAACATTGAAGAACCGGATAAAGAAAGTTATGAAATGGTTTTTTTTCAATAATGTTTTTTTTTTTTCACTTTATAAGGTTCTTTAATTAAAGCTTATCAAAACCATTTAATATCCTGTGATATAGAGTTTGTTTTGAACTCCTCCTACAATATCTGGTACAAGAGAATTTGTTCTCTAAATTTTTGGAGAGAAGTATCTGAATATTAATTGTGCTATTGATAAGGTGGGAGTGCTCAGCATGAAATATTTTTCTATAAAAATTGGTTGGGAGAGGTCCACATTCGCAACAGGTATGCAATGTAAATTGTGCGGAAATGATAGAGACAGTTTGCAACATATGCTAGTTGTGTGTCCTTCACTAACAGAAGAAAGAAAAAAATTTTTATCTCAATATATTCTCTCAAATAGTTCTAACTCTGATCTTCTGGAAGATCTGTTAATTGTGGAGGATATAAATAAGTTGAATTCTATCTATCTATTTCGTTGTTAACAGTCTGAGAATAAGAAAATTAAAGGAGTAATTAATTTTTAACTATTTTGAGAAATTTTTTTTGGGCCTTAAAACTAAGACACATTTATGTTAGAAGTAAATTTACTAGTTTCCGGTTGACTAGAAATAATTGAAGTCAGTTGTCATTAAACAGGTAGACCGTATTCCCAAAATGATTTTTTTTTTTGTATTTTTCTTACCATTATTACTAATTATTACATTTCTTTATATTTAAGAGCAATGACTATCAAGTTTGCCAATAATTTTTTTATATATATTTTAAATATTTTGTCTATCTTTTTGTTTAATTTGTAATTATTTCAATTACTTTTATTTATTTGGATTTATACTTTCATTTAATATTTAATTTCTTGATCTAGTTTTGTATTAGTAATAAATTTATATAATGCCAACTCTCTGCTCGAAATTTATAACTTTGTAAGCAGTAATAAATAAATAAAAAATTAGTTAAACTCAAGTTGAGTAAAAAAAAAAATTATCGCTGGAGGCAAACGTAAGTTCTGTTTAAATTCTGTGAAAAATTTCTATTGCATCCAAATTAGTGTAAAAAGTTTAAAAACATCAGTAAAAAGTATTAGTACAAAAAACTATAAGTTAGAAAGTAATACAATTGAAAATAGCGGTATTTGTTCTATTTTTTAACATTTTTATATTATTAAATGTATAATGTATTATTAATGTGGGATTAAAAACAACGTCAAATATAGATTCTAAGCCGATATCAAAATTAATTTTAAAACGAGATTAGCAGTTAATTACCCAGTAAAACCATTTTAATCACCTTCCTCCTTTTCAGTGCTGTAAATATAAGGAAATAGACATGTTAACCTTTCATTAATCAAAATTGAAAGTGAAGTATCCACAATTTCCAAGAACAATCTTTGAAAAGTTTTGGAAATAGAAATCTTAGATTAAAAATAAATTTTTAGTGGTGATAGGGACTGTCCTAAATAACAGAACGGTAAATTTGGCCAAGTCCTTTGTAATTTGGAATTCCTTTCTTTGTATAAAACAGGGGCAGGTGCACAGAACGCCCAATGATCTCCAGATGAAAGGGATCACTATTGACTGTTTCCATGATTAAAGTACGAATTATCTGTTCTAAGAAAAGCAATTGAAGCCCTAAGAAGGCGGTATCATAACACACAATAATCCCATTTTACCTGAGGATAATAAATAAAAGTAATGCTTTTAGAAGGCGGCATCAAAGAACATACAATAATCTATTATAAGAGAGGTTCTATAAGAAGAATATTTACAAATTAAAAAAAAATATTTGACCGGACATCACAAATGAAAAATTAAATTCCTGAAAAGGATACTGTAGCTTAAATGTGATTTAAATCTCACAATACGTATGATGTACAAAAGTTATGATTAAAACGATATAAAACTTATTATATTAAAACATAATAATTTACATATAACAAAACAATTCACATATATCTTACTATAATTACTTATAAAATTTATTATATTGCAACTTATACTATGGAATACGAGGCATAAATTGTAGCATAAAGTAGAAAGCAGCTAGTTACCTAACAACTCTAATAAATTCAGATGGAAATGAAAGAAAGTCTTTCAAGTATTATGGACACATTTTTGGCAAAAGACAATGAAGAAAGTTATTACGAAGAAAAAAAAAAAGAATATAAGAGTAGCGACTGGAGGAGTGTCACTAAGATATTGACTTCCAAAATACTCAACATACTAAGAAGTATTTATTAATCCTGAAAAAGGGATTGAAGGCAGGGCAAGAGTGCAAGCAAAAGTGACATAAGAAAAGCAATGAAGAAAAAGTAAACAAGGAGCACTTAGTAGGCAATTCTTTACCACAATATTTTCGAGGCTTAAAGGGAAAACATGAATGAATAGATTTAAACGAATGAAATCTCCAAACTGTCCGTGCAATGGAAATAATTCACAAAGTGTAATATATACATGTAAAATATTTGGATAAGAGAGAAGTGGAGTGCCCTTGGAAGGTAGCACGCTAATATCACAATATTTCAGAGAATTTCAGAAATGCATAAATAAACTAGACCTTGCTTTGATTCTGTTAAACATTGGACTAAACTGTTTGAAATGCGATAGTGCCCTAAAATTATCAGAATTTTAAAACATTTTTATGATAACGCTGTTTTAAATGTAAGAGTAGGATCTAATGTATCCTCTGATATTTTAACGACAGAAGTGGTTTTCCATTGGGAAATTCTCTCCCCTTTCCTGTTCATCTTGTTTATATCGGATTTAGAAAAATTTTTTATGGAAACGGAGGGTATTTCTGGTCTGAATATAGATGGCCTTAACGAATTATTGGTTCCCTTATATGCGGACGATCTAATTAATTTGTCCGACTCTTATGTTGACATGAAAAGAAAGTTAAAGGCACTGGAGGAATATTGTCATCTTAATTCCCTAAAAGTAAATCCCGCTAAAACTAAAATTATAAAATTTCATAGAGGACGTACAACTCTTTTAGAAAAACTTGTCTATGAAAATACTGAAATTGAGGTAACAAAAAAATATGTGTATTTAGGCGTAGTTTTCCTCTTCCATAGAGTTCCTCTCAGCTACTGAACATTTACTATTTTCTCTACCATTCCATGTTAGTAGCATAGTATTTCAACTCAGAACTTGCAGTAATTTTTCTAAAAAAATTGAATATAAACCAATAGCTTACTTAACCAAACCTAACCAGCTTTGCACTCTTTGTAATCTTTATGAAAATGAAGACTTATTTCATTTATTTATTACTTGTCCGATTTATGACTGTTTAAGAGTAAAATATATACCTCAGTTATCTATTCTATGTACTATTAGCTAAGAAAAACAACTATTTAATTTACTCACTTCAGTCGAAATTTTATTGTTTTAAGATATTTAACTTTATTTATGTTGCGTTCATCCATGATTAATGAATAATATAAACTGTTAAGTGAGGTAAATGCTGCTTATGAACTAAAGCTTAATGCTATTATAAGCTATTTAAAATGGTAGGCTAATTGTTTTGCAATGGTTGCCAAAATGATCTAAATTTTTGCCGTTATTGCTTTTATTTTATAATATTAAAAATGTATTTACTTTTATTTTTAAATTTTGTAAGCCAACTCCCTACACTAAGCTTGTAATGCTTCAATGTAGTAAATAAAAAAATGAATAAATAAATGAACTAGACAGCAAGAATTCAATAATAAATAAGATGAAACAAAATGATTTTTCATTTAATTTGATATTAAAGTATTTATTCTTGACTGTGCATGTGTGTATATTTTAAACAAAGTAGGTTTTTTGTTTTGGTTTGTTCTAATGATTACTATTTTTATTTAGTTTCCTTGTTTATCCTGGCGTTTTCATTGTTAAAGCTATTACTAACTAATGTATTGTCACTTTTGTTTTGATGTGTATCTACTATCTCTATTTAAGCTTGTCAATGATCAAATTTAATTTCTTTACAAAAGTAATTAATGGAAATATTATATGGTTATATTAATACTAATGCCATGATTTATTAATAATGATACCATTATTATAAAGTTTCAATGTTACCTTCTGTTTTCATCATCAAATTCGAATTATATTGTTATATTATATAATAATGCGACATTAAATGTGAAACTGAAATTAGATATTGACATAAATTTAGTGAAATAGTGAAATCTAAATTCATGTAGTAAGGATAGCTGCTACTGCATTATTCTTGGAGTTTTACAAATAAACGTGCTTGAACAGGGATATTACTCAGGGGAAATATGTACCACGCAATTAAAACTACTTATATTAGTGTAAATGTATGCAATTGAATAGCTATCAATGTAGCAAATTTTCAATTAATGCAATAAAGCATATTCATTATTGCTCAATATATATATATAAATGTAAATTTTAAAAAATCAACTTTTCCTGTTACTTACTCTAAATTATTGCATGAACTAACTTATTTCATAAGTAGAACAAAGTTTAATAAATCTACACAATTGCCTAATTACGTAAACGTTGAGTGGTTGAAATGGAATTCTTTTCCAAGGATTTGTAAGGTTTTGATAATAATCTGTGCAAAATGTGTGTCTAGTGCTTGGTTTTTATTGACAATTCGGCAGTTGTTCTGCAAAATTGATAAGTAATTAAATGCAATGGTTGTGTTCATGTACATATCAATGACACATCCATTTTGTGTTTTCAAATATTTTTTTTCAACCGCTGCTAGTGGTTCTGTTTAAAACATTTCTTTCGGTCTAGTTATCATCTAAGGGGATTTGATGGAGCGATGGTGGTCATATTTTCCTTTCAAGTTCTTTTTCAATTTATTATATATAATTGTTTCTTCATAATAAATAGACTATATATGTTACTAATATTTTGAGTTTGAAGAAAATCGGTTCATCGGAAATACATTTATACTGAACAGTTTTCTCCATAAAAACGAATGTCATTAAAATTTTATACTAAACGTGAATATCGGGATGTATAATTTCGTTTGAATCGTTGTTCCGGGAAATTCATTGAAATTAAAATATAAACATAATACAAATTTGGAGTTGATAAAAAACTGGTTCATTTGTGGTCCTACTTCTACTTTTCATCAATATCAAAAGAGCTTCTTATGAAACATGGCTTCTGTCTGGTTTTCTCACCTTTAAATGACAGATCTTATGCAAAGGCTTGTGTATGAGACTGTGAAGCTTGTGCAATGTGTTTAATAGTTGGTGGCCCTGAAAAGGGCCGTTGACAATTTTTTTTTAACAACCTGCTTTGGAACTTAATTCTTTTTGGGCGTAGCCTTTGTTGTTGCTGCTGGCTTCTTCGGCTTAGCCGCTTTTTTGGTTTAGGAGCCTCGGTTGTCTTTGCCTTGGGAGGAGCAAGCATCTTTCTTCTTCACTAGAGATGCTTTATCTCAGCAGTCGGCTTTTTGTTTTTAACACTTCCTTCCGACCCTCCGAGTCTGTAAGGCTGCGTTCTATTGCCAAGCTCATAAGCGATGGGCCGGACCATAACGTAGACATGGCCTCAATATGCCTTTTGTGAACAACTAATAACATGGGGCGAGTGTTCATTTCACAAAATTTTTAATTTTTTTAACATTATTTATAAAAAGTTAAGAACTTTTCAAATGCATAGACGTTTTACCCATAATTCCAACTTTATTAACTATATGTTTATTACGGAAAATAAGAATAAGGTATTACATAATTCGATGTTAAAATGACGAATGGGCTGAACTTAAGGGTCACACTGAGTTATTATTTATTAATAACTTCTTAAAATTCCAGAAATATTATTATCTATTTTATTTATGTTATTCTCAATAAACTCTAATACCGAAAGCACTAAAAATTTTCTACTTATGTACTGTTTTACAATATAAAATTTACACTCAAAGTTGGCAAGAATATCACTTTGGATTTGTTTGTTAGCTGCACTTCCACATTGCAGGAGGTATTTGAGAAATGAAAAAATACTCTTAATATTTAAATATTAATTCATTTTTAACCATTTTGTTGTCATAATATTTTATGAAAAGGTTTGTATGTTTCTTTAATGCAATTCATCAGTACCCTAGTAATTGCGATTATGAACCGTTTGCATTTACTTGGCAATATAGAGCAGTTTTTTTTCTTAACGATTTCAAAAATTCATGAAGTACGTAATACGAGAAGAACATGTGTTGATTATTATAAGATATTCTTTATAAGCTTTGTGTTTGCTAAAATTTTGATTCATTTAATATTTCAAATCCTACTAGAAGTTATTTCCACATTAACCTGTCAGTTAAAAAGAATTTTCAAAAGTTATGCGATAAAGTTGGACTGGCCACATTTTTTTCTTAATATCTTTGTCAATTTTATGGCACGAACAATGAAATTTAGTGAATCACTGGCACAAACGCGGCTCTAACGATTGGCAAAGAGAAAAGTTTAAAAAAGTGAATAGAAATTTTGTGGCCAGTCTAACTTGACGCCTCAATAACTTTGTCAATTTTGCAGCACAAACGCTGAAATTTGGTGGGTCGCTGGCACAAATGAATCACTTAAGAATAGCGAAGAAAAAATTCCAGAATTTTGATTAGAAATCGAGGGCCAGTACATTTTAGTTGCTGGCCCTGATAAGGGCCGTTGGCGGTCAGTGGAGCACGCGCACATTCAAATGTTACTCGCAGCCATGGCCTTTGGTTTTCAAGTACGACGAACAGTTTTTCGTCAATATCTTTGTCAATTTTACGGCACAAACGTTGAAATTTGGTGAATCGCCGGCACAAACGCAGCACTAACGATTGGCAAAGAGAAAAGTTTAAAAAAGTGAATAGAAATTGGTGGCCAGTCTAACTTGACGCCTCAATAACTTTGTCAATTTTGCAGCACAAACGCTGAAATTTGGTGGGTCGCTGGCACAAATGAAACACTTAAGAATAGCGAAGAAAAAATTCCAGAATTTTGATTAGAAATCGAGGGCCAGTACATTTTAGTTGCTGGCCCTGATAAGGGCCGTTGGCGGTCAGTGGAGCACGCGCACATTCAAATGTTACTCGCAGCCATGGCCTTTGGTTTTCAAGTACGACGAACAGTTTTTCGTCAATATCTTTGTCAATTTTACGGCACAAACGTTGAAATTTGGTGAATCGCCGGCACAAACGCAGCACTAACGATTGGCAAAGAGAAAAGTTTAAAAAAGTGAATAGAAATTGGTGGCCAGTCTAACTTGACGCCTCAATAACTTTGTCAATTTTGCAGCACAAACGCTGAAATTTGGTGGGTCGCTGGCACAAATGAAACACTTAAGAATAGCGAAGAAAAAATTCCAGAATTTTGATTAGAAATCGAGGGCCAGTACATTTTAGTTGCTGGCCCTGATAAGGGCCGTTGGCGGTCAGTGGAGCACGCGCACATTCAAATGTTACTCGCAGCCATGGCCTTTGGTTTCAAGTACGACGAACAGTTTTTCGTCAATATCTTTGTCAATTTTACGGCACAAACGTTGAAATTTGGTGAATCGCCGGCACAAACGCAGCACTAACGATTGGCAAAGAGAAATGTCTAAAAAAGTGAATAGAAATTGGTGGCCAGTCTAACTTGACGTCAAGTTGGACTGGCCACTTTTTTTTCTTTATATCTTTGTCAATTTTATGGCACAAACGATGAAATTTGGTGAATCGCCGGCACAAACGCAGCACTAACGATTGGCAAAGAGAAAAGTTTAGAAAAGTGAATAGAAATTTTGTGGCCAGTCTAACTTGACGCCTCAATAACTTTGTCAATTTTGCAGCACAAACGCTGAAATTTGGTGGATCGCTGGCACAAATGTATCACTTAAGAATAGCGAAGAAAAAATTCCGGAATTTTGATTAGATATCGAGGGCCAGTACATTTTAGTTGGTGGCCCTGATAAGGGCCGTTGGTTGTCAATGGAGCACGGGCACACTTTCAAATGTTACCCGCAGCCATGGGCTTCGGTTTCCAAGTACGACGAACAGTTTTTCGTCAACATCTTTGTCAATTTTACGGCACAAACGTTGAAATTTGGTGAATCGCCGGCACAAATGTAGCACTAACGATTGGTAAAAAGAAAAATTGAAAAAAGTGAAAATAAAGTTTGTGGCCAGTCTAACTTGACGTCAAGTTGTACTGGCCACTTTTTTTTCTTAATATCTTTGTCAATTTTAAGGCACAAACGATGAAATTTGGTGAATCGCCGGCACAAACGCAGCACTAACGATTGGCAAAGAGAAAAGTTTAAAAAAGTGCTTAGAAATTTTGTGGCCAGTCTAACTTGACGTCAAGTTGGACTGGCCACATTTTTTCCTTTATATCTTTGTCAATTTTATGGCACAAACGATGAAATTTGGTGAATCGCCGGCACAAACGCAGCACTAACGATTGGCAAAGAGAAAAGTTTAAAAAAGTGAATAGAAATTTTGTGGCCAGTCTAACTTGACGTCAAGTTGTACTGGCCACTTTTTTTTCTTATTATCTTTGTCAATTTTAAGGCACAAACGATGAAATTTGGTGAATCGCCGGCACAAACGCAGCACTAACGATTAGCAAAAAGAAAAGTTGAAAAAAGTGAATAGAAATTTTGTGGCCAGTCTAACTTGACGTCAAGTTGGACTGGCCACTTTATTTGTTTAATAACTTTTTCAATTTTACGGCACAAACGATGAAATTTGGTGAATCGCCGGCACAAACGCAGCACTAACGATTGGTAAAAAAAGAATTTTCAAAAGTCAAATAGAAATTGGTGGCCAGTCTAACTTGACGTCAAGTTGGGCTGGCCACATTCTTTCTTTAATAACTCTGCTAATTATACGGCACAAACGCTGAAATTTTGCAGATCGCCGGCACAAACGCGGCACTAACGATGTGCAAAAAATCTTTTTAAAATTCGATGGTGGCCAGTCCAACTTGACGGACGTAGTTTTATTAGGTACATCACAAGACCCCCCCCTACACTCAACACACTCCCACCTTTTGATTGTGAGAGACGAGCAATCAAAACAAAATTTCGTTGCTCACACTTTTCTTGAAGGAATGTCACTCCTCAATTCTCAGACGCAATTCATTTATTTACTTCACTAGTCAATCTATAAAAAAACCTTGAAGGTAAACGGATCTGCCTTCCACTCTTTGTTTTGATTAATTTGCTCTGCGACTCCTCTGTGCCAGCTGGAAATGACTTCTCTTGATCAACTGTTGCTTCTTCACATTTGTCTTCTTCTAGGGGAAAGACCCTTTGAACGGGTCGTACCATCTCTCCTGTAGCCGTCTTTAGCCTCACTACTCGGATATGTCCATCTTTACCCGGATATAATTCTAAAACTTTTGCTAGTGGCCAGAACATTCTTTTACTTTCAGTCTCCACAAGAACTACGTCCCCAACCTGCAGTGGATCAGAATACCTTGACCGTCCTGGAGGTTGTAATAAATTCGCCAAATACTCCGCTCTAACACGATTTCTCAACTCTTCTTTAATCGTTTGTTGATATTTCATTCTCTTGTTCAGTTCCCGTTTATCGATCAAATCCAGTTCAGGTACTCCCACCGTATAGTTGTCCTGAAGAAACATAGAAGGCGTAAGTGGCCTGAGAGGATCTGCATCATCTGTAACATATGTCAAAGGCCGGGAGTTTATCACTGCCTCGCAGTCCAACAGTACCGTCATCAATTCTTCATAATCCAACGACGTTTTCCCGAGCACTCTTCTTAGTAATTTCTTAATCATCTGGACCATCCTCTCCCACCAACCTCCCCATCAAGCAGCAGTTGGAGGAATAAACTTCCACTCAATTCTCTTTAATCCTACTTCTCTTTCAATCTTCTTCCAATCAAGGTTTTCCATTAGATTGTTGCTGCCCACAAAATTTAACCCGTTGTCGCTATAGATAGTTTTTGGTCGTCCTCTCCTACTGATAAATCTCCGCAAGCTTAGCAAAAAAACCTTCGTAGATAATGCTGTGATTAATTCTAAATGTACAGCCCTGTAGACTGCACAGGTGTATACAACAACCCAGGATTTCTGCCCTCCTCGCAGAATTAGAAGGCCAGCTAAATCTACACCAGTAACCTGAAACGTTGAGGAATCCTGATTCACTCGATCCCCAGGCAACACTCCTGGAGCAGAGGTCGCTCTTCGCGCCTGATACCTCTTGCATCTAACACACTTTGACAGTACTCTTCGTATAGTTTTTCTCCCCCTTACTATCCAAAACTTTTCCCTAATCTTCACTAAGACCACATGTAACCCTGCATGGCAGTGATTAATGTGGTAATTTCTTATCCCTATCTCAGAAAATAGGTGGTTTCTCGGAAGGATCATCGGGTATCGAAAATCTTCATGAGCTTCTAAATTAGTTAGTTTTGTTCTTACCCTCAGTATGCCTTCTTTGTCTTCGTAAATATTCAAGTTTTTCAACTCAGACGCTTCACGTTCTTTAAACTCAGCCTTTTGAACAATTCTCACAGCCAAACGTTCAGCATCATCAAATTCTGTTGTTGATAACTCCCCATTAATTCTATCTTTGGACTTTCTCTTACTATTATAAATAAATCTTTTCACCCATGCTATCAATATGATATACTTTGAATAGTTGGAAAAATATGTCAAAAATCATATTTCCTCAGAAAGTATATTGTTCAACAAAGTATTAATTCCTTTCTTTCTCTCCTTGGAAACCTCTTCTTCATTGATAACGCATTCAGACTTAGGCCAATTATCTTCCCCAAGCCTCAACCATTCCGGACCCTCCCACCATCTACTGGAAATTAGTTTTTTAGCTGTACAACCTCTGGACGGTAGATCTGCCAGGTTATCCTTGCCTGGGATGTGGAACCAATTATCTATATGAGTCAAATTTCTAATCTCCCGTACTCTATTCTGAACAAAAGTTCCCCAATTATCTTCTTTCTTAATCCAATGTAGAGCAACAGAAGAGTCCGTCCAGTAATATTCCTTAATGTTTTCTCTGTCCAACATTTTCTTCACAAAGTGCGCTAATCGTGCGCCTATAGAGCACGCTAAGAGTTCTAGTCTGGGAATCGTCGTTTTCTTAATAGGCGCAACTCTTGATTTAGCCTGAGTTAGAGTCACCATCACTTGTTGAAAATTTTCACTTCTTAAAAAGATTACAGAAGCATATGCAGAACCAGAAGCGTCACAAAATACATGCAAGGCGATGTTTTCCGCATTTCCTATCATCATACGTCTTGGAATTTTCACAACGGATAATAAATGTAAATTATCTACCCATTTACGAAATTGGTTTTCTATTTCTTCTGGAACACCTGCATCCCAACTAATTTTTGTTTTCCATGTCTCTTGCAAAATAAGTTTGGGAATAAGAGCCAGAGGACACAAGATTCCAATTGGATCAAACAATTGTTGTGTTAATGATAAAATTAATCTCCTTGTGAGAGTGGCGTTTGACAAACTAATATTCTCTACATCATAGCCCAGTGTATCACCAACCTTGTTCCACACTAATCCAAGAACTGTAGATGTGTCCTTATCAACGTTTTCGTCATCTAATACGGTGTTTTCCCATCCCCGTAGTTCAAATTTTCCTTCTGCCATAATCTGAGTAGCTTTTTCTCTGAATTGTTGAAGTTCCTCTTTGCTATCAACCGAAGTTACACAGTTATCTACGTAAAATGATCTCCGAAGTCTCTGTGTAACATCTGCATGGTAAGAATCGTATTGGTTTAAATGATGATTGATCACCGCTCCCAGTAGGAAGGGACTGCAATTGACACCAAAAACAACCCTGCAATGTTGGAAAGTCTTCATTTTCTTATGTTTGAAATCTTGCCACCATCTAAACTTAAGAAACTTTCTATCTTCCTTTGTGACCGAAATTTGTAAAAAAGCTTTTCTTATGTCCGATATAACCCCGATTTTCTTTTCTCTGAATCTCACTAGCACAGTAGGGAGAAGTTCTATCAGATTCGGACCTTTCGCTAGGCAGTCATTGAGAGACGGATATCCTTTAACTTTAGCCGATGCATCGAACACCGGTCGCACACGTGTGGTTGAACCACTTTTAAATACTCCTCGATGTGGCAAAAAAAATCCGAAGTGATCTTCTTCTTCTGTAATTTCTTCTATGATGCCTTCTTTAACCACTCTTGAAATACTGCATCATAACTTTCAAACTTTCCACCCTCCATTAATTTGGCGCTGGTAGACAATCTTTTTTCGACTAACATTTTATTATTTTGAATATTGTTATTTTCTTCCAACCATGGCAAACAAATTTCATATCTACCTTCTTCATTTCTCTTTACTGTTCTCTTAAAATGGCTAGTAACAGCAGCTTCAATTTCTAATTCAGTTTTCTTTTGTACTGGATCAGTGATTCCAATGGTATCTAAACTCCAAAGACTACTTATTTGATCATTTAAATTAAGCATAGCACAGGAAGTGGCCACACTCAGACCGTTATTCATATTATTCATTCTTCCCATGACCACCCAACCTAGTACTGTTTCCATAGCTAGTAATCCGCAACTAAGATAGTGCGTTCTGCCTGTATAAAAATTACCTGCCATGCCCGCCCCAATAAGTAACTCAATAGGTTGGTTTTCATTACCAATGTCTGTACAATTTATGTCCATATCTTTTATTTCTTGCATCCAAGGACCATTTTTCATACATGGGATGCTGCCACATATTACTTTCTGATCTAAAACTTCTATTCTACTGGCTGAGTCTCCAACTGAACTCGATATTAAGATTTCATACCTATTATGTTTTTCTTTATTTGAAGATCCCCCACCAAATAACGTGTGAATTAATGTTTCAGATCCTACAGGTTGGTATTTCATTTCCGCAGCTGTAGACTTTAGGATATAGGAACGTTGAGATCCTGTGTCAATTATAAGTCTAACAACTCTTTTAGTTTTGTTATTATCAAATTTTACCTTCAAAGTTTGCAATAGGACCTCCCCAGAACAACAGTGACTTGAAAGAGCGGCCTTTTCCTTTTCATCTCTAACTTCTTCTCCACTTATCCTTCTCCCATGATCAGGTAAATTGGAACACAATAGTCCAGTGCCTCCTGAAACATATATGACACTTTACATTTGCTCTACAGGAATTTGAACGATGCCCCGTTTTTAGACATATGAAACAACAATTTTTCTTCTTTAAAACATCTAATTTTTCTTTTAAAACCATTTTTTGTGCCTTAAAACAATCCTTACTTTCATGAGATTTCTCACAAAAAAATGCAAAGTTTAGTGATATTTTTCTTTTCAACCACAAATAAGTCGCTGGCAGTAGGAATTTCTTCACTAGGTTTTTTACATTTTTTCGTTCCTGGTTCCGTCAAGCCAAACCCTGATTTTGTTAATGAGATTTTCTCCTCCCCTTCTACTTCCGCTCTAAGGAATCCTAATAAAGACTTCAATTTGCTGTTGAATTGGTCGCCTTCGGTAGGCACTATTGGATTCCTAAGCCAGGCCCTAAAAATATCCTCGGAGATACACGACTCTACCAACGGGCACAACATGGCCGCAAATTTGTCACAAGTAACCCCTATGGATTCAAGAGATCTCAAATGCGATTCTAATTTATCATATAACTGGGAGGTACTTAATTTATTTTTTGTCTCAACGGCATTCTTAATAACGAGACCTAACAATTCTCTTACATAAAATTCTATTTGTAGCTGGTCTCTACCAAAACGGCTCTTCAGACAATCAATTACCTTATAATAATTTTTCCCAGTTGCCGGGAAACTATCTATTACCTCCCTTGCTCTACTACCGACAACTGTGGCCTGAATCAAGTAGGTAATTTTATCATCATCACTCAAGGCCTCATCTAGGTGAATTCTTTGGAATTGGCTCCAAAAACTAAGCCAGTTCTTTATTTCCCCGTTAAATTTTTGCAGCTCAATTTTAGGAAGTTTGCTTCTCCTCTTAGGTCCCAGTGACGAATGATCTGATGCGCTTTCGTTTCCTATAATGTTATGACTAAAAAGATAATCTATCTTCACCCTCATGCAGTCATATTTCTCATTGAATTCCTCAATGGCTAAAATTTCTTTGTTGTAAGTATCCTCGCTATCATTTAATAATAAGAAATTTCCTACCTCATGATCCAGAATGTTCAGGTCATTCTTGTACCTCTCTAAACTTGTGAATTTTACCTTCACCATTTCTTTATTAAAATCGTCCTTCTCGATTTCTTCCGTTAAAGCGTTATAACATTTAGTGAAGAGCATCCTCACTGGTCTTCTCTTCTTTATTAGTATATCCATGATCAAAGAATGATATTTTAATCACGTCGGGGTCACCACAATGTTGAGACTGCGAGAGTTCTACCCGATCTCTCCAACTCCAAACAACTAATAATAGAAAATATAAAGAAAATAGAAAATATAAAGTAAATAGAAGGTAAATTAAACTAACAAAATAACAAAACTAATCAATATATACAAAACTCTTAAAATTTATTTAACTTAAACACGAGGTACATAAAAAAATAGGAACCAAAAGACGTAACCTTTTCCCAACAACCAGCACAGCTCTCTGGAGGTTACATAAGTTAACCGCATTGTTTTATATACATACATCATATTTCCCCAACAGATATAATATTCAAACATTAAAAACTTAAATTAATCAAATACATAATATATTTGAATATTAAATTGATTATATCTTTTAAATTATTATTTACAAAAATGCATAAAGTTATTAGGTACATCACAAGACCCCCCCCCTACACTCAACAAAAGGTATTGGAGATCATCAGAGGAAATATTTTCCGTGATAGCCTGCATTTTTTTATGGTCATCGACCGGTTTCGGGCGTTAGCCCATCATCAGGATGTTTTTATCAAACAGTGTAATAATATACGACTGGCACAGAGCAAATTCAGTTGATACACTGGATTTTAAAAATGTTTCTGTTATGATCTAACTAGGTTAAGAGAAGTGTTGGTACCTGAATGGGAAAAAAACACATGTTTCGGGTCTTTAAAGACATATTGTTCCCTTTAAAAGTGGAAACAATATGTGTAACTTAAACTATGTGTTTTGAAGGAGATTGTACTTTGATAATTATTTATCCATATTATCTTATCATTTATTTATTTATTTATTTATTTATATTATTTATATCAGAGCGAAATAACACGTATTGGAGATTTTGTTTAACTGATGTGGACTATTTTATAGAGCATTGAATCCAATAAAACTGATTCGTTTATATCTACAGTAAGCATTTCAATTGTTAAAGAAAATTAATGTATCCCCTTTTCAAGAAAATTCTGAAAACCCGAATTTTCCAAATTTTGGAAATCTTTTATAAACCTTAAATATATCTATATATAAAATATAATATAAAATAAAATAATATAAAAAAATGCATTTTGCGTTGTGAAGAAGTTGTATTGGAAATAATACTTCCTTATCAAATTTCACAACAGCGCGACCGATTCACTGACGCGCCTTAAGTTGGCTGCTACATTATTTTCATTTTATACTTTAAATCTTTGGGAGGAGTGACAAAGATTTTGTAAACAAACAAAGAAAACCCTGTGGTTTTCTGAATGTCGGACAGTTAGCTTGAGCGCTATCAATTCATATGAAATTTTAATTGTACTTTAAACTTTTAATATTAAAGTAAGTTGAAATACAATTAATCAATGAATTTTAATCAATTGAAATATTGAAATGAATAGAATAGAAATATTTTTATTTATAAATTATATAAATATAATGCTACGATCACAATAACCGAAATTGGCATTGGTAAGTTACTGCTGCTATATAAATTATTATATAAAATTAAAAGTCTTTGAAATTAAAAGTTCTGTTTGAAAACATCGAAAACAATTTATTGATAAATGAATAAATAAATAATAATGTAAAAAAAAAATGATAATGAATAAATTAATAAATGAAAGATAGAAAATAAAATTGGAGAAATAAAAATAACTTAATACTTTTAAAATTAAAATTTCATATGTACTTCTAGATATGCACGCAAATTGTTAAAAACCAATGAAATTAAAAATTAGATTCATTAATAAGCAGAAGACTATAAGTACTTGCTGACCTTGACATGTTTATAAAGAATTGGATAATTTAGCAGGGGGTGGGACTAGCTCAGTGGTTAGCGTGTTGGACTCCTACGCGGACATCACGGGTTCGAGTCCAATGCTTACCAGTTAGATTTTTTCTTCCTAGCAGCCTCTATAGTTCACTGTTCGGTGATGGACAGTGTTGTCTGTAGCGAGAGACTACACTGTCTAGGAGACCGGCTGTGCACAGAGAAAGCTCCGGGCGCCAATGACCATGGATGTTGAGGCGGCTTAAATTAAATTTAAAAAAAACTATTTAGGTATTGTGCTAGTTCTTCTGAATGTAATTTATATATTTTCTAAATATTTTAATCTACACTCCGCCATTATCGGACAGTAAGCCAAAAAATGCCATATATCTTTCTACCTCCCTCAGAATACACAGTGAACATAAATTTCCTCTATCTGCCCTATAATGAATATTATTTAAGTTAAGTAAATTCCCTCTCTATATTTTAAAATTATGTTTAAATCAGCATCCTTAATAATGTTCCCATTAATTAATAGAGTACCATATATTCCATGTAAAGAACCAACTGGCTTTCCTTATATTTTTCAAAAAAATTTATTTTATAACTATTTATAATTCCATCAATTTCATTCTTCCAACTATTTGTAGAATGGCATCCAATACTTACCCAAATTTAAGTTTCTGGTTAACTATTTCTGTTGCTACCTGTTTACTGAATCTATCTGTCTGGATAATTTAGAATTTTGAAAATATAATTATTGGGCGGTTTAAAAGTAAAGAAATATTGAATATATTAATGAAATAAATGCACAATTTCTATTATGACTGCCGTATAATGAAATTCATTAATTTCATGAGAAAATTTAAAATATTTGTACAATACAGCTGAGTGAATTAAAGGTATGGATTTATATATATATGTAATATTGGAGGACCTATTCGGAAAGAGGGAGAAAGTATGGTACCCAAAGGAATTGGCGCGTTCCTGTTAAACCCACCAGCCGAACATCAGTCCATGGTACCGTCAAGGGACTGAATTAAATTATAATAAATGGTCACCTTATTGCCGGCCAGAACACTTCTTTTTTTTTTTAGCTTCCTAAGGGAAGCTTCCTGCAAACAAGGATGTATACTCGTAGTTTTGCCCTTCCGTTTCCTAATATATATGTTTATTTAACTAAAATTTCTTTTGTAATTCTTTAATTTATTAAAGAAAACAAATATTTTGTTAGTTTTTATATTTAAAGAGAACCAACAATAATCTTAAGGAAGCAGAGTCCAACGTTTAGAGGAATGATAAATTCTTAATGGTTATCGATTGAAGGGAATAGCTGTGTTAGAGTGCTGAACTCCTACGCGCAGGACCCGGGTTCGAGTCCAGCTGTGCTACCCTTAGATTTTTTTCTTCCTAAGAGCCTCTACAGCTCCACTATCCGGTGATGGACAGTGTTGTCTGTAAAAAGAGAACACAGGGCCGGCAATGCCCTGAGGAGGCTCCGGGTTTAAAAATTAATAAGGGAATAAACTAAAAGAAATTTGAAGGCACCAGATTTGTATTTGTGGATTTATCAATAGAAGAGAATATGAATTTTATTATCAAATTATAATCTCCTGCACCACAAGCCATCTATAGGTGGCTAAAACTTCTTAAGTCTCCCATTTCTTCTAAAAGACTTAAGCTCCATCTACGTCTGTGCTTAGCTACCACCAAAAGCTACAAAAAAAAAATCCATAAAAGCAACAATTTCTGAGCTTAAACCAGTCTGAAATCAACCATCAATTGGAGTGTAGGAATACAATTTCGAGGTGTCCGAAAGGCATTCTCAAAAGATATAACAGGTAATGAGGAAGTCAGGAAACAGTCTGTAAGTTGCTTTCAAGTTGCCGCAAGGGATATCTGTTACACGCAGTTTCTTGGGGAGTAGCGACCCATGTGGTATCACAGCACAGCACTCCATGCACTTCATTAGAACAGTACACAATACACTTAAACTACATACACTCTACATTTTACAGACAACGAAAAATACAGTACACAAACTAGGGTCTCCGTCCCTAGCTAATTGACGAAAGCCAAGAGAGAAGGAAGGGATTAGCTCAGTGTTAGCGTGGCTGGACTAGCAACGCCGAGATCCCGGGTTCGAATCCAGCATGCTGCCCTTAGATTTTTTCTTCCTGAGAGCCTCTACAACTCACTGTCCGGGATGGGCAGTGTTGTCTGTAGCTAGAGAACGCTGCCCGGGAGGCCGAGGTTGGGCATTGGAAAAGGCTCCGGGGGACACAATAGATCTTTCAGGTCCCCTACAACAATCGACCCTCTACTTTCAAGTTATTGAGTTAGTCTACAACTTAACTAAAGGATTATAACAAGCAACCATTTTCAAGTATTAATCAGCTGGTCCTCTCTTAATCTCTATCAAGAAGCCTTTTATTTTTTAGAAACCAGAAAGTTGTTTTGAAGCTAAACAATCGCTAGAACCAACAAGAGTTTTAACTCGCACATGTCCTACCACTCAGCACCGCTCTTTCTGCGACCGCCCACTCAGCTCTCTCTAATTCCTTCTCCCACAATATTGTAAAATAAAATATAAATCTGTGAAATACTATGCGTGCACAGATTGTATGTATTCATTTCAACATCACATCATACATCTTCCTGCCGATACTACTACTAAATTAGCGGCAGCCATATCTTTGAACCATTACACTTTAACCTATTGTGGTAAAATTTATTTTGCTCTAGAGAAGAGAAGTATTTTCATTTTAAAAGTTCACAGACTTTCTTTAAAATATGAGTTACACACTCAGCGAAAATTAATTTGAACAATCTAGTTATTCCAAATGTTACATAATAGAATACCATTATTAAAATAATGACTTTCAATATTCTACCTGTTTCTCTATTTCAATTATTCATATATAAAAAAAAAAAAAGAAAAGAGAGGAAAAAAATGCGAATAAATAGAAAAAGCGCATTAATAAGAAAAAATATAAATCTAGTTAAACTAATCATTAAAAAAAGAAATTCCTATCTTAGCAGGTTATTTGGTAGCAGGTTATTATTATGGTAAGTTTAGTTTCTGTTCAGGAAATTAAATCTCTTTTGTTAGATTGAATAAAAATGTTATTTTCTTGATTATCACTTTATTTCTTCAATTTTTTACTTTCTTTCTTTCCTTCAATTTTTTCCACTTACAAATGTTATCTTTTTAGTAAAACATCTCACGTTGACTAGGTAAGTAATTTAGTGTGGATAAAGTGAAAATACATGTCTATGTATCCAACTCATTCTTTTAAATTAAATTCTAGCTCTTATGAAAAGATATTTCACTCCAGAGAAAATTTTCATTGTGTCTAATAAATAAAGCAAGGATAAAAAATAAAATGAAATCGTAACTAAACAAATTCTCTAACCAATTAAAGAGAGAGAGAGAGTGAGATTTGTCTCTTTCTCTTTAAATAATAATAACAATAATAATAATTATAGCGGCCTCTACACGGTCAATAATATTGTCAATATCAGTATTGACAATATAACCATCAATACTCGTGCTAACCAGTTTCAATATTTCATTAACTTACACAATCAATATTATTGTCAATAACTGTTCTCATTAGTTACTACTTCTGCCACTAGGAGAGCGAATTTACGTGTTTGTACTCGTTATTTTGTTGGATTTTTTTACCTTAAAAAATGAATAATCGTACAAAAGCTTGCGTAGCCATTATTTTGGCGTTTGGCACTACTCATAAAGTCCTTTAACCTATTATAATAGTATCGCTTTTGTTTTGTACAGGTTAGTTTCAACGTTGTATAAAACTATTGAACTGAGTATTGATGGAAATATTGGCGCCGCCCCTACACGGTCAATAATATTGTCAATATCCCCTCCAATTCTCAGTATTGATACACGAAAATCAGAAAATCTGAATTTCATCAATACTCTTGTCAATACCGACCATCAATACAATTTTTTTCACCTTACACGGTCTATTGTCAATACACTAAAGTATTGTCAATATTATTGACCGTGTAGAGGCCGCTTATCATCACCATAACATTATTAATTTTTGTAAAAGAAAACATATGAGTGCAATAAACATTATTTATTTCAAGATAACCTCATTCTTTTTTTATATTAAGTAAGCGAGCAAAAAACAGGGCCGTGATAACTTGGTCGCTCTTTTGCGAAATTAGTTTTTCTCTGCTTTTTGTGTTTCGTTTTTTTTAAAAGGATTAAAAACTGCCTTTTTTAATTGCGAAATGTCTAGCTAGCTTCTTAACAATTAAACCTGCGGAATAGGCGTTTTTATCACTATAATCCTTTTACAAATTAATGCAATTATGATAATTTATTGTTTTTATTGTCTGCGGATAAAAAAATTAATATATATATTATATTGTACACGCGTACGCGTGAACTCAGAAGCGTTAGAGGGGCTTAATGAAGCACGCAATTATAAAAATTAACAAGGCAATAAAGTTTTAATTGGCTTACCTTGAAGATACGGTTATGATGAATGAGAAGCGTATGTTAAGCTGGAGAAGCTGTGAAAGAGGCTAGGAAGCGTAAAAAGTTATAAAGGAGGCTGTGTATATGTGTAGAAGTTGCGGGAAAGGTAATTAGTGAATGGAGCGGTACGGTAGCGTGCGTTCGTTACCAGCTGCTTGGAGGCAGAGATTGAAAGACCTGTGTTGTAAACGCAATAATCCCTTGGTGGCGGTGAAACTTAATGATGAAGCAGTAAAAATTGGAGCAGAGAACAAATACACTATGCACCTGAACCGAGCCAAACCACAAGCGAAGAAAAGGGATGATTAATCAGAGAAAAGGGGGTGGCTGTGGAGGGGTAACCAACGTCTAGAGACGCGACAAAAGGTGCGAACGCGCCAGAGAATTGGCGGGAGAGAATTAAAAAGGGAGAGAAAGCAGGATGTCTGGCCGGACGACGCGGGCGTACGAGGAAGCTTTCCCCTACAGGCATAACTGGGCAAGACGACGCAACATATATATTAATATATAATTTCAAATGGGGAAAAATACACAATTTTTTACTCAATTTTCATTTCAAAAATAACGTTTTTTTACATTGTAAAAAAAGAATCTGGTGTGAAACACTCATACAACTTTCTCTTACTCAAGTATTCAGAATTGTAATTGACAAATTTTAGAGTTTGTGTACCAAATTTGATGAAATTCGTTGGATTTCGTCAGAAACGGAAAAAAAATGTTCAGTAAAAGTGCAATCTCGGTTTAATTTTATTTGGATGGTAGAATTGTATAATCAACTATGATAGCACTTTAAAGGAAAGCATAACTCCACCCCTCCCACAAAAGCCTCCTTAAATGACTTCGCCAGAACAAATGTTTCAATAAAACTTATAGCTCCTTGTATATATATAGTTCACTTTACAAGTTTAAAAAAAAAAAAAAAAATTTAAAAATCGCTGGAGCCGTTTCCAAGAAAATATCAGAAAACTGAAAAATATATTTCAGAAAAAACGCACTTCTGGTCATCCGCTTTTTTTTTTCCAAACTCGGAATTTCAGCAACACATTGAATTCTAATTAATATTATTTATACGTCAGAATTGTATACTAAACTGAAATAGCACTTTAGAGGAAAACCTAACCCCACACCCTCCCCCAAAAGTTCCCACAAATGAATTTTTCCAGAGAAATGTTTTAAATAAAAGTTGAGATCTTTGTATTTTGTAGTTGATATAACAAATTTTAAGAAAATCGTATGACCTATTTTCGAGAAAATGGCAAGATAGTAAAAAAAAAAAAAAAAATCATTAAATAAAGTGCTACTTCCGGTTGAGGAATTTTGACCGCTGACCTCTACAGTCGGGATCGCATGGTGATACCTAAACGGAATATCAAGTTTGAACTTTCTTCAAAAGATTTTTCGTTTTTGTGCTATGCTGTTCACTTACACACACAACAAACAGACCATTTTCTAAAAACCACTTTTTTGGACTCAGGGGGGACCTCAAAAACGGTGTATCTTCATTGGCAGTTGAAAAAGGGTCAATGCAATATTTCTCGATGAATGATTTAATTGCCGATTTTTGGCAATAAAATATGAGAAGAAGTATGATTAATATATACAATGTGAGACTCTATATATAAATTTATTGAATAAAGTTACAAACATATGAATAATAGTAATATTTTTTTTTTAATTATTGGCGTTCCATGGGGGGGGGCTACAAATCCTAATTACGCTACTGAGAATACAGACTTAACATTTTATGTATTAATATTAGTCTATTATTCTTCAAAAATAAACTTCGTTCTACAATATGTACAGTTCCATACAAATATAAACTTACTTAACAGAAAATACAATACTGGCTATCAATGTGAACATTGATTTATATTATTTTAAAGAAATGATTAAAAGTTTTTAATAACAGGCTATATGGTAATATACATAATAAAATAATACAGCAAAATATCTCAAAATGTGAAATTTTTGATTTTGTTGAATAAAGTCCAACAAAAATATTATAATGAATTTACAATCTCTTTTTTCAAACTTAAATGTGGAACATTGTGTCTGCGCGGCAGACACCCAAGGCGAAGGTTAAGGCGAAAGTCAGATGCGAAAAATAAACGCAGCAAACGGCGAACGTGAAGAATTTAGCTGCAAATAAATAACTAGAAAAAGGCGAGACTTACCCTCTTGATGATGGTGAATGCTGACGTTGAAGGCTTGACGCTGAAGTGATAGGCGGACTGAAGAAGCAGGAGGTGGGTATGTGTGTGAATCAGTGTGAGTGCAGGTGTGCGTATGTAAGTGTGTAGTTTGGCGAAAGAAAGATTTGAGGAGAGAGGAAGGGGGGTTAGAGTGCTTCGTGGAAGCAGGTGAAGTGGTTGATGGTACTAGAAGAACCCAGGCGCGGAAGGTGAATAATTCTTCTCTGGTGGCGAGGAAAGAGATTCTTGCGTCTCACGGAGACAGTAAATAATCAACTTGAACGCGAAGGCGCGAATAAGGCGAATAACTGATTAAGGTGAAGTAAAGGCACTAGCACTAGAAGGAAGCGGCAAACACACGTTCACTAGGCGAGGTATAAGGAGCAAGTGAAGAAGGGCTCACGCCGTTGGCGGATGTGCCAGCGGAAATAGTGGGGAAAAGAATGGGCGTTGGAGTGATGCAATCGGTAACGGGATGGAAGAAGGGAGAGAGAGGGAGGCGAAGATATTTGGGGTGAGGCAGGAAATTTGGCTTCTTAGAAACTTTAACGACAAAAAGGAAAAGCAGGCAAGAAACTAAAGAGGGGTTCTAAGAAGGCGCTCGGACGCGCGGGCGGAAGCGAGCGCGCGACAGAGGTACTGCGTGTGCGAACACACACACACATACACGACCCAACACATTGTATTGCGGAAAAATCAATATTAAAAGAAGAAAAATCATTCCATTCTTCTTACATATTTGGAAAATAATTATTAATAATTAATAAGTGCTATGAAGCTCATATTGTGAATGTATTTATTGGGGAGAATATATTTATTAGAGAAATTCCTGGTATGGATGTTTAGGTTAGAATTTTTTTTTTTTTTTTGGAGTTGTAAGAAATTATATAAAAGTATAATTTCTTACCCAGCCATCTAGGTTTAGTTTAATTTAGGTTTAGACTCTTATAGAGGGTACAGGAACATAAGTTAAAGCACTGCACTCCTAAGTTTAATAGCCTCCTCAAACAAAAGTTATACAATTAAAATATCTAAAAATTACTATATTAAATGAAAGAATCATACGTTTGATTTTTGTTTGGGTTGTTAAAACAAATTCTCCAGAAGTTAAGAGATGGCACAACAATAACCCTGGCACTCCTACTTGTCGACCAAGTCGATGATATGAGTAGGAAAGTGTGGACAATATCAACTACTGTGGCTCCATCCCCCTCTGCCAAGAAATATGTGTAGATACCAATTAAGGTAATTGGTGCCATCCCAGCTCGAGTGGCAATAGAAGAGAAAGATATTTAAAGGATGTGGGGCGCTAATACACTTAAATCGCCGAGTCGCCAGAAAAAAAAAAAGTATTAATATTTATACAAATGTCTTAGATTAATAGCAATGTACCTAGAGGCAATTTTTTTCTTTCTTTCTACCTACGTGTAGTGGGAGAAAGAAATTAAAGAAAATAAGAATTTTGAAAATAGTTTAGTGAAATAATCTTGTGAATTTAGCTAGTTCAAATAGTGTATTTTAGTGAAGGGGAAAGAGCCAGGTACTATAATTTAGGTCAGTGCAAACAAAGAGACAAAAGGGCAAGAAACAGTTAGGGTAACACAATACACTCCCTCCAGACATACCAGCATTATTTGAAAAGATTTGAATTAACAATTAGAATGAATTCTTTCAAGACAGTTTGAAACAGTTTAACATCCAACTAAATCACGTAACAGGATCGCTCGCTTAAAATCAGTGCCAGTTATAGAATTTAACACTTATTCCCAGATAAACAACTGATTTATTAAGATATAGTTGTGATATTGTAAAGTACTTAAATTCACTTAGAGAATATATCTATTTTAAAAACAGTGTGATCCCTCGATTATGTCTACTAGCTAGGATGTGTATCCCACTAGCTAGTACCATACACTGCAAACTACAATATCATATCACACCAATAACATTTCATACGGTTGACATAAATGTATAAAAACATTTTCCAAGATTTAATTACATAAGCGAAATTAATAAATTAGTACATCTTGAAATAGACAGTTAAAACTATATGTTGTGTCGATTGCTCTAACATTGTCAATCCACTAGCTGTTTATTGTTGTTAATCAGCTACTTTTCTACTTTCCTAATTCCATTACTCATGGCGCGGGGCCCCTTAGAACGCAAGGGGTCCATGCGGTTGCGTCTCTCGCGTATGCCGTGAAATACCCCTACATCACTACATTTATGTTAAAGTGAGTAAGTAACGATTTCCCAAGTTTAATGCAAATTTATTTATTTTATAATTATTACATTAATTGCTATAAGAGCAATTCGTTTGAGTACTCTCCCTCCCCACCAGATAATTTATAAAAAATCTTTTCCAACATTATTTTACATAAAAGTTTATTTCCTTTTTAAGGTAGGGCAGGGTGGGGCTTGCTGTTACAAATTTCAGTTAACATTTTTTAACTGCTATATATTGTACTCACAATTACTGAAAATTGATTAATTTGTTGTCTTATTTATTTCTACTAATTATATATTATTTTTGAGATTTTTCAAAATGATGTAAACATTTAAATAATTCGAATAAATAAATGGCGAATACAGTATCAATATACCCTTCAGTGGGGGCTTGTTGTTTACATGCGGAGGATAACTTGTTAAAATGCATAAAATACATGTTTGGTTGTTTATTTTAAGGAAATAAAGCTGAAATATATTCAATAAACAAATTATCAGATCTTTATTTTAATAATAATAGCTGCCTGATTATGATCTAAACATGGATTATTACAAATTTAAATGTTTGAACATTCATTCTCTTTCTATTCACTGTCATTACCCATCTCTAAGTCCGAGTTACAATTGTAGCTAGTATATGTAGGGGCATTTTTAACACATTTTGAATGGGCCCATCCATCTTTTTTCACTGCATACATTCAACCCAATTTTCTCCACCTTTTGATTGCGACTATGGTTTTTAGATATTTCAGCCAGTCCGTCCTCATCTTCTTTGCTGGAACTTGATGATGGCAAATTATTATTTTTTTTTTTTTTATTCTTGTTCACAGCTTTGGAGATACAGATTTTCTTTTTGTTAGAATAGCCAACTTTCTCGTTTTTGGCTTCATTTCGTTTAAGATCTGCCGTGATTTGATTTTAGATATGCAGTGGGCAAGTTGTTACCCAACTGACGCTATTTTACTAATTCTGTGGCTTGGTAACTAAAAGGGCTAATGTCAGAAACCACTGTTTTCTGTAAATGAGCATTGAAAATTTAACACTTTCTTTTGTGGGATGTACTAAAAACCTAAGAATTCAAGGATAATGTTTCTTTTTCCTATGTCAAGTGGGGTCAGTGATGATTAATGTTTACTAATTATGATACCTGTAGGTGCCATCGTGTAATTTTTTTTCTGACATTGGTCCTTTTTTTCCATTATCTTTGAAGATAAATTCTTGTATGACTTTGCCCCTTTCGATATATATATATATATATTATATATATATATATATCTTTCACATTGTTGAACTAAGACAATCGCCGTTATAGCATTAAATACAGCTCAGTGAAAAATGCTTATAATGTACAATAACTCATTTGCGTGAAAAATTGACATTGGCCCCTTTAGAACCAAACCACAGAATTAATCGTAAACATATAGGTCCAAAGAATACTAGCTCGACCATATCATTGGATTGAAATTATTGTTAAGGATGTATGATTTAACAGCATAAAACTACCTTTAGTAGTTTTCAGATCACAGCTTTCGGTTACAATAATAAAATGTAGCTTTCACTATGATATTTCGAGGAAAGTCACATAATGCTGCCGTATGCAACAGAATCTTAGCGGAAACTGGTTACAACAAACAGCACCCGCATATCTCTCAACTTTGACCACTTAGGAAGTGCTTCTCTCAGCCGATTTTTTTTAAAAATTACACTGTAACAATATGCCCCTGTAACACTATGCCCCATCCTTCCTACTTATTTTGTATGTGTGTGATTTTTCTTTTAAAAAAATGCCCTAAAATATAAAGTTTTAAATCATTTACTTTAGAATTGAATCTCAAGAATCTCTGCAGATTTGATTAAAATTTTGTTATGCCAACTGCATATATTCTCTTTTCTATAAATTATATTTTAAAAAATTCGAGGAAGTTGTGAAAGATTTCAAGGCTTAGCCTACCTATAAACTGACATTTCAATGAAACAATTTGGTTCCACTATATATTTATTGGACGGGAGAAATTAAACATTTAAAAAATAAATAAAAAATTCCCCTGCTTCTAAGAAGATTTTTCAATTATAACTGTAAGAATTAACCCTGATGATACAGGTTAATTGCATGTTTGTTTCAGACAGAATTGTATAGTAAATATGTTTTGGGCTACCTTTGTTTACAGTATTTTTTTTCTATTTTGAACTCTAAAGTAATTCTTATTTCATAGACAATAATATTATTTTAAACCATGGTAATTTTTGCATGTATTTTATATATGTGTAGGATATAATTAGAAAAAATCTGAAACGTGCATTAGTTTTCGTATGCTGACGGGTTTTTTTTTTTTTTTTTGTTTTTTTTTTTTTTTTTTGTTTTTTTTTTTTTATCGGGGGGGCCAACGCACTGCGACCTTGAGCAGGTCTATTGTGCTATGCCCCCTGGGTGCCACAGGCTTGCCCATAGCACCCGAACGGATGCCCAATTGAACATGCGTTCTACAATATCTCCATCAGGTTGAGGTCCCTGAGGAATCCTAATACCCTGACGGGCTCTAGAGAGGGTATATCCCCCTCCTCCACCTGGTAGCTACCCAGGTTCCTGAACCTTCTCTGAGTGGCAGCCTCGCAGTCTGTTAGGAGATGTATTGGAGTTTCCTCCAACTCCCCACAGAATCTGCATGAGCTGTCACTTTCCAAGCCCAGCTTCGCCAGGTGTCCTCTAAGTCGGCAATGCCCCGTGAGGAAACCCGTAAGTACGCGGAGCTTGTTCTTACTCAATCCAATGCAGGCCTCCGACCTCCGTTGGTTATAATTTCCCAAGCAGATCTTGGCCTGCCGCAAACCGGGGAGGGAGTACCAGAGTTGAGATCTCTTCGTCTCCTCCTCCTTCTTAAGTTCCTCTAACAGACACTGATCGCTAATCCCACAAAAAGGTTCCGGCCCCAAAAGTGGTGTCATAACGCCTATCTTGGCCAGGGCGTCGGCCGTCTCATTCCCTTCAATGTCAACATGCCCCGGCACCCACCAAAGTGCGACTTTGTTCCTACTGCCCAGATCGTTTAGTTTATCTAGGCATTCCCAAACCATTTTAGAGTTAATAACTGGTGCACCCAGAGCTCTAATGGCTGCTTGGCTATCGGAAAGGATTACAATCTCCCGATTCCTATATCCCCTATCGAGGTTAAATTGAACGCATCTTCCAATAGCGTATATCTCCGCCTGAAAGATGCTGGGAAATTTACCCATGGGTTCCGAGTGCTTGATCCTTGGACCAACCACCCCTGCCCCAGTCCCCTCGAGGGTCCTCGACCCATCAGTATACCATTTAATGGCATGTTCCTTAATGCCCAACAGAGCGGATCCTTCGCTCCACTCACTTTTGGTGCCCAGCTTCGACGAAAAATTTTTTGTGAAGCTATACTTCTTAACCATACCATCCCTAGGGAGGTGCCAGATGAGGGAGCCCAAAGGTGAGAATACCAACTCTCTAACCCCCAGCCATCCCTCCCCTCCTGCACCACCCCTAGAGATCCTAAAAAGGGCCCCCTTCGCCGCCCTTTCCACCACTAGGTGCAAAGGTGACAGATTGAGGATAACCTCCATCCCGGCGGTGGGGCAAGTCCTCATAGCCCCCGTCATGCATAAGCATGCGAGCCGCTGTACCTTGTCAAGAGTTTTCCTGACCGATACTTCTTTGGTCTTCCTAAACCAAGCCACCGCGCCATAGGTGATAACTGGTCTCACCATCATGGTGTACATCCACCGTAGGATTCTCGGGGGGCATCCCCAGGATTTGCCCGCCATCCTCCTACATATCATGAGGGCGCCAGTGGCCTTATTAACAGTTGATTCAATGTGTTTCTTCCATAGGAGTTTACTATCAAAAGTCACCCCTAGGTACTTAACCTCCTTTTCCCACCCTACTTCTTCTCCGGCTAGCCGGATATTTTTCAGGCGTGGGAGTGTTCTTTTCCTAGTGAAGGGTATCACAGTGGTTTTCGTTGGGTTAACCTTCAACCCCACTGAGACACACCACTCGCTAGTGATATCTAGACCCCTCTGTATTATGTCACATAGGGTTTCTTCAAACTTTCCTCTAGCAATAATGACGACGTCGTCAGCATATCCCTGACAGGCAATGCCGACGTCCGTCAGTTTGTAGAGGAGCTCATCCACCACCAGGCTCCACATTAGGGGTGACAAAACCCCCCTTGCGGACAGCCACGAGTAGTGCGGGAGCGGATGGTCCGTGAGCCCACCACAGTTTCTACCGTTCTTGTAGACAACATTTCCATCATCCACCTGGCGGTTGTTCCATCCACCCCCCTTCTAACAAGGGCTCTGCCAACCGCCTCATGGGAAGTATTGTCAAACGCGCCTTCTATGTCCAAAAAGGCACAGATGGCCGTTTCCTTAACATCTAGGGTCCTCTGGATTACATCTGTCAGCCGATATAGAGCGGTATCCGTCGACCTTCCCGCTCGATATGCGTGCTGACAGGGGTGCAAGGGCACCCTCTCCAGAACACCTGTCCTGATATAATTATCCACGGCCTTCTCCATAGCTTTAAAAGAAAAGACTAAGGCAGATAGGTCTGAAGGACTTGGGCAAGGTGGCATCCCTTTTCCCAACCTTGGGGATAAAGACCACCCTAGCCCTTCTCCACGGCCTCGGTATATACCCGAGTGCCAAACTGCTCCGAAAGATCTTAACCAAGTGTGGAAGAACCTCCCTTAGGCCCTTTTGTAGGAGGGCCGGGAAAACCTCATCCACACCAGGCGACTTGAGGGGCTGAAACTTATTTATTGCCCATTCTATTCTTAGTGGCGTGCAGATGGTTCTGGCCACCTCCCAGTCATCCCTTACCGGTCTGCTGGGCCCTATCGTGTCAGTACCATCCTCTGGTGGCAGACTCCCCGGAAAGTGGGTCTCCAGCAGGAGAAGAGCACGTTGCTCCCCGTCGTGCGTATAGCTGCCATCAGGTCTTTTGAGTGACATCAATGCTCCAACACCGTGTTTGGCCATTGCCTTATGCAATCTGGCTGCCACGGGTGCGGAGCTGATGTCCTCACAGAATTTCCTGTAACTAGTTCTTTTAGCTTTTCTAATCTCCTTGTTGTAGGTAGTAAGCGCCCGCGTGTAGCTCTGCCAATCCCCAGTGCGCTTGGCCCTATTGAAGAGCTTGCGCACTTTGGATCTTAGATTTGACAGCTCTCTGCTCCACCAGGGAACGTCCCTACAGCACCGGAGTCTACTCACGGGGCAACTGTCTTCAAAGGCGCCTACCAGCGCCTCGTTCAGTTTCTCTACCCTATGCTCCAGCTCCAAACGACACTGCGGCGCTCTCGCAGTGCCGGTACGATTTAGAGCGCAGCTCAAATTGGTGACAAATTCCTCCCAATTCGTACGTCTGGGGTTTCTCCACTCTGCCCCCCCATCGCCAAACCCCTCCAGACTGAATGTAATAATTCGATGATCTGAAAGGGAAGGCTCATCCGAGACTTCCCAGCTCCCGACAAACTGCCCGATGCTAGGACTACCAAAGGTAATATCCAGAACCTCCTGCCTTGCCCTAGTTACGAACGTAGGTGACGCCCCGCCGTTGAAAATATCTAGGTTATATTGGAGGATAAACTCTAAAAGGTACTCACCTCTTCTGTTGTTACTTCTGCTCCCCCACACTCTGTTGTGGGCGTTCGCATCGCATCCAATGAGGAAAGGCAGCTTCCGCTCCCGGCAGTATTCTACCAACCTCTGAACCTCCGCCGGCGGTACATCCCTGTCCCCAGCGAAGTAACTGGATGCTATCACAACGGCGCGGTTGTTACCTCCATAATTCAAGTGGGCCAAAATGGATACCAGATCCCGCGTCGTAAATTCTGAAAAACATGTGTAATTAATATTATTTCTGATCAGGGTGCAGGCCCTAGGATTTTCACTTTTAGCATCCCATACTACCTTACTGTACTTACCTGACAGTCCACAAATCCGTCCTTTGACTGTCCACGGCTCCTGAATCAGCACCAGGCTAAGTAGCCTTTTGGCGAAAAACCTCGCAATGGTGGCCGATGCCCCCTTTGCATGGTGTAGGTTCGCCTGGGCTACCCCGGTACTCATTCCCGAAGGGTGCTTGCTCATGGGGGGTGGGGGGAGCACCCCCTCATCCCCCAGGAGCTTCTCTCCTCCTCGACCGAGAGGCTTGCCCGGAGGGCTGAGAGATCCATTGCTCCCATGTCTCCCAGGCTCTCCCGTCGCTGAGAATCGTACTCGAGCCCCGGGGATGAACTCTCCCTCGGCGGCTCCTCCGCTGGAGTAGAGGACAAAGGAGCTTGCTGCTCCTTATCATCCCCTTCACCCTCCAGCTTCTTCCAGCCTCTAATGGGGAGCTTCCCAAACCGAAATCGGATGGTTCCTCCTCCCCTCTTGACTGCCTCGAACGACTGATCGTCGATCGCGGCAGTCATCAAGAGACCTCGATTCTCCTCTTTACACACGAGGATCTCCCAGATCTTCGTGTTTACTCCCACGTTCTGGGCATCCACTAAGGCCAAGACCTTCTTGATGCCCTTCTCCGCACTCCTTGGAAAGAAGGTAGTGATGGTGTGCATCTTCGGGAAGTCCTCTCCCGAGCACGCCATCAGCTGTACTCCCGTCCAAGTACTCAGGGTTGATACCCTGCTCTGCAGCCAGTCCGCCGTGTGCTGGTCAAAGCAGTCTAGCCACAGCATCCCTGGACGAAAATGTATGCCCTCAAATTGGAGCTTATGCTCCCATCCAAGGGCTATTTCCTCCACAATAGCATCCTCCAGTGCTGATAACTCCTCAGCACTGAGTATCACATCCGGGAAACCTCGAGGCATCACCCCAACCCTCACCGCCTGTACTGCACCGGCATAGCTGGTGCCAGGTCGGCAAAGGCTTGGGTTGGCCCCCGAGGAAGTCCCGGGATGTGTACTGCCAGAAGGTACCACCCTTCTTCTTTTAATGTCTTTCCTTTCGGGAGGTGTTATATGTCTCTCCGCTTACCATGAGCACGCTGAGGTGGGCTACTGCTCACCCGCTGTGCTCTGTGCTTCTCGGCCTCCGCTCTTGCTTCCTGGGGGGTCATGCCCCCAGCAAGCGCGCGGAGATACCATCGAACGCCTGCACCACTGAGGCCTCTCCTCAGAGGGTCATCTATCGCCCCCGGTTGCCCTGGGGGCGGTGGCGGTAACGTCCTCTTCCTCCCGCTCCTTTTCCGACCCGGTGCCTCCTCTTTCCCTACCGCACCAGAAGGATGAGCGGGAGCCTCCCCGCCACCGCTAGTAATAGGCCTACTGCCAGCTTCACCCCCACCAGGAGCTTGCTCCTTGGATACCTGAGGTTCCATTGTTACAATCGCGGTATCCACCCGCTTACTTACTTGAACCTGCTCAGCTTGACGAGAAGTACTCGCCTCGCTGATGCGAGGCATGCCCCGCATGCCCATTCCACTGGGAGCGCGCTCCTTTGTGGCTTGGGCCGCAGGTTGTAAAGTGGCGGTAGCTACCCGCCTGGTTTCAGATTTAAATTTTTTGGTTTTCTTCATGGATCATTCCCACGTACAGCTAGGGTTTCTCATCGGCCGACTGCACCAGAGCCCCGCATGATACAGCAAGGCCATTTATTACTCCCTGATGCGGCCGGTTTCAGGAAGGCACCGTTATACTACAGCCTGTATTACGCCCTGGCTGCAAACCTACATGGGCACGGTACGCATAACACCCTGTTTTAGGGGGGGGTGTGTCTCTGAAGCTGCCCCTGGGGGCACCACCTCAGATGACCAGCGGGTACACCCAAGTTCCGCCGGGGACTTTTATCGACGTCCAGGTCTAGAGCCGCCGAGTTTGGTTTTAAACGGAGCCACCTCGAGAAGGGTGCAGTATAACTTAATGCTGCGCTCGGACGGTCTTGACGAATAGAAGGTGAAGCCTTCTATTCACCCTGGAGCTTCCCACATTAAAAAAGAGAAGACTCCTTGACTCCATGCTGACGGGTTTCCTCATCGGATATTGTAGACCCAGGGGGGCACCTGAAGACGTTGGACTTAAAATACTCTAGCGCCTGCAGATTCTTTAGGAAGTTTCACACATCAATATACCTCCTGACAGCGCCCGCTCTAGCGGTTACGTTGTCCCGGACAAAAAGATAAATTGCCGCCCCTTAAGAATATTTACACTAACGATCAGTAGATTGGGATCAATTAAAAAATTGGGCATTGAACTACTTCACTATAGTCGATCGTGTCCAATTGATATTCTTAAAGTTGCTCTTAAATCTGCCACGACAGGTCCCCAATAGTTTCGTTCGTTGGAAGTTGAATGACGGCAAGTGAAAACCAAGATTTTTAATAAATCTGTAAGATTCTGGCTGAAGATTTTATGGATGTAAAACAGCTCACCTCTGAAAATATGCTATAGAAGACTTGTGAAGCTTTTGGATGGTTCTGATATAACATCCACTATAGATTGCTATGTCCCTTGGCTAATGGTAGTTCATATGCAAATATTTGGTGCAATATCATTAAAACCAGATTGATAGCTCAAATTAGAGTAGCTAGTGATCATCACCACAGGATTTTTTATAATGGAATAGCCCATTTATTTGATCCTAAAAGAGTTGCTTTACTTGTGCGGTGGGCAAAAATGGTGATATTATGTACTTTATTTTGGAATGCCCTTACTATAACTGTTTGAGAAGGAGGTTGTTAAATAGGTATTTACCTCACACAGTTCTAATGTTTTTGCTAACTTACTAGATATAGAAAATAAAGAAAAGTTAAACCACTTATTTTATTTTATCTCTGAGGCTTTGGAGGAAAGATATACATAGGTTTGTAAAGGTATTATTTGATACCTACGAGGAGATTCCTCAAACTCCTTCCCTAAAATAATTTGTATAAATGAATAATGTCTATTAAATCATTGTTACTATCTACTTTATTAATCAAGTATTTAAATTATTTTATTACGTTGAAGATTAATGTAATATTTAATGCTGTAATGTTTCTAATGTTTCTTCTTGTAACGTTAGTCTTTTTTTAGCTTTCAGCAGAGGTCAATCTCTTGCTATAGAAATGTATAGTTTCTTTGGGCATTAAATAAATAAATATTGAAAGAAATTTCTCAAGAAATGTTTCAAGCAATTGGACCTACCATTTCAAGAGATTTTGAAGCTGCTTTCAAAATATATCAAATACCAACAAATGGAATTAGCCCGTAAATTTTATTGACAAGATTTAGATAAAAGTTCTTGAACTGTATGTTGGTAGTTACATATAAATGCTTATAAAAATAATGATTATATAGGATGGGTTACTATTTGAATCTATCCTTCAATAGTCTTACATTTCTCATTTTAACATTGTATCTAAGTTATTACATACGATAATATTATTATTCGCAGCCCTCTATAGCTTCTAGCGAAAAACAAATGTAAAAAAATCTGAACCCTCTCATGAAAAAGAAAGGAGGGAAAAATATCATATCAGGCATTATTCCAGAAAAATATCTTGGCAAATAATATGCCAAGAATTATCTTAATAGCTTGCGAAAGAAATATAATATAGAAAAAAGATAAATAAATATTTGAATTTTATTAATATAATTAATATAATCATTTATTTCTAATGTAAAAAGGAAGTGTACGCTTTTTTTTCAATTATAAGGTACATCTAAGTAATTTTTTCAGTTTTCGTAATTTTCTCCATAAAAACACCGACGAATTTTATTAAATTTGATATAGTAACTATAAAGTTTTGTCGATTACAATTTTGAAAACTGGAGTAAGAGAAACTTGTGTGAGTGTTTCACACCACATTTTTTTTTATTTCTAATTAATAAAGTAACTAATTAAAATTAGTATATTTGTAGTTATAAACATTGCCACCAGATAACAACACCTACTGAGAAATCAATTTTATTTATGGTTGTATAGTTTGTCACTAGGTGTCGCTACTTCCAAAGATTTTTTTTTTAACCACTACCCGTCCCTTCACAAAGACGCAATTAAACTATTAAAAATTGTTTACATCACAGGATGGCGCTGTGATCGGGTGGCAAATTTTGGAACTACAATTCTGTATATCTATAAGCTTATGCTTTCTAGCGGCAATTATTTGAACTACTACAAATTCTAGGTTAAGTAAGTGCTGTTACCTGGCGGTGAATTCAGAAACGTTAATTTTATTCGTTTTTAACTATTTTTCTTTTTTTATTTCAACTAAAATGTAAAATTTGAATTTTTTTGTTTGTTTTATAAGAATTCAGCCCTAATTTTTTTAGTATAAACTTCATCTACAATTACATTCTTAAGGCAGTTAGAAAAAAAAAAATTATATTTGTTCCTTATCTCTGTCTTTTATTAATTATTCAATTATTTGTTAAAGGGGACTAATTGTGACCCTAAAATTAATTAAGTTATTTTCTCTCTTATCAGGTTACATGTATTTATTATATTTAATACCGATTTAAAATATCTTCCAAATAATTGTGAAGGGTGTTCTATCCCGAGACTTAAATTGTCCTGCAAATTGCTGTCACAAGCATTGGTACTGCATTGATAGAGAGCGTACTATCATACAAGGCAATCTTATTTAGGTAAATAGTATAATCATCACCTCCTTTATTTATCTGTGATATATGTCCACTAGCCGTTTATTTCCAAATGAATTATACAATAAAGGAATGTAGGGTGATTGTTTTATACCAGATTTCTTTTTCCTAAATCACGGCAGTAGACTAAATAAATTTAGGGATATCAAATATAGACTGTGAGGGAAAATGCAGACCTTGTAAACAGAGCAGCATTTTGATTTTGGTAATTTTTTTCTTGTACAACCTTTATTTGAATCTTATTTTTCGCATTATTTGTTTGTTACAAAAGTTTTATTTTCGGGACTTCATCAGTCATAAGTTATTTCTGGATACTTTAGAGAAAAGCATATTGCTAATGTTATTTTAGTGATACTTTAGAGAAAAGCATATTGCTATTGTTCCTTCAGAAAAATATGGCAAATTAAAGTGATGAGAATTTATATATATAGATAGTATTCAACGTTTAAAGAAAATCGTTGCAGCCAATTTCGAGAAAATCACGAAAAAGTGAAAAAAAAAAATTCAGTAAATTCGCACTGTCGGATGGATTTTGCCATGTGTGCAATCCAAAAAGTAAATTCTGGCAAATTGAATTAATTAACTAGTTTTGTTCTTAATTTGTTTGCAATGTTAAGCCTTTGCACTTCTATGGCTAGTTGCAGCGCTCGCTCTAGTGGTTACGTCGCCCCGGACAAAAAGACAAATTGCCGTCCCTTCATATATATACATTACCGATCAGAAGTTTGGGATCAGTAAAAAAATTTAGTTATTTACTAAAATTCTTTAAAGAAAAATATAGTTACATTGTAATAAGAATTTTCCAGTAACGTGATTTATGCATAATACCTCCCCCATTTAAATGGCACCTTTTAAAATAAATATTTTATTAACATAATGTACCTCGAAGGATACCTTTATACGCCCGAGCCCTTCTGCGGTTGCCCAGGAGCCTCATTCACGCTTCTATCAAGGAATGGATAGAAGACCAGCATCTGCGATGGTGGGAAAGAACGCCAGGGCAGAGGCAGGCTAAATTCTTTGTTAAGACATTTACCGACATTCACCGGGTTCTACTGACCCATAGCCGAAGAGATATAAGTATAATAGTGGGTCTACTAACAGGGCATTGCAGGTGCCTGAATAGGCACATACACCATTTACTTACTAGCAGACAACGCGTTATGCCGTTTCTGCAGGGCCGAGGAGGGAACCCCTGGGGGTGTCTGCCGGCCTGGCGAGGACAAGGTTTCTTCAACTGGGGGCTAGCAATCTCGAAGCCACGAGCTTCATGACGGAACCACGTTCAGCTTTGCTAGGCCTGATTAAGAGGGCGAAGCTGAGTAATTCACTTTGATGAAAAAGCCGTTTAGACGAAATTTATTTTTGGGAAAGATTTACACTTTGTAATGAATCGCTTATATTATTGTATATAGATTAAATATAACATTTTTAAATTTCTGACATTTTATTTCATTTATAACAAATCATTAAATTAACAAAAAAAAAAAAATATAATACATTTTTATTCTATGTGGTACAAACTTTTTACCAACAGTGTATATAATTTTTTAAGCTAGTCTATGAATGTTCAAACACAAGCTGAAACAGCACTCCGTTTGCGAAATGCTATTCTGTTCAGAGAAGTATATGCTTGTTCAAACAAGTTCAAGCATCATCCTTTACAAATTCTGCGATAATTTTTCAATAATAAAGTAAATATTTTTTAGCTTTAAGACATAAATAATATAAATACGCTGCGCACTATAAATTTTTAGCGATGAAAAAATCGAACAGTGAAATTTGAGTACACACAAAAATATTTTTCCCACGCCTACAGCCAAAATTGCGCCCCGGACAAATGTCCGGATTGCCCGCCCTTAGAGCGGGCTCTGCTCCTGAGGACTGCGTTGAAGGAAGATATACACGTTCCCTAAAACCTTCCCACCTCAGAGGTCTTAATCTGGAAAGGGTGTTGAAGGTGAGTAGTCTCACCCTTGGGGTAGCACAATAGACCTCTTGTGGTCGCATAAATATAAATTTCAGCAATCAGATTTCTCATAAATGGCTATTTCTAGATGTTGTAAAATATTTATGTTTTTGTATGTCTATAAATTTAATTTTTTTGTTTTATTAAAAAATTACTAGTTCTAGTGGGGAGGGGAACAGCCTCCATGGCTAGCCCATAGTAATTACGTAGAAGAGAAGTTCTGCTTATATGCTTGCAACCAATCTTTTTGAAGTAAAAGAAAACACAAGGGCTAACCCTCAGGAATTTTTCCGCTTAGTGGGCGCCAATTTCCAGTCAATTTGCAAGCTTGATAATAAATTAGGGATTGATCTTCAGAGATTCCAGACAAGCACTCAGTGTACCTCCCAACTCCCAGTAGCACAAGAAGTATATTGATATCTCCTTCAGTCTTTCGCAATCACATACCTTGGCACATACCTAGTATCAGATCACGACTAAGACTATAGGTCGTGGGTAGTTAAATGGATAGAACTGTGCTCTAAGACTGGGCCATCAAAACAGTTCAGGGTTCAAGACTTAGATTTAGAGCTGTTTGAAATTTAGTCAAGTGTTGCAAGAATCCTCTATCCATAACACTAGTTTCTTTGTTGAACGATAAAGACAACTGTGGACACTTACTCTATGATAAGTTCCGAGAGTAAATAATAAGATATTACTTGGTTAAACAATTTTTTTTTTTAAATATATAATAATATATATATATTCACAGATAATCCATAGTAAAAAAAGCAATATGAATTGTTAATGGATATATTATGGCCTTTACTCTTTGTATAACCGCTTGGAATGGTCCAAAATGAAATCAGGCTTATAGTGGAAGATATGTTTTTACAACTAAAACTATGGAAAAGATGAGTAATGGAGTGAAAAATCTGCTTTGTGCAAAGCACAAAAGTATTATTTGCACACTCTAGTTAACTACACTGAATTTGTTGGATTAATTAACGATGCAAAACAAAAATTACAATTATTATCTACTTGATTAAATCTTGAATCTTGAAATGTCTGTTGCTATCACTATTTCTTGATTTAATTCTGACCATATATCCCTTGCTGACCTCCAGTAATAAGGAATATCTGTATTCCAGTTTGTGAAATTCCAAATCTGATTCAAATTTATAATTTCTAATTGCAGTAGAAACGAGAACTTTGATTGTTGACATCGCATAAACACTTCCTACAAAAATAGATTATAAAAAATTATCAAAAAACTAAACTTTTTTTCTTTATATTTAAAATATAACTGTAATTTTACTTCTAATTTTTCAGCTTAGGAAGAGTTCATCAAAAAGTCAGTGAGTCCGCCCTTCGACGTTTTTTGTCCGTCGACGTTTTTGCCTTTAGGTTTGGGATGGCTATATGTGCTCAGAGAGGCTTTGGACAGCATAGAGCTGACGATCCCTTGCTATAGAAGAATTTGTGAAGTACGTCAATTAGACCATCATCCTGTTTGATGTGATGAAATATTGCCGGGAACTCAGGATCAGAGGCAACGAATTATTATGTCAAAATTTGAGTTATCGGGCAGAGTAGGGCCACTATCCTAGTCACTTCTGATGTAATCAGGACATGGAAATTTCTAGCGAGACGGTCGGCCCCAATTTCCTCTATTAAGCTCTGCTTAGCAAGTCCATGTCTAAAAGTGATAGATGGTAGCCCTGGAAGGAGCGTATGAATTCCCATCCAGCTTCGCTTTGAACAAGAGTATAGAATGATGGCAAGTTGATTAGGACTTCTAACACCGCAATCGGATGGTCCCCATAGAATCGAAATATGCTTGTCCCTGGATCCCACCCAGCTATATACATATATGTATAATACATGTATTCCATTCTAGCTGACCTAGTTGACACATATTAAGTCTTATCTTGCAGGGACTTATTAACACTAAGGAAATCCATTTGTTGTATGCCTAACTAATCTAAAAGATTCTCACAGAATCCTATTATATAAAACAGTGCAGTATAACTAAGATCATTATAAATCATTGTATTATTTCACAGACAACTTGTAACTCAGCCTTGTTACCTGACATTGAACGGTCACTTTATAGTTAAATCGTAATGTTGTCAGCCTGTCTTATATAATTGTATGTTACTTTTAGCAAATAAATTCTGTTTCACAAATATCAACCGCATGTCGAAAGATATAACTTATATATATTAAACAATGTTTGGTTTTCGATTCCAGGGGAAGTAGCTTGTCTCACTTATCTCTTACCTTTGCTGTGCAAGATTGTCTGAGGCCTATAAAAGATGCTTAAAAAACAAATAAAAAGATAGATCCCACAGCGTCCAAAAGTGTATTGATCGACCTAAAATATCCTAAATCCATAATGATACCTCACGTGAAGAATACAGAATCAAACAAAAATAAATAAATAAATAATTTATACTACCTGGGCAATTTCTGGGTCCCCAGCTAAATGGAAAATACGATCCTTTCGGTCTTTTTGCACACTCTTCTGGTAGAAAATGATCTGGATAGAATTTGTCTGGATGTGACCAGAAGGTTGGATCTCTATGCAGATGATAAAACAAAATAAAGATACTGCATCCTTCGGGAAGCTTATAGCCATCTCCTAAAATATATTTATCAGTATTAAATAAAGTTATTTTAAAATATATTTACAATTTATTTGAAGTAATTTTTTAGGCGGCAATATTTAGATAGCGCGTCTCAAAATGAAGCGGCGTTTGTTGGTGGATCCAAATGCCTAAAAATGAACAAAGAAAATTAATATAATTTAAGAGCTATCCTATTGAAACAAAAGGCCTGAAACTACTTATTGGCAAAAAATCATAAAATGCAATCTGAATATTTATGCAAGTCAACTAATCATTTAGTTTAAACATAATTTATCAATTAAAATTTGTAATAATTGCAGTAAAAAAAAGTCGAATGACTGTTACACACCACATTTTTTCCCACATTTTACAAGTTATATTTTGGAATAATATTAATATTCTTGTGAAAAAAACAAATCAATAAAATTCTGGGATGTGATGGTTGGCATGATGAAAGTATGTTAAGATTTGGAGAACAAGTCTTAAGAAAGAACTGAACAATTTGATCGTGAAATTTTGGCCTAAAGAGAAACGCCAAAAAATAGGACGTCGCCATTATACTATGTCCAGAATTTTAAAAATTGGATAATTAAAATATGAAAATTACATAGGCATATCTTTACCATGGACAAAATACAAGGCTTTTGCGATTCTATTAAATAAATAATTTCAATCTTGGTCCGAATATATCCTTGTGGAATAATCATGTGGTTTTAGATAAGATTGCACTACAGACCATATACGTATATTTTGCATCGCACAAATTCAAGAGAAGTGTTATGAATTTAATAAAGGTGTATACTATTTTTCATAGTCTGTGCTGAGGAAAATTGGCGTAGAGCCTTAAGTGGCAAGGTTATATGCATTTACTCGAACAGTCAGGCTGCACTGAAAGCCCTCGAAACTTAGGCTTACAGAACTACCTCCTCCCTAGTCAAGGAATGTCGAGAAGTATAGGCGAGACTCTCCAGCTACAACAAGGTTCAGTTGAGATGCACGGGGATTGAGCTTAATGAGACAGCTGATCAACTGGCCAGGAACAGGGCGAATACTCCGCTTAGTGCTCCAGATCCGGTTCTGGGGATAACCAGTGCAGCAATTGGAGATTGGCTCCGAAGCAAGCATGAGGCGCTCTGGGGTGTGAATCCAGGCGCCATGCTCAGTAAAAGGATGATGCCGAAACTGTGTAAAGGGAGGACCAACGTAAACCTTAGTCTTAATAGGAACCAGATTTCTCTCGTGACGGGGTTTTTAACAGGTAATGGTAGGTCCAGGAAACCTTGGGCAGACTATGTCAGGAGGAGGAGAAAACGGCCCCACCCCCACCCCACATGCTTTTTGTTTCTGTGTCAAAAACCAAATTGCGATACGAAACCTTTTCATCAAATTTAATACTCGCATTAATAATACAATACAATACTTATTATATATTTAATACAATCTGAATCTCACCTAAATCTAAATCATTTGTAAGTTTTCTAAATATACCAGGTGCACCGTAAAGACGCATTGTTTCTTTGATTACATTGGTTAAATAAGTCAGTTTCGATAATTGTTCCCAAGTTGGAGCCACTTCAGGATTTTCTCCCAAAATATCCAGTACCTCCTGATAAACCGCTTTCTGGTGTTCAGGAAACATGGCTAATAACAATAAAGTGTACGATGCCATCACAGCAGATGTATCAAATCCCTGGAACAAATTTATCAAAATTATTTGATTATTTAATTAGTACTAGTACTTTTAAATAAAACTGTTTTAGCCTTTTTGCTCTCATTATTGCTTCTTCTCGCAATAAAATGATATTTTTATTTCTACTTTTAATCAATCAGATTGTATTAGATAGCTGCTATTTAAAACTTCACTTGTACCAAAATAGATATTTACTTGACAAGAGAGTAAAGTGCCTCTTTTACATATTTGAGTTCAGGATTGCCTAAATGAGCGTAAGGGATTGTGGCCAAACCTGAAGGAGAGTTGTAAAATGATTTCACTTTCGCGTTAAATATTATATTTAATAAAAGAAGATAAGAAACAAACTAGTAAGGCATATCCGCTATTCTCTAATCTAAGAGAATGTCCATTAAAAAGGGGAAGTTACCTTCAGAAAGGTTACACCAAAATTGCATTTTATTTCTGTTAGACGTATTATGTTATTGTAGCTCTAAATTAGCGATAAGAGAAGACCTGGTTCTCACTTTTTATGAACAATAGTTTTTTGTAAAAAGCATTAAATTTTTGCTTTTGAATATTTTTTATTATTTTTATTTTATCGTCGTCAGGCAATCCTCGGTCCTTCGTAGAATGCTGCGTCATAAGTTTTATTTGTTTCAACTAGATATATAATGATCTACATTAATTTTTTATCATCTATTATAATAATATTATCATCGATTTATAATCTATTAATTTATCATCTATTTATTGATAATAAGATTATCCATCTATTATAAAGACGTACATCTATTTTTTTTTTTAAATTTAAGGTGCGTCAGCATCTATGGACACTGGCTTCTCAGTGCATGTCGGCCTCAGAACAATGTTTTTTAGTTACAGACAGAATTGCCTATCACCAAGCAGTGAGCTGTAGATATTTCTTGGAAGAGAAATCTAAGGCCAAAATTGCTGGACTCAAGCCGTGTGGTTTCTTGTTCAGCGCGCTACCACTGAGCTAATCTCTCCCTTAAAATTTATTAAACATTTCTCTGGGAAAATTCATTTAAGGGGTTTTGCGATAGGGTTTTTTTTTCTTAAGTGTACCATTCTATCATCAGTTTTTATTTTAAGATCTTTTAGGTTTCGCGGTCATTTTCATGAAAAACAATTGAGTTTCTGGGTTTAGACCGCGTCCAATGTTTCGCCCATGTTGCAAGGAGCCTCTTCAGTGTAGTTGCAATTGGCAAAACATCGGTTTTTAACATACAGCTGTTGCTATCATAGGTGCGATGAGAACGATACCGACGGTGGCACTGGAGATATTGCTGGAGCCAGCCCCTCTTCAGTATGTGGCTGTGGGTGAAGCTATGAAGGGTTATCTCAAAATGAGGTGTAAAGGAGAATGGGTGAGAACCTTCCGAGGGGATCACACTAGGATCGAGGATGAGATTTGGCAAGTAAACCAATTTCTGCTCTCTAAAATTGGATGAGACTAGCACGAAATGGAGATTTGAGAGGGATTATGAGATTAGTATTGGCAGTCTAGGGGATAACACCCTTACGAGGCTAACGGAGGCGGGTAACGGTATTTTTCCCTGCTATTCAGATGGCTCTAGGCAAGAGGGAACTGGCCTGTCAGGAGCGGGAGCATGGTTGCAGGAGTTTGACAGGGGGAGTTCGGTGGCCTTGGGTGGTTTGGCCACTGTCTTTCAGTCCGAGGTTGTGAGTATTATCGAATGCTGCTGCCTTGCGGGGGAGTGGCAGGGAGAGATTGAAGAGGTGCGCATATTCTCTGATAGTCAGGCCGCATTGAGGGCTTTGAGCAAGCCGTGTTGGTGTTCGAAATTGGTGGGAGAATGTAGCCCGGAGGGGTAAGGTGCGACTCTATTGAGTACCCGGACATGCGGGAATAGAGGGAATGAGGGGGCGGCTAGGGAGGGTTTCTCTTTACCTTTTTGTGGTCCCGAGCCAGCCCTTGCCGTCACTAAGAGATTCTGTGATAAACAGATTAGACTCTGGGAGACGAGAGTCTTGGAGAAACGCTGGGAGGATACGCAGGGGTGTCTCCAGGCTAAAAGATTCATAAAAGGAATCAGGCGGGGGTTTCGGATTACCTCCTGTCCCTTAATAGGACAGATCTGAGGACCTTGGTGGGAGTAGTGATGGACACACTTGGGTGTCCAGTCACTTGCATACAATAGGGAGGACATCTAGTCCCATTTGCCAGAACTGTGATGATAGAGTCAAGGAAACGGGGTTCCACTACTTATGTCAGTGTCCCCGTTTCGCTGGCACTAGGTTTCGTGTATTCGGGAGGACACCAGTCTCGCGGGATTGCCTGGGTGAGTTGGAGTTAAAGGATATCGAAATTCTTTTAAATCTTATGTCTTTGAAGAAGCATTTATTCAACTTGTTAATAGAACTCCCTTAATCATCTATAATCATAGTTAGTTTTCAGTAAATAGTTAGTTTTCTTTTAACTTACACCAACCAAAAAATCAGTAGCAAGCTTTCCAGTTTCTTCCCAAGAGAGTTTATATTGTTTGGCTTTTTGAATGATAACATCTGGGTATAAAATTGGTTTATCATCTATATCTTCTGCAATACATTTGTATGTTACTTAGAACTGAAGCAATTTGTTCATGTTAAAAAAAAATGGCACAACACTTACCTCCCATCTTTTCTCTAGTTTCTATTCTAGCTTGCAAAAGCTGTAAAAAGGAAAACAAACCTTATACCTTGTTCAGTAAATGGTTAAAATCAATTCAATTCTTCTATGAGGTAAAATATTATTTTCTAAATTTAAATGTTTCTTTAGTTAATTTCATGCAGATTGTTCTGAAGTTGTGGGTGAAAATGTATTAGTAGAGAAGTATTTTCGTTCATAATATCTTAATATGGCACACATAACCAAGCAATAATAATACAACCATTGCTCACTAGAATGCTGTAGCATATGCATATTTGATGGAACTAACCAATTTTATTTCTCTTACAATGTTTTATTTACTTTGATGTCACGGATGAAGTTACCTTGGGAAAATAGTTCGAATAGTGATGATGAATTGTTATTATTAACAATTTTATTGAAAAAGTAAAGGAAGCGGATGGATTAGATAAACAGCAAGAGAGATAAATTTGGAGAATTTTATGCCGGCATTGAGAAAAACGACCCACCGAAATTCAAGCAATACTTTCGTATGTCACCTGATTAGTTCGATCAACTTCTGGTGGTCATTAAAAATGACATTCAAAAGAAGAGGTTGAACTTCAAGGAATACTATTAAATAAACAAGATAAATCAAATTAAACATTATTTGTATTTTTGTCATTGCTACCCTTTAATTTAAAATTTAAATAAACAATTGTACGCCATTTTTTTCTTAAAATATAATCATAATTATTATTAGTACATTTTAAGATTTTATATAACTAAGTTGGAGGTTATAGTTTTTAATTTTATAAAACTGATACTCCACTTCTAATTGTATATAAAAATAATTCTCTCTCTTCTCCTATCTCTCTAAATCATCAATAACATTATTGTTATTGTGTTTACCTGGCTTTTCCATTTCTAATGAAATTGTTTACACGCATTGTCTTTCAATATTTTATTTCGGTAATCCTCTTTAGACTTATCCCAAAGACAGGGATAATTCTGAAATCTTAAATCTTTCACTCATTGTAATTACTGTTTTGATGATCGTTAGGAAGCTGTATTTGATATTATAAAACGGATATTGCAGCTTGATTTAAACCAAAAAAATTCTTTTTTCAAATTTTCAGCATCGTTTCATCAAATTTATTGCCTTCTTCAGCGTAAAAATTTATTTTCAAATTCAAAAAGAAAAATCTTTATACTGAAAAAGGCAATAAATTTGCCGAAACTCGTTGAAAATTTGAAGAAAGAGGTTTTTTTGTGACCGAATCTTAACATCCATTTTACACATCATACAAACACGCACACGTATACATGCAGAGTATACGCTAAGCAACAACTTTTTCGTACTCAGCAGCCTACAAAACACGTATTTCCGGTAAAAATTTGATTTCAGAAATTTGGCCCAATAGCAATATTGGGGTGAGTCATAAAAAAACGACCTATTTTGTTTACTTGCACTTTATCCTTTACTACAGGAAAAAGAATGTTTATATTTTGTTGAATTTTGTCATATTCTCATTTTGCATAAACAAATAGAGAATGAATTTATAATCAAAGTTACCCTGGATCGCTTTTAGTTTTGTCGTAGCATATTTTTTAAACAAGATGACGTAGAATAGAATTTTATTTACAAATTTGTACATACATATTTACAAGTGACATTGAAGTTCCAATGTGATAACATTACACCCTTCAATACAAAATAAAACTGACATATTGTTGTTGGGAGTTTATATTGCAGGGAAAAAGGAAGGAAAAACCTGCATCTCAGGGGGAAGGGTTAATTAAGAATACTTCTAATTCTTTTGTGTCTATATGTAATTGTTCTGTCATAGTTTCCTATTTCGCGGCAAAGGGGGTTTGTGTGGCATTTAAGGATGTCAGAAGTTTTAGTAGTCTATTTTTGATGTAGTTGTGTACAGTTTCTGTTGAAGTTATCTCGTGTAAGTGGGTGACTTTAGTGTAGCGTGGTGAGTCAGTCGCGAGTCTAAGAAATTTGTTCTGTATAGTCTGTAATTTTTTGATATTGGTGGCATAGGTTAGGCTCCAGGCAGAGGAAGCGTACAGCAACATCGGCCTGATTACAGTTTTGTAGAGTAAAAGTTTGTTACGTGCAGTCATTTTGGAGTCACGGGAGAGTAGGTCTGATGGCCATCTTACCTGCGTTGACTTTGTCCTGTATGTGAGTGGTAAAGTTTAGTTTGCTGTCTAAAGTTATTCCAAGATATTTAACACTGTTTGTCCATGGTATAATGGTGTTGTTATATTTGGTGAGTTTGTTGATTATGGGTCTGCATTTTGTAAACAGGATGGCGTTGGTTTTGTTGTGGTTAATTTTGATTTTCCATTTTGTACAGTACTTTGTTATTTTGTCTATTGAAGTTGTAAGTCTGTTGGTGATCGTGTCAATTCTCCAGGAGTGTGTTTAAATAGCGGCATCGTCAGCATAGAGGGCTAAGTTGACGTGGGCAAGTTTGGGAAAAGAATTTATGTAGGTGATGAATAGGATAGGACCTAGGATTGAGCCTTGGGGAACGCCGGCTTTAACTGAACAGAGATCTGAGGAAGCAGTATTAAAATGCACGTATGATTGTCTATTAGTAAGGTAAGAATGTATAAGTTTGATTAAGTATAGAGGAAAGTTGTATTCTGTTAGTCGAAAGATGAGACCAGTGTGCCAAACACTGTCGAAAGCTTTTTCAATGTCGAGAAGTACCATGCCCGTATGTTTTTTAAGGTGAAAGTTGCGTGTAATGTCGTCGATAATTCTAGTTAGTTGCAGTTCTGTGGAAAGTCCGGGTCTGAAGCCGAATTGTTCGTCAGTTAGTATATTGTTAGAGTATAGGTGTTAAGTAAATCTACAAAGGATTATTTTCTCAAAGATTTTGCTGATGGAACTGAGTAAAGAAATCGGTCGATAGCTAAATGGGGAAGTGGGAGGTTTGCCGGGTTTTCGGATGAGGATGACTTTAGAGGTTTTCCAAGCCGGCGGGAAATAACTTAAGGATAACATCTTATTGAAAAGGTTAGTTAGGTATACTATGCCTTTACGTGGAATATTTTTGAGAAGAACATTAGGGATGCCGTCAGAACCGGGTGAAGTTTTATTGCTTCTAGAGCGTATGATTGATATAACTTCTTTTGGTGTTGTAAGTCTGCAGTCTCGAGGGTTAAGTGAATCAGTTAGCAGCTTCGTAACGGTAAGGGCTATTTTTTGCGAGTGAGTTGCAGTGCCGACGTGGTCATTTTGTTTGTGTATCTGTTCAAAGTAGTTGGCCATAATCTGGGCTTTTTCTGAGTCAGAAGAGTAAGTCCTATTGTTGTTAATGAGAGGAGAGTTGATGAGTTCAGTTGGAGTTTTGAAGTATTTTACTGCCCTCCAGAAGGAGTTACTATTATAGTCGAGATTTGCAATAAATTGGGTCCATTTGTTATTTCGCCATTTAAGTATTAGTTTATGAATTAAAGCTTGGAATCTATTTAGTAATTTTTTATAAATTGGGAATCTGTGTTTTTGATAGAAGTGTCTGAAAGCATTTTTGATTTTGATCAGCAGTTGAATATGATTAGGTAATTCGTTGTGAAGTAGTTGGGAAGATACTGGCGGGATGCTGCTCTCAGCAGCTCTGTTGATTAGTTTAATAAATTGGCTTATTGCTGCATCTATGGAAGAGAAGTCGTCAATTTTGTCGTGTAGATTTATATTGATATTGATTATGTCTTTGAATTTTTTCCAGTCGGCATTGCGATAATTCAGTCGGTTTACAGTCGGAATAGTAGTATAGTTAGAAAGTATGTTAAGTGATACAGGGTTGTGATCAGAACTGAGTAAGGAAAGACTTTGTGGGAAGGTGTAGTTTGGAATATTTTTGGCTATTATTATGTCAATAACACTTGGCTGTCTGGGAAGGGGAGGATGATGAGTAGGAATATCTGGGGCAACAATAACAAAGTTATGTTGGAAGGACAAATCTAAAAGAGCTTCGCCAGATGGGTTATTAGAGCTGCAGTTCCAGGCTATATGTCTGGCGTTGAGATCGCTCAATAATAATACTTGTCTATGCGTAGATAGGAGTTCTAGGATGTCATTAGAAGAGAATCTGCGGAGAGGTGGTTTATAGCATGAGATTATCACCACTGACAGCTTACTAAAGAACACTTTTATCCCCACGGCCTCAACAAGGAGGTGCAAGATGACGTTAAATTTTGAAATATTAGTAATATTATGCCATTATTGAAAAAAAAAGATTTCAGCCGCCGTTTAGTGCGTGAATTTGAAGAGGAGGTGCTTTCTGAACGGACAGGTGTAGGTGGTTTCAGAAAATTAATACCGGTGACATTAGTCTTGAGAGGAGTTCGGGGCGAAAATCATCATTCAATGAAGAAGCTCTACGGGTTTATCTGGAGGCTGACCGGACCAAAAGTACTCGGTAGTTGGCACCAGAACTCGAAGTATCCCAATCCACTGTTAACGTGGGCTGCATAAGCTGGGGAAAGTGTATTGTTCAGCTAGAGTTGTTCCCCATGAGTTGAAGGCTGAACAAGTTCAGTGGCGAGTAAAAATTTGTCAAAATCTTCTGTCAAAATCCAAATGACCATCGGTCAACGAAAAAGATTGTCACTTCCGACGAAAAATGGATATATTGGAGAAACCCTGAAGACCAGGAAACAATGGTTACACTGCAACCATTACACTCTACCTGTTGCTAAACACGGTCAATTTGAAAAAAACAAAGCTTTCTGTTTTTTGGAATTATGAAGGCGTAATTCATTAGGAATTCATTCCCGAAGGTCAGTCTAGTGATTGGGAACTTTATAGCGAGCAGTTAGAAAGAATGTCCGCTGTTTTGGCCCAGCGTTACCCAGGGTTGGTTAACAAAAATAAAGTTTTGTTTCAACAAGATAACGCTCGACCACACACTTCTCCAAACACCAAACAAAAAATTTCAGAATTACAAGGGATTGAGCTTCTCCCCCACCCTGCTTATAGTCCGGACCTTCCGATTACTATCTGTTCCGGTCACTGGCGCACTATCTTCAAGGAAAAACCTTTAATTCTCTGGACAAGGTTCAAAATGGAGTTGCGGAATTCTTCCGTTTAAAACCCAAAGAGTGGTATTGCGAAGGAATTCGGCAGCTAGCCTCGAGATGGAAACGAACCACAGAACACAACGGTGTATACTTGGAATATAAAAATAAATTGTTAGATAAAATAAAATTGTTTTTAAATTTTCAAGAAAAAAACGGTAATTTTTTATGACTCACCCATATATTTGCTCTTACGATTTCTCTTAGAGAAAGTAAAATTGTCTATAAATGAGAAAAGTGAGCTTCTCCTGTTTTCTCATCAGCATAACTTTAATTTTATTCAAATTGAGCGAATTATAACTTGCTGAAATATATTTTGTTTTTGTCCAAATTTAAGTGTTTTAACATTTTTAATTGAGATCTCCATATTTGCAATTACCCTGTGTAATCAATGTAATTTTTTTTTTTACTTGCTTACCTTGCAACATAATTTCCAAAATGGTCTACAGAGTTCCTTTAAATATCGTCCATTCTTCGAAATTTTTGCCAGTGGTAAACAAATTATAAATAGAAAATTAGATGCCAATTTTATAACCATTTCTACAATGCTGTTAAATGGTAATTTAATCAAATTTAAATATAAGTTTCGACTAATTTATTACTTCGTTCTAAAACGTAATATATAAAATATAAAAAATTTACCCTTCAAAACGCTCGTAAATATTGTAATTATTATTTTCAATCTCGTTCAAATCATATCCAAAGTGTGACACTAGATAAAATTAAAATATTTTATTAATAACAATCAAAAAAATGGATTTAACAATAAAATAAAATAACATAATTCTGTAGAAAGACTAGAGAGCACTGGTTCAGAACTGATATGTTGTTGTAGTGGAAGGACAAAATCGATAAATAATAGTTTAAAGTTTCTGAATATTTTATAGTATCCAAAATTGTATTTTTGTTAATATTTTATAATATATTAGACTGTGAAATTATCTTCAAAAAGATTGTACTTTAGTGTCAGGTACTGCAAATTTGGATCATTAAACAAAGGCACAAATCCCGTTAGGTCAAACCTTTGTACAAGCTAATTTCCCCCTCTAGAGAGAGAGAGCAATTCCAAAGAATAGATTCTAACATTAGTTTTAAAAGAATAAAGAGTATATAGTCTCACATCAACCTTCAAACAGGACACTTCAGGAATTGCTCTCTAAATATCTGTGCCAGTTTTGCATTAATCTTGATAAATACTTAATTTCTTAAACATAATAGTGTGATATTGTAAAATACTTAAATTTACTACAGACTCGTTCTAGCTACCAAAGTGAAAGCATCAGAGCCAATATCAAGTTTTAAAAGTTTATTCCAATTAATTTATAAGCATATTGTTGTTAACGTAATATCTCTTAGAGAATATATCTTTTGAAAAACAGTGCGACTTCCTTATCAATGCTAACTCTTCTTCTCTTTTAAGCTACATATTTACAAGCCCTTCATACAAAATCGCTCCTGCTACTTACTACAAGCTACTACAAACACCAATAACATTACATTGGTGCCAGCTGTTTGGGATATTTTCAACGAGAATCCACAATTTACAAGTACGTAAAAATTTTAATTTCATAATTAAACAAATTATCCATCAGATAATTTGATTGTTTTTTTAAATTACTTTCTCAGCGGAAATATCTTCAATATTTCCCATTATTGAATTTTCTAGTGAATTTCATTTTTAAATTTTTGTAATTGTACCATTTGTACCTCAATCCCTTTCGAATTTTGAATTTATGAGTGTACTTAATAGATCCCAAATTATAAAGATATTACGCGATAATAACCTTTCTGTTGGAGGCAATTTACTCCAATTACGTAGACGTCTTGAAAAATATAATCTTTCCCCAAGTAATTTATTCAATTCCAAAATGTATAAGATAAATGGACAAGACATGGGCATCGACGCTGCTGTAGAATATTTACTTGCGCAGCAGCAATTAGCAAATCCTCCAATTAATAATCAACGTAATCCCTTAAGGAATTTGCAATTAATCAATAGCTTACCTACCTTCGATGGCGAAAATTCAGCCAAAGTCAGATTTCCTTGACCAAATTAGCCATTGTGCTAGTCTTTCTGGCTGGGACGACGCTGCCAAATTAGAAATATTAGCACTTAGACTCTCAGGGTCTGCAAAAATATTTTATGACACCCAGAAAGCGGAATTACAACGCCAGGGTACAACTATAACGTATCCTCTAATTTCAGAGCGACTTCTAGCCCAATTTCGTAAGGAAAAAACACCCTTAGTCCTCTTACAACAGATGACTAATATTCAGTCCTTGCCCACTGAGTCTCCTGAAACATTCGCGGATAGGATTAGACATATCCAATCCGCCATTCATTTAAAAGCTCAAGCTAACCCACTCGAGGCCTTACAAACAATTTTAGATAAACTGGCCACTGATGCATTCTTGAAGTCACTTCCTCAACCGCTTCGTAATGAGGTGCGAACGAAGCTTCCTCAAAAATTAGATGAAGCACTTTCCTATGCCAATGCCCTAAAAGAAGTTCAGGCTTCTGAAACAAACCCCACAGTTTTCGCTGTTACTTTGAAAAATTCCAATTCTCGTACACCTCCATCTCCTTGTCGTTTCTGTGGACAAATGCATTTCCACAGAGAATGCCCGCATCGTAATAAAAGTCAAAAGCCACAATTAAAACCAACTACCACTTGTAGAGTATTTAATGTAATAAGGAACAGACCTTGCCGCCATTGTTCCGGTCCACATTTTGACGTGGACTGCACCAATAAATTCAGACCAAAACCTCGTACTAACTTTGGCAAAATGCCTAACAATTTTAATGTACCAAAAAATTTCAATCGTAGGGTTTATAATAATAATCGTTATAACAATAATAATAATAATCAATATTATAGTAATAATCATAGCCCTCGAATTAATTCAAACAATTCGCGATTTAACCCTTATTCAGATAGATCCCAGTATAGTCATAATAATGGTAACGAAACTAGCAATAACCTCCAAAATAGGCCCACTTGCCAATATTGTTCAAAATTTGGACATACGGCTCGTAATTGTTTCCAAATACAGCCCAAAACGAGTTAGCCCTCACTCGCTTTCTCGAAAACCTGACATTATGACCATGGCAATCATACCTGCTTCCATCAGTCCTGACTAACCAGTAATACCTAACTATGGCATCACGTCCCTTCATTTGCATGCGGACAATGTCAAAAATTCCAAATTTTCTGGCGAATTCATACTTTCGCAATTAAAAGGCAATTTCCAATGAATACTTGTAGAAACATTCTTACAGGGCAATCATTAATTTACGCACGTATCTAACACTTAAATTCAACATTCAATTGTCAACTAGTACTCAAACACACCAATTTAGTACTAATCGCTAAGTTCACTAAAATCCCTAGTAACTAGCCACAAAATTTCTGTGCCCCTCGCGCACACAATGCATAACACTTGAAATACATACTTGACATAATCTCTTGAAATAATTCTCAATATATCATACTTCTTAACTTTACATACTACACCACATGTAAATGTTATATGTAAGAATAAATGTATCGAGTTTATATCTAATTAAGTTGTTGCAATAATGACATATTATTTTTGTTTCAGCACTGAAAACTATCGTACTTCGAGTCATAAAATTATTCAGCCTTTAATATTTGTAATTATTGCATTGTATATTTTAAATAATAATTGTAATTTATTTTATGTTGCAGAAATCAAGACGACCACGTGAATTTGTTTAATATGTTTATATGTTAATATTGATGTTTTTTATTGTATTAAACTAATTAAATTATTTTTTTCAGTTCGCCTTAAAAGGAAATTAAATAATTTGTATTATTCTTGTACTTATCTGACATTTGTATTTTAATGTTATATTTTTATAATACTTAATTGTTTTCTTGTATTGTTCAAGGTTATATTCAACTCATCTAGAAAACGCAAAACAGTTGAAAGAACTCATAGCTATAGAAACGGCCGAAATACTTGCACATACCCCTCAAGCTAGATATTTCATCTTTACCTCTTAGCTTTAACAATTTTTATACTATTTGTTGAAATTATTGCATACATATCCATAATATTTTTATGCTGTAACAATTTAAAAATTTTAAATCTCTTTTTTGCAGCAGATCAAGCCTCTTCGTCGTCTGCACGATTCCATGAGTATGAATGTTATTGCATGCGCATAAATTTGTTTGCATGAATTTAATTGCATGATTAGTCAATATTGCACGTTATTTTATCATATAAATTTATGTATAACTCTGTATGATTATTTTCAGAAACACAAGATTTCTACAAAAGGAAAAGATCTTCATCTTCTCATACCCTTTGCTATTATCCTCACATCCTTGCGCATCCCTGCACGCTTATTAAATATATATATTTTTTTTATTTGCGTATTTTGTGTATTTATTATTTGTTAATTATTTTTGAAATACTTAAGAGTTTTTTTTTTGTCCATATAGAGTACTTTGTACATACACACCTACAGTACCGACTTATCTACACTGATCACCTTGTCTACCCATTGCCAGTCACTTCTTCATCAGCAACACTCTCACTCGCCAAGCAGTGTTCGCCTATCAGCCTACCACCACAGCAACGCTCACCCACTCACGCAGCGTTCGCTCGAGTAGAATACATTCAAACACCACAGCAACGCTCACACCTTCAAGCAGCGTTTGCTCCAGAAGAAGATGACTGCACCCTACAACACACGGCCACCTTGCAGAGGTTACACACACGCCTCTCGATAACTTCCATGCCTCTACAACTCCAGATTATCTCCCAAATTTTTCGTGCCGAAAAATTTCTCCAGGAGGGGGGATAATGTAGTGGAAGGACAAAATCGATAAATAATAGTTTAAAGTTTCTGAATATTTTATAGTATCCAAAATTGTATTTATGTTAATATTTTATAATATATTAGACTGTGAAATTATCTTCAAAAAGATTGTACTTTAGTGTCAGGTACTGCAAATTTGGATCATTAAACAAAGGCACAAATCCCGTTAGGTCAAACCTTTGTACAAGCTAATTTCCCCCACTAGAGAGAGAGAGCAATTCCAAAGAACAGAGTCTGCCATAGCTTTCAAATAGTTCAGTTCAAAAAAGAGAGTCTCACATCAACCTTCAAACAGGACACTTCAGGAATTGCTCTCTAAATATCAGTGCCAGTTTCACAATAAGTTAAATAAGTTTATAATACCAAATAAGTTGTTATTATTATTTTAACAGAATATATTTATTTATAAAACGGTAGTGTGTTCTTAAATTCTTATTACTTCTATCTCAAACAAACACACAAGCCCTTTTCGCTAAAACGCTACGCCACAAGCTACCTACAAACACATCATCACATCTCACCAACACATTACATTGTGGAAACTGGTTCCGGATTTGTTTCATTCATTAAAAAATTACCAAGTTAATAAAAATTTGTGTTCATTTAATCAGTTCATAGTATATTTATTTATTGCTTTTTAAGTGTACACTTTATAAGCAAGGAGTTGTATGTTTTTATAATACGAAAATACAAAATAAAACAAAATAAAAATTACACATTAAAAAAAAATAAAGATAACTTTTGAAAGAATATTTCAATTAAAAGAAAAAAAGTAACACACAAACACAAAAAGTAACACATCTAGAAAATTAATTAAGGAAAAGGAATAAATAACAATAACATATTCAAGATCTATAGTATGAAAAATAAAAAGGGTGAAAATGTAAACCTCACTTATGGCGACAGAGAGAAAAAAACAAAGAAACTATTTTGTAAATAATGTAAATAATCAATAATCTATATATATACATATATATATTAACACTTAAATCTGAGACCATTCACTACAAACAAAAAGAGGTTGTTCATTTTTCTTAAATTTAAAGTGCTCAATAAATTTTCCATTTTTTCGGATTCAAACATAGATTCATTTATGAAACAGGAAATATATTTAACTCTAAATTGATTAAGTTCCGAGCAATAAAAAAAAAAATGAGACAGTGTATCAAAATGTTGTGAATCACAGAGTAGGCAGTAACTCTCGGGAGAAAATTTATAACGCATATCACCAAATGTTATTCTAGAACACTTTTTACAAGCCAGTCTTATTTGTGACATCAATCTTAATTTGTTGATATGGCACGTCAAATTGACATAGCTTTCTCCAGGTCCAAAAGAGCTAATATTTCTATAATACAAATTATAGCGACTATTTATAGCAAGGTCAACATCAACGGAAAATAAGTGATTTTTCAATTTGGCAAGTACATCACTTCTGCTTTTTCGTAGGAAAAAGGCATCCTGTTTAAGCCATACATTCTCCGTTCCAATGGAATAAAGAAACGATTTAAATTCAGAGACCCAATTGAAAGGTATTGAAGAAAAATCAGTTAGTTTATGCAATCTCAGATAACAAATTTTAGGAATGCGGCTGCCTGGCATTAACAGCAACTTTTCCCACCAATTAAACATTCTTTTAAAAACATTGTATTTTAGGTGTACTCTGCCTGTTTCAAGTCTAATGTATGAGTTTGGAGTACCAGAAGGAAGTTGTAGAAGGGACTTAAAAAACAAAATTTGGCTCCTCTCGAGGATATCCAAACACTGGGAGCCCCAAATTTCAGCCATATACAGCAAAACATTTTCTGAAAGAGATTTATAAAGATAGCATTTGGTGCTCCAAACATGTGATTTACTGGTACTTAATAATCTATATACCACCGAGTTGGCTGCAATACTCTTTTGCAAAAACCACTTACCAGTCTGTGTAAATTTGCCTGATGCATAGAGTGGGACACCCAAATACACAAAAGAGCTCTCTACAGATATATTGTCTCTGCCATAAAAAAATTTAGGAAAATTCGGGAGTCTTCCATCTTTATGAAAGGGAACCACCACGGTTTTCTTGGTATTCACTTCAAGAGAATTTTCACTACAATACCCTTCTAAAATTCTGAGGTTAGTCTGCATTTCTAGCCAGGAAGAAGACAATATACATAGGTCATCTACACATTTAATCAGTTCAGTGAAATGAAAACATTAGTGAAGTGGTCCATGATGGTGCCCTTAAAATTGTAGAGAATAGTATTCATTTTCAAATCAAAAATTAGACATAACATTAGAGTCTGAACGGGGCTATTGTACAGTAATATTCTCCTTCCGATTAGATTCTGGTTCTGGATATCTTCTATGATAAATGACAATCATGGGAAATGATTTTGGGGAATTCAGATTTTAGCTGGCGAATACAATTCATTACAATGGCACTTCACTGTTTTTAAGCTCCACACTTTCAATAGATACTCAACACTTCCATTCGGAGACAATCAGACACTATCGCAGACGGAGATGGCATTTTAAAATATCAAAAATCCATCTGTCTGCGCGGCAGACACCCAAGGCGAGATGACAAGCGGGTGACAAACAAAATGAATAATAATACAAAACAAATGAAAACGAGACTTACCCTTTGGTGACGGTGAGTGATGAATAGAAGGGTTCATGAGACGAATGGCGGACTGAGAAAGGAAGAGGTGGCGTATGTGTGTGTGTATGGCGAAAGAAAGGAACTCAGGTGAGCGTCTAAGGAATGGAATGCTTCTTCAGAAGCGGATGATGCCGCTGTTGAAGCGGCAGGTGATGGCGAGTCCACTAACGTGCAGATGAGATAGCCTCGTGAAGATGATGGCGCGTAGAGATGAGTCTTGTTAATCATCGAAGAGTCAATGTTAATAATTAACACGGCGAATAGGCGCGTATAAGGCGACACAAAATTTAAAGGCGAAATTAACAGTACATCACAGACCAAGAAGAAGCGGTAAAACTGAAGTTAGCTAGACGGGCGACAGAAGAAGAGAACGGCACAAACACTGTTATCCAGGCGAGATACAGAAGACAAGTGAAGAAATTTTAGAGGAATAAAGAACGTTTGAAAGGTATGGGAAAATAAATAACGCGCGAATTCCGAGAGATAAAGGTGCCGACAATCCCACCACCAAGAGAGAAAGAGAGGGAAGCGTGAGAACGAGGCGGACGATGAAAGAATGAACAGGAAATAATAGTTTGGAAATGGCAAGGGATTAATAATAGTAGTGTGGTAATAAAAAGGGCAATAAAGGCGAAGCAAAGTTAATCTGTCAAAGATGCCGCGCTCAAACACCATTTTTTTTATATTTATTGTACACTACTAACTAAAAGTTCCCAGACTAACTACGAGTAGTACAGGCTTCCTATAAATGTATTTTCTTAAATTCACAATACTTCCTAAAATTGAAATTAAATCTAGTCCTAGTAAATGGCCCAATCAGATAACTCAGTTTAAATCAAAATTTAAAAGGTAACAAAAGTTATTCACAAAATTTAATAGTAATTATTGATAAAATATTATGTACTCACAACATAGAGTGTCTACGGTGTAGTTTGTTACATAATTTCTTAAATTGAAACTTTCGCCAGTATCAGCATATTTTTTCAATACTTTGCATAGTTTTATAGATTTCTCAAGAAAGCCTTCAAGATTGGATTCAATCATCTTTTTAGTAAGTATTTTATTCAATGGTTTACGGAACTCTTCCCATTCTCTTCCTGAACATAAAAATATTTAAAATAATAATAATATATATATTTTTATCTTAAAAGATGTTAACATTGAAAAAATATCTGTTATAATACCATTTCTAGCGAATAAACCATTTCCTATTATTGCGGCCAAATTGTAGACTGAATCTTTCTGTAAAGCATCTGGACTTGTCAGAATAGTCTGCCAAACATATGAAAAGTTTGTAAATTAGTCATTTATAATTTTTACATTTTATATTCTATATTAAAATTACATTTCGACACACATACTTGCTTGGTAAACTCAATTTCTAAAAATCTAACACAAAGCCAATTCAGATTAATAGACCCCTGAAGTGCGGTGTGATAAATCAGAAGATAGCTCCAAAATAAAGTATTCAATTCTAAATCAATAAGAGGAACAAATTCCATGTTATTACGCGTATTCTCAAGCGGCATTGTCGACTCAGAGGACACTTAGCGAAGATGGGATTGGAGAGTGACAGTACATGCAGATTCTGTGGGTAGTTGGAGGAAACTCCATTACATCTCCTTACGGATGCAAGGCTGCCATTCAGAGAAGATTTAGGGACCTGGATAATTGCCAGAAGGAGAAACGGAATATACCCTCCTAGAGCCTGCTAGGTTAGTAGGATTCCTTAGGAATCTTAACCTGATGGTGGTGTTGTAGACGTTGTTTGCTTGGGACACCTGTTTGGGGTGTTGTGGGCAGCCTGTGTCACCAAGGGGACATAGCACAATAGATCGTAAAGGTCGCAGTGTAACGGGTCTCCCTCCAAAATTCACTAAGAGAACAGTCGATAGAGTAATAACACTAACTATTTATTCACTTAAGAATAAATTACAAGAATAAAAATTAGTTGAAAATGTGGGTGGGTCCGCAATGTTGGATAAAAGACTAAATAAAAATTAAGCCTTGCTTGGTATTTATAATATTAGGTTATATTTATAACCCATTAGCTCTTTGACAAAGTTCTTCATTTGGAATTTTAAATAAATGATTAGAACGCTCAATATTACAAAAATGTGGAATCTGACAATTAACTAAAATGACGTAAATCTCCTAGAACCGTCTATAGAAAAGTACCTTAATGAAAAATTATTGTTCTTATAATGTGTGAAGCTATTACGCAGTTATTATAATTATTTTTATTAATTGATATGGAATTTACTTTATTTTAGTATAATAATAACTGGGAAGGTATTAGCTCAGTGGTTAGCGCACTATTCCCACGCGGAAGTTCGTGTTTGAGTCCAGCAGAGCTGTCATCTCAATGACAAACTTCTTTATCTGGGATTTTAAATAAATGATCAGTTAAACTTAATATTACAAAAATCAGGATCTTGCATGAAAATAAACTAAACTGACGCAAATCTCCTAGAACCGTCTACATTGGAAAAGTACTTTTATGAAAAATAAAGTAAAAATTATTTTCCTTTTATGTGTGAAGCTATTACGCAGTTATTATAATTTTTTTTTAATAATTGATAGGGAATTTATTTTTTTTTAGTTTAATAACTGGGAAGGGATTGGCTCAGTGGTTAGCGCACTACTCCCACGCATAGGTTTTGTGTGCTTGTCCAGCGGTGTTGCCCTTAGATTTTCTGTTTGAAGAGAGCTTCTAGGAGCTCACTGTATGGTGATGGATAGTTTTGTTTGTAACGAGAGGAACACTGTCCGGAGGCTAGAAGTGCACGGAGAAAGCTCCAAGCGCCAATGACCTCCAGGCTCAATGATGTGCCTTAAATTGAAAAAAAAAGTATAACTAAATATGATAAAATAGTAAGTAATAGATCATGTTTGTTATAGATTTGAATATTAATATCCTGTGATGACTACCACTAGATAAAGAGAACACGTGGTAAAAGCATTGAAGCTGAAAAATAATGAAACGTAATGAAAAATAAAAGCAAAATTCAAAACAAAATTCTAAGATTCTAGATAGCTGAGCTGATGACCTTGCAACTTGGATGCTCACAAAGAAAGCTATGTGTGGTGCCGTCTATTAGTGGTCAATAGGTACTACCATCCCAGCGACGTTACCAGCTGAACTCGCACGGAAGGTTCATCCAACGAAAAACGGAAATCGAAACATGCTCCTTCCCGATGGTGGCGATGGTGGAAAAATGAACACATTGGGCAACAGGCCCCCACAGTAGAACCAGCAGCAACCTGGATCTCAACCAACGTCTAGCCAAACAGAGAAGCTTGCTAGTCAGGCTGCATGTAACAGGATCGCGCGCTTTTGAAAAAACGATCCGGAACTGTGGTTCTTTCATCTAGAGGCCCTCTTCTCTTCGGTCCGCCTTTCCAGCAACCGACAAGAATTTGACTTCGCAGTGGCCAACCTGGACTACGAGGTGCTCCGGCAGGTGGAGGACATCTTCCAGAACCCAGGGCAGTAACCCTACGACAGGCTGAAGGAGGCGCTCATCCGCATCTACTCGGTCACGAAGGTGCGCAGGCTACTGGGGGAGAGACCAACAGCCGTCCCAGCTGCTTAGGAAGATGCGCAAGCAGGCAGGGACCCTCGTCCACGCAGATTTTCTACGCTTCCTTTGGCTACGGGCGCTTCCCAGGAGGATGCAGGAGGTGCTGCTGGCAACCGAGCATGACGACTTGGACCGGCTATCTGCGGTGGCTGACAAGCTCTCAGGCGTAGCCAGTCAAGACGAGGTACACGCCTTCAACAAGACCCCCGCCGCCGATGTCAACCTCCGGGACGAGGTCAGGCAGCTGCGCCAGGCGATCACTAGGCTCGAGCTCCAGCTACAGTCGCAGAGTCAAACTCGGCAGCCAGCAGGTCGCAGGCACAGCCCCCCCAACGAGAAGTCGCCGACGCAAGCAGCAGCGTAACGCCTACGGAGGCAGCAAAAACGCCTCGGCCCTGCTTCTATCACCGGAGATGGGCCGTATCAACGCGAACCTGCCGCCAGCCATGTTCCTTCACTGCCAACAAACTTAGGCACGCACCTCTATAGCGGAACTTGGTGCAGGCAGCAAACAGTACCGTCTCTTCAGCAGCCAGTTTACGACTAACATCGTCCACATAGACGGCACGGACAACTGTGTCTAGATGCACTATCTCGGGTAGAGTAGATCTCCCTTGACGATCACGACGAACTCGCCGCTGCCCAACGAGAGAACGCCTTCACAGATAGCTTGAAACAATTCTCTTTCCTAGAATTTAAATGGATCTCGCTACTAGGATCACCAAACGCAGCTCCTCTGCAAGACCTCCACAGGAAAAGCAAGTCCGTGTTTACCAGAGAAGTACCGCTTTTCGACCTTTAATCAACTCTACAGCTTAAGCCACCCAGGGATTCGGGCAACAAGATGACTTCTTACGCAGCGCTACTTCTGGTCATCAATGTACACAGATGTTGCCAAATGGACACAAGCCTGCCCACAATGCCAACGCAGTAAAATTAACAAGCACACAGCAGCTCCTTGGGGAAGTTTTCCAACGGCAACACGTTTCAGCCACGTGCAGTTAGACATCATCGGCCCTCTACCACGGGCAGAAGGAAAGCGGTACTGTCTCACAATGATAGGCCGTTATACCAGCTGGCCAGAAGCAGTAGCGAAGGCATTCATGGGACATGGTTAGCGCGTTTCGGTGTACCTCAACGAGTAACGACGGCTCAGGGCCGGCATTTCGAATCCAGTCTATTCCAGGGGCTAATTATTGGGAATCCAGCACATCAGAACCACCCCGAACTCCAACAGGCAAACGGCAAAATAGAGCGGTGGCACAGAACATTGAAAACCGCCCTAACTGCAGCATCCAGCGACGATTCGTGGACTAGCAGACTGCCGATCGTACTGTTAGGTCTGCGTTCCTCTACATGACAGCACGGGCGATTCCACAGCGAGATGGTCTTCGGGCAGCCTATTCGCCTACCGGGAGAATTCTTGGAACCACAAGTAACCTCACCAGAACTCTCCGCACTCATCGAGCAAATAAGAACCCACGTCACAGCCCTACGATCAGCTGAAGCTCCACACTCCACTCAGAGCATCTTCGTCCCCCCACCCCCTGCGAGCTCTTGGACTAAGAAAGGCTCTAACACCACCTTACGACGGTCCCTATAAAGTGCTAGCGAGGACCGAGAAAGTCTTTACCATCTAACTTCCAGATCGGAAAGCGACAGTTTAAAACGACCAACTAAAGCCGGCCTTCTAGCTCAGTCCCGCAACTGGCCTAAGCGCAATACCAGAGACGCCCAACACTACCGTGAGTGCAGCTACGCCAGCGTATCCCACCGGAAGAGCCAGCAAACGCACCGTCCGTTTCCTCACGGAATGACCGGCGCGTTGGGAGGAGTCCTGTGGCGCCATCTATTAGTGGTCAATAGGTACCACTACCTCAACCACTAGGCGCCTTCGCAATGTAAGCCAGAAAACAGCTTTCAGCGAGCCACCGCTTCTCCGAACTTCAACTGGGCGGGTGGTACATACTCAAGAGGCCATCTGAGGTACCAGCTGAACCCGCACGGAAGCTTCAACCAAGGAATAACAGAAATCGAAACATGCTCCTTTCCGATGGTGGCGATGGTAGAAAAATAAAGACATTGGCCACAGGCCACAGTTCCATCAGTATCTATCTAGACAAGAATATAAGTATGTGTGTTTACTAGTGGTAATAAAGGTGTTTTCTTCACGACCAGTGTTTGTTTTAGTGTTACAATTAACCCGAATGTTTCCACACTATGGATAGGTTATAAATGACACAGCGCGCAATGGAAAGAATATTGAAGGGTTACACCAGAAATAGAATTAAAAGCTCACTGATAAGAGAAGAAACAGTAATCACACATAATGTGACAGGAAAGGTAAATGGAATTGAACTGGCCAACTTGCAAGATCTGAAGATGCAGAAAGTGTACTAAATTAATTACAGAATTTTTAGGAAGAGTAGGTTGTCAAAAGAAACGATAGACAGACGATATATTGAGTATTGCCAGTAAATATTGGATACAGCAGCTATAGATAGGGAGATAACTGGTTTTACAAGGAAGAGGCCAACGCTCAGCGATTGAGCTGGTTACAAATTATTTTATAATTAACAATTAATTGTATCTTGTTAATAAATAGAAATTTTTTATTGTACCTTTTATTTTGCTTTTTTTTAGTATTCTGTATTACAACCAATATCAGGCATTTTTCATTTCATTCATAATGAAAGAAATACCTGCCTGATAGAGATATTGAATAAAACATGACCCATCGCGTATATCAATGAACAAATACCAATGTTTTTATGCATGTTACCTGCCCCAGAGAAGGTATATGTATATAATGGAGGGAAAACGAAAAAATAATTCAGGCACAGCTACTTGCGGACACGTTTTAGATCGACTTAGTTTGATGATCAGAATTGAATCTTCTGAAATTTGAGTAACGTGACTATTTCACGAAAGTTGCTGATCAAAGGTAATTCCAATATTTCAATAGTGGGAGAAATACTGACTGGAAAGACATCGAAGTTATAGAAATAAAATCTTAGGTTTATAATTACGTGCAGTAAGGATCCAATCACATGCCCTTGATAATATAATAAACAGTGTTCATGAAAGCCAGGAAAGGAATGAGAAGGCGAATATCCTGGCAATAAGGGTTGCAAATAAGGAGGTACTGAAAGATGTTCGCGACTCCGCCTACCATTGGTAGTTCGGCATTGCAACAGCGTGCATGAGTCCTAGTGGGCAACACGACACCGCATGGCAACGCTGCCACGGGTAGGGGTTGGATAAAAAAAATGAAAGCCAGTGGAACAAGTCAATGTAACCTCCTGAGGTATGGTTTCATATAAATATATTACACTGATGGTAACTGATTGTATTGAGCAATATGGGGTCAGAGAGTTTTGCCTGCTAACAACTCTCTACATCTGTGGTAGGCAGGCCTCCAATTTTTATGGTAAGGTCACTGCCATTAGGCTCCTACTGGAGGTAGCAGTCAAAGAAGTTTTAGACAGAAATCATACAATTTATAAATTCTCAAGTTGCGGAAAACTATCTTCAGTCCTATTATTAATTTCACTCCATACAGAAAAACGACTTACCATTAAGAAAATGTATAAGGAATAAATGAGAGTAAATATTTGGACTATAGGTTGCCCCCATTGGAGACTTCCAAATGATCTGCCTAGACTGTGTAGTATGCTCTAGCATGTTTCAGATTGGTCACAGGACATGACTACTTGAATAATACCTCCACAGGATCGGTGTATAAGATTTCCTCATTTGCATATTTAGCCGAATGACAGAAATGGATGCGAACCACTTTATCACTTGTTCGGCTCTACAGCATGTGAGAAGCGGCAAGAGAAGGCTTCTCTTGAAAACCAAGCCACACTATGAGATGGGCTATGAGATGTCAAATGACCGCGAGGGACACTGAAGAATGTTGGTTAAAAAGAGAGTGTAGTGCAGTGCTACCCTGAGAGTTTTTCTTCCTAGGCCCACTGTCCAATGATCGGCAATATTGTCTGTGAAGAGAAAATACTACCCGGAGATCGGTAATGCACTGAGATGCTACAGCCGTCAATGAACGTAGGTGTTGACGCGCCTTACATTATTAAATAATAATAATGAAATAAATGAACATAATATAATTTATAAAAAAATTTTATATGTAAATTTAATTAAATTATTATATAGGTGATTGAACCACATACCTCTATATATTTCGGATTTGTAACAAGTATCATAAGCTTAGGTCCAAGCCATATTTTCATCAGTTTAGCTGGTGGTTTGCAGTATTCACTAGACAAATTCATTATGAATTCATAAGCATCTGAAAATTTAAAAATAAATAGATAATTAGTCTTTTCTTATAAGACCGGCTTCTTAAAATGACCAAAACTTTTGGAGTGCATAATGTCGTTGAATCTAAAGCTATAAATGTAAATTGGAAATATCCACACAAATCTATGACAGCAAATAGTAGCTTATTACTGATACTGAACGGACCACCAACACAAGTGGTGCTCTTTGAATGAAATGAATGCAGAATATATAACTGGATTGAACACTTTACACGTTGCCTCTTTTTCGGGTATGTTTCTTTTTAGTGATCGTATTATTTAGGGTTTAAAAATGCTGGAGTGTAGATACAACTTTCTCTTACTGAACTGCTTACAAATCCTAATCAGCATATTTTCTTAAAACTTGGAATAATATTTACTTAACGTTTAATTCCTTAATATTTTTCATTAAAATATGGTTGTAGGACCACAATTATATAGAGAAATGAAAAATATAGTATACAGAAGAAAAAATCTGGTGTGAAACACTCACACAACTTTCTCTTACTCCTGTTCTCAAAATTATAATTGACAAAAGTTATAGAATGTGTACCAAATATAACGAAATTTGTCGCAAAACTGAAAAAACTGTCAGTAAGAGCGCACTTCCGGCTTACAAATTTTCTTAAAACTTGGAATTTAGGCCATCTATTTATTTCTAATTAATTTTGTTTGGATGACAGAATTGAATAATCAACTATGATACCTTTAGAGGAATCTGTAAAATTTCATTGTTTTCATAGTGACTTCCCTTGGAAATCTGAGCCTTCCCTTGGAAACAAGAAAAGGCGCAAATTCTATATAGGCAGAGTGAGGCATGACGCGTACACGCTCTAACTCTGCTATTTTTTCCAGAATCAAACGTGAATAATGAGCGTGAAAGTTATCATGTTGCAAAATAGCTTTATTTCGATTAATTAAAGAAGGATACCTTGCTTTTAATACTTCATAAACTACAATATATCCATCTGTATAATATATAGTTCCGAGTCAACACACCACCGTCTAGACCAGTGTCGGGCAACCTTTTTCGATTTGCGGCGCACTAAGCTTAAAACTTTTTTTTCGCGGCGCACCTGTGGGACTCACTATAAATTTACTCGTAGGTAATTACAATACATAAATAAATACTACTAAAAAATTTAAACATGTAACACATTTTATTATTTTTAAATATTAAATTTACATAATTAATGCGAACATTGCGATTGTTTTTGAGAACATATAAAGTCAATACGGGGATCCAGTTTTGAAAGACAGACGCGCATTCCTCCTCATCGATCATTTGAAGTCTTTCACGCTTCTTAGACTTCATTTCCGTAAGTGTTGAAAAACCTTGCTCACAGAGGTAGGAGCTTCCAAATGGTAACAGTGATTCGACGGCCTTGTTACTAAGTTTAGGAAATTTGGTGTTTAAACACAACCAAAACTCAGATAGCTCCTTTTCAGCGAAGAGTCTTTTGAAAACTAAATCGTTTCTTAAATCAATTAAGTTTTCTTGCATTTCTTCTTCCAGATGTTTAATTTCACAGTGCATGAATGGGTTGACTACCCATTCCATTTTCAAAACGTCCAAGTTAGGAAAATATTTCTCAAAAGATGCGGATAATAATGTCAAAGTTTCTTCGATTTCTTCTTTGATAAGAGATTTTAAAGGATTCTCTTCAACCGTCGGAAAAGATGCAAAGTTTTCATTAGCAATATTTAAATTCCATAAATTAAGTTTTTCCTTAAACGCTTTTAACTTGCTGGAGATAGTGATAATGTTCTCCTGAACACCTTGTAAATTTAAATTTAGGCTGTTTAATTTGTCGAAAATGTCACTCAAAAATGCAACTCGTAACCACCAAACATCATTCATCAGGAAAGGAAAATGAATCTCTTCGCTATCAATAAATGCGATTACTTCATTTTTCATTAAAATAAACCGATTTAAAACTTTTCCTTTCGACAACCATCTGACTTCAGTGTGATACAATAAATTCTTATAATCGGAATCCATTGCTTCACAAAATGCTGAAAAAATTCTCGATCGAAGAGCATTTGATTTAACGTAATTTACTATTTTGACGACTTCATCTAGAGTTGTGGCAAGGATGGGAGGAACCGCCTTTGACACTAAAGTTTCTCTATGAATCATGCAGTGAACAAATTTGATATTTGGATTTTTTGTTATGACATGTGCTATAAATCCCTTTTTTAAACCTTTCATAGCTGGAGCTCCATCCGTGCAGACGCTAATACAATTTTCCCATCTCAAGTTATACTTCGTAACATTTTCATCGACTAATTCAAAAATGTCCGCACCAGTCGTTCTTTGTTTTAATTCTTTACAAAATAAGTAATTATTCACAATTTTTCTTGTATCGACGAACCTCAAAAATGCCAGCAACTGAGCTTTATTACTAATATCTGTGCTTTCATCAAGCTGTATAGCCCATTTTCTTGAAGGGTCATTAAAACATTGTTTCATTTGCAACTCAATATCATCTGACATATCTTCAATTCTTCTCGCAATAGTTTTTGATGATAGTGGAATTTTCGTAAACTTCTCCACAGCATCATTCGTTAACATACATCCAGCCGCAACTTTTAAAGCAGGCAAGATAATTTCCTCTGCTTCCGCGTGAGCTTTTTTCTTTCGAGCGATGAGTTGAACTATCAGGTAACTAGCTGTTTGAGCTTCATCTGACGTGGTCATAAATTTCTTGAATTTTTTTGATTGCTTTTGAAGACTTGATCGTATATTTTCAAAATAGCTTATTGGATTGTTCATCTGCTCCCGATGATTTGTCTCAATATGGCGAAGTAGTTTACTTGGCAACATTGCTTCGTTGCTGAGAGTTTTTCGGCAAATTAAGCAAAACGGCAGTGATGGTTCATTAGCAGATGGTATAAATCCATATTTAAGATAATCTTCATCGTATTTCCGTTTTTTTCCGGTTGATTTTACGATTTTCTTATCTTCACTGTTTTCGTTTGGATTTTGTTTATCACTGGCACCTTTTCTAATTACAAATCTCTCCATCTGGTTTTGAGAGAATTTAGAATACATAATATAAGAGCGTTTCTTAATAATGTTTAATTAAAATTACCTTGAGTAAAAAGTGAGTGAGAATCTCGCTAAGAATAAATTATAAGCACAGGATTCTTGCGCCACAACAAATTATTTTTCACTGTTTCTTAACCAACAGATTTTACTGTGTGCGAAACTTACTGTGTATTTTACAACGATGCAAAAATACGACTAATATTGCAATACTTTGACGAAAACTCCAAAATGTATCATTTGTATTTTGTCATCTTTTCTAGCCGTGCAAGAACCCATCCACATTCGCCTTTTTATTTTTTAAAGGTTTCTGCACGATAAGGTTGCTCGCGGCGTGAATTCACGTGCCGGTACTCACCGTGAATGACGATGCCGTGTTTTTTCGCGCCATTCACGGCGTGAATTCACGCTGCTAATTCGCGGTCATAATGTGGACTAAGCATTATCTGTTCACACATAAAATATTTTTTTAAACATTATCTTTTAATTCGACCAAAAGTTCAATAACTCTAACGATTTTAAATATTTTACAAAAATGTTCGCGGCGCCCCCAGAATTTTTCGTGGCGCACCGGTTGCCCGACACTGGTCTAGACCAAAATAATCCGTCTGGATAAAATACAAAAGCCGGTGTTTACTAGAGGCAATGTTCCGCCAAAGCATGATTTTTTCCCCCCAAACTGGTCCTTGGTTAAATACTGGTAGGGATATATCAATCAATCAATCAATATATTTTTTATTTCAGAAGAGAATATAACAATTTTGACAAAATTAAAATGAACACGTACACTTATATGCATGGAGCAGAACTCCGTCTGCAGGGTTGCTATTTACATTTATTTATTATCTAAGATAATGCTCATATTTTTATTCTACGTATTTTTGTTCAATCTTTCTATTATTTTTTATTTATCTATTACTATTGAATTTTATACAAATCCATAAAATGAAATAATTTACAAAACCATAGGAATAACAATAAAATAATGCGATAAAGATGATATTACCAATAAAAATAGCGACCAATAAGAATAGTGTTAATTGTTTTCCAATACTGAACATTTTCTAAGATTTCAAAACAAATTTTTGCACCCATAGAAACGCTTTTGGCTTGGAGCTCTAGCAGTTCATTCATGCTGACCTTGGATCTTAAATCCGTGATATACAGCTTTCTGAGCAGGTGGCTCATCGTGGCATTTGAAGCCCCTACTATGGTAGATAATCTTCGAGTAGTCCTGCTTAACACATTCGAGCTATTCCTCGCCTTCGACTATTGAAGTAACAATCTGAACTTGGCTCATCTAGATGGCTAGTGACCTCATTTTTGTTATGTTCAATCCAAAACGCAAATTGCTTCTGCTAGCGTCTGTGCGCATAGTTCTTTTTTTTTGTTCAATTTTAGAAGACTGCGAATTATAAATTTTTCTTCAGACATTTTAGTTATAGATTATAAGAGCCATTAAGAAAATATTAATTTCTTAATCTATAAATAATGTTGCTAAATATTAAAATGAAAATCTAGTTGAAAAAGGTTATTAAAGTAACTAGCTGTTCCAGCTTATGCCACCGTAATGACTATTTTCAGAGTTGGCAAAAGTGAGCCCAAGCAAATTATAATAACACTATAATAATCAGTTTATAAAGCGGGATATTTTCAAGAAAAAAAAACATTATTTTAATAGAAAAATATGAGAATAGGCCATGACCGCTCCAAAGAATATCGGGAAAAAGGAAGACGAGCTTAAAATTGCCTAATTAAATTATAATCTCTGGATCCTAAAATAATTTATAAATGTAATTTATATAAATTTAGAGGGTCATTCCTTACTTAAAAAGAAATTGAGGGCATGTTAGATAATTTCACAGAAACTGATGAAACCAATGAACCAATGGTGACCAGGCCAAGAAGTAAAAGAAAATTGTTAAAAGGATCAGAAATAAGTTAGAAAGCTTCATGTTTAGAGTCAGAGCTGTTCCTCTGCATCCGAACCAGCAGAAATCTAACATACCGCTCATCAAACTACTTTGCAAGATGTACCGCTACATAAATCTTCATAAGGTGATACATGAATTTTTATATAAACAAATTTGACAATTTACCAGATTATTATTATTATTATTATTATTATCCTATCTCGGGTGGGCCATGGCCCGGCACTGCAGCCAACAGAGGCTTATTGTGCCACCCCCCGATGGTTCCTAGTAGACAAACCCTCCCTCCTTAAGGAGTTTCAGGGCCTTCATCATCAGGTCGTTTTGAGCTACTATCTCCTCAGGTCGCAAAGTACCGAAGGTTTCATACCTCAATCTGATTATTGCTACGCAATCGAACAACAGGTGGGAGGCCGTTTCCTCCTCTTCCTGACATAGTCTGCACAAGGGTTCCGCTCGAATGAGTCCTACCTTGTACAGATGTTTCCTGAACCTGCCATGACCCGTAAACAGTCCCGTCACCAGAGAAATCTGGCTCCTACTCAGACCAAGGGTCATTCGGGTTCTTCGTTTACACAGTCCTGGCATCATCCTTTTACTGTGTATAACACCCGGGCTCCTCCTCCAGAGCTCTTCATGCTTACTGCAACCCCACTCTCTAATCGCTGCACGAATTGCTCCGCCAGTTATTCCCAGGACCGGCTCTGGACCAATGAACGGAGTGTTAGCCCCGTTCCTGGCCAGTTGATCAGCTGTCTCATTACCCTCAACCCCTGCATGTCCAGGCACCCACAACAGCTGCACCTTGTTGTGCCTGGAGAGTCTCGACAATGCCTCTCGACATTCCTTAACCAGGGATGAGGTTGTTCTGTGAGCTTCTAAGGCTTTCAGTGCAGCCTGGCTGTCCGAGCAAATGCGTATGACCTTGCCCCTTGGGGCTCTACGCAGATTCTCCTCGGCACAGACCTTAATAGCAAACACTTCAGCCTGGAATATCGTGGAATACCTGCCCAGAGGCTTCTCAATAGACACCTCTGGGCCCATTCCATACACTCCCGCTCCAGTCCCGCACTCCATCCTAGAGCCATCTGTAAACCACAGAGGCCCTGTCCGATAGAGTTTTTCCCACCCCTTGGACCATTCCGCCCTAGAACCTAGGAACACCCGAAATGGTACCTCGAAGTTGTATGTTGGACACATGCTATCCTGGGCCATGTCTGTCACAGGGCCTGGGTTAACCTTTAGCAATATGTCCAAATGTTTGGCTAAGGAGCCGCACTGCCTCCAAAGACCATTTTTGCGCAGTCTATGTGCACTGGCCCTCGCCTCCGCTTGCACTAACAAGTGCAGCGGTGCCAAGCCCAGCAGCACCTATTTACCAGATAAAATGTTAAATTTAATTTTTGATTAATGATATTAGTAATGAAAAAAATTTACCATATTTTCCTATATATTCCTAATACTTTGAAGTTTCAAGTTGCCTTAACATAATACCACCATTTGCTTAGCTTATTTTACTATTGATTGAAATAAATAATCTAATTAATTAATTAAACTAAAAGTCCTATTAAAATTATATATGAAAATACTTTCTGATTGAGTTTTTCGATATTATTTCTAGTATTCTTTTGCGTGCATTTTATAATTGTGATTTTTTTACAATTCACATATATAAATATGGTAATTTATTTTGTATTATTCACTTCTATAATTGTGGATTTCCTTACATAACATTTTGTTTTTTTCCCGTAATTGGTTTTGTTATAATAACTATTATTACTTTTATTATGTCTAATTATTTTACATTTTAATTATTTTTTCTTTTGTAATGGCCATGAGATTGTCTCTTTAAAAGCAATAAAGTTTGTAAAAAAATTGTTATGTGGAATTCAGTGGAGTTCAATTTTATTTTTGGAAAAAGTAATTTGAGCTGTTTAAGGAAAAGAGGAGTTCCGCTTACATAAATACTAGGTCGTTTATGCCAATTCAGATGGATGAAACTTCATAGGAGCGCTATCTGGAATTACAATTTAATTTCAAGATAATTCCTTGTTTAATTAGATCTATCCGTTCTTACTTTCTCTTACTCCTAGTAAGAGGAAGTATTGTAATCGTGTCAAATTTTCGATATCGAGTTTTCACCGGAAATATGCGTTTTGAGGTCCCCTGAGTCCAAAAAAGTAGTTTTTAGAACTGGGCTGTGTGTATGTGTGGGTATGTAGTGAACAGAATGTTCAAAAAAACAAAACATTGGTTGTGAAGCATCACACCCACTTTTTACTCCAGTAATCCCACTATAATGACAAAATTTATAGTTAGTGTACCAAATTTAATGAAATTAGTCGACAAGTGACCACGCTGTCCAGTAAAACTGTCCGGTTTACTAATTTCCTTGAAAATCGGAATTTGGGTCATATATTAATTTCTAGTTATTTCAATTTGGATGACAGAATTGTATAATCAACTGTGATAGCATTTAAAGAAAAACATAGCCCCCCTCCCCCAAAAGTCCCCTTAAATGAATTTATCAGGGGAAAAGTTTCAAATAAAAGTTGTAGCTCTTTGTAGGTGTAGTTGATATACCAAGTTTAAAGAAAATCTTCGGAGCCATTTTTGAGAAAATTGCAAAAACGTAAAAAAAACAACTAGTAAAGTGGTACTTCCGGTTGAGGAATATTGCCACATAACGCACCGTCAGATCCCATGGTGATACCTAAACGTAATATCAAGTTTGAACTTTCTACGATTTTTCGTTTTTGAGCTATGCTGTTCACATACATACATACACACACACAGACACACACACAGACACAGACCATTCGCTAAAAACCACTTTTTTGGACTCAGGGGACCTCCAAACGGATATATGTCCGGTATGAAAATCGATATCGAAAGTTGACACGCTTACAATACTTAACTTCCTAGGAGTTAAGAGAAAGTAAAAATGTAGAACGGTCAAACTTGATATTCGTTTAGGTTATCAGATGGGACCGACAGTGGGTCATCTGTTAAAATTCTCCTCAACCGGAAGTACCACATACTTGTGGTTTTTTTTTTTACGTTTTGCAATTTTCTCAAAAATCGCTCCAGAATTTTCTTCAAACTTTCTATATCAACTACACATACTAACAGCTATAACTTTTATTAGAAACATTTCTCTAGGAAAATTCATTTAAGGGCACTTATGGGGGAGGGGTGGGGTTAGGTTTTCATCTAAAGTGCTATTTCAGTTTATTAGACAATTCTATCACCTAAATAATGTTAATTAAAATTAAATATGTTGTTGAAATTCCGAGTTTGAACAAATCGTATAATCGGAAGTGCGTTTACTTTACCACTTTACTAAATAAATTTTCACTTTTTCGCGATTTTTTCGAAAATGACTCCGACGATTTTCTAGAAACTATCTATATAAACTAAACATACAAAGATCTATAACTTTTATTTAAAACATTTCTCTGGGAAAATTCATTTAAGGGCACTTTTAGGGGAGGGGTAGGGTTACAGCTTTTGGCGGAACATTGCCTCTGGTAAACACCGGCTTTTGTATTTTATCCAGACGGATTATTTTGGTCTAGACGGTGGTGTGTTGACTCGGAACTATATATTATACAGATGGATATAGTTTATGAAGTATTAAAAGCAAGGTATCCTTCTTTAATTAATCGAAATAAAGCTATTTTGCAACATGATAACTTTCACGCTCATTATTCACGTTTGATTCTAGAAAAAATAGCAGAGTTAGAGCGTGTACGCGTCATGCCTCACTCTGCCTATATAGAATTTGCCCCTTTTCTTGTTTAAGGCCCAGATTCCCAAGGGAAGTCACTATGAAAACAATGAAACTGTGAAAGATACGAGGAGTTTTCATCCTAAATCCAATGAGTGTCACCAAATTGAAATACAAAGCGGTAGAAAATGAAAGTTTAAATTTTGAAAAATAAGACTCAAGTAATCGAATTTAGTTTTACCTTAAAATTATTTTTATGAGTGAAAAACTTTTGTAACAATATAGTTATTAAATAATAAACTATAACTGAAATGCAATTTTTATAATTCAATAATATACAGAGAATATAATAATCTAATGATAGTTAAATTATCCCTGCTTATAAATTGGAAAATGACGGGAAAAGACGGTCATTAGTCTGAGAGTTTATATAACGTTATTATAAACTCAACGATAATAATTTGCTGTTTGGCTCGTGCATGCGACTTTAAATTATATGATTTTTTTCACGTTCAATAACATTAACTTATTTATAATTTAGCAAACTTTTCACGTGTGCTACTATTTAATTAGGCAAACTCCGTAGCTTTAAGAAGCTCTACCGTAGACAGAATATCATTTCCCCAGTTTTTCAGTTTTGTAAATATTTTGTTCAAACATAATGTGAACTTTCTGGAAAATTGTTATATTAGAATAGAATAGAATAGAAATGTGTTTATTTAGAAAAACATAAAGTTTACATTGATGCATAATAGCAAAAAAAATAACACATTTAGACATGGAAAAACCCGTCTGTCGAGGTCTGTGGTAATAAAACAATAAAAATAACCATTATTAAGATAATAAGCAACAAAATAAAGTTTTTCTTAAATATACTAACTTAAAATAAATGAAATATACATACACTTGATATTTATTTTTATTTACACTTCTGTTTTATATTCATTTTATTCTTTGGGGGGTTTACATGTTTTTTATATTCATGGTAATTATTATTGATATTTCTTATTTTTATTTCTATTTACCAGTTGAATTCCCTTACTAATTCCGCGCATATAAACTCGCTATTTTTTACATACATAACTAGTCCGCCCCTAATCAGAACCGTTTAACAAATTTATAATCTCTTCCTTAAAGTAGCATTTCTTACCTAATCATTTTACTCTCATTTCTTCTAATATCGTACACTTGCCTATAAAATGGTATGTGTCCTCTTTTTCACGAGAATTACATAAGGAACAAATATCTGCACTATCTTGGCTCCAAGGTTTAGAATTTAACAGGAGATTTTTTTTTGTTGGCCGTTAGTTATAATATGAAAACAAGAATTAGTTGGCTTCACGACCAATTTAGGGTAAAAATCAATAAACCAAAAAAAATATAACTTTTTTTTTTTTTAAATTGTTTTTTAATAATAATTAACACGTTCGGACACATTTAATAATAATTAACAGTTGTTGATACATTTCTTTCATTACAGACTTAACATTTCTACTGTAATCTCACCAATGTATTTTGTTTTTTGATTGTGGTGTATTTTATAATTTTTTATGTTTATAACTCTTTATTTATTTTTGTTTTGTATTGTTCCTGAAGAAGACAAACAAAGTTTGTCGAAACGTCGAACGTGTTAATTATTATTAAAAAACAATTAAAAAAAAGTTATATTTTTTTTGGTTTATTGATTTTTACCCTGAATTGGTCGTGAAGCCAACTAATTCTTGTTTTCATGTTTAGAATTTAAATTAAGTAACTCGGTTCTGCACTTAAATATCCACCTCATGGAAAGCAGATCCAATTCATCATTTAGATACGGTGCACACACGCTGGTACTGAGCTGAGAGTATAACATATATTTTGATTGTGAACATTTTCTGAGGTTAAACTCTTTTTCTTTTTTAACTAGGCTTTGCCTGATAGAGAACAACTTGCCTCGCAAATCCGTTATATCTTTGATAGAAAATTGTACACCATAAGTTCAACCTAATTCTAGCCATTTTTGGTACCAATAAACTTTTTTCTTTATAACGTCTTTTGCCAAAATAGTAGGCAATCGAAAGTCAGGCATTTCCGAAACTTTGAATATGTAATCGAAATGAACTTTTATGGTATAAGAATAAACTGAGGGGATTCCGGTTTCATGGGCTAAGATATAGCTAGGGCATACCACGGGAGTTAAAATAGTTTTCTTATAAAAAATCTTTTAACTTTTTCTAATTCCTCAAATCGCTCAAACCCCCACGTCTGACTACCGTAACAAATCACCGCTCGAGTAACTGAATGAAATACCTCTAGTTTAGCAGAGTATGGGACGTCTTTTCTTGACATAAAATTATGCCAAGTAGTGTTCAAACCCAATTTGGCATGACTAATTCGTTGTGAAAAATGTCTTCCAAGTGATAATTTTGGAGTAACAATCAATCCTAGGTACTTATACTCAGACACAATTTCATTTGGTTTACCACCTAGACTCCATTTTTCATACCTTGACATCTGACCACCATTCCGGAACACCATAATTTTAGACTTGGCCAAATTAATATTTAACCCCCACATATGGCAGTAGTCATCTAATCTGTTTATCATTCTCTGCAGTTTGACTGGTGAGGACGTTAACATGACTACATCATCTGCGTACACGAGGCATCTAATATTAACTCCGCAATGTCCATTCTTTCGCCTATATGTTCACATAAATGACTTAAATACAGGGCGAATAACAGCGGGCTAAGCAAGCAACCTTGCCGTAAACCAGTTGTGGTGTCAAAGAAGTCAGTGAGCCCCTCTTTATGCCAAATTGTAACCTTCGTATCGGAATACAAACTTTTTAAATTGTTATATTATCATAAGGGCGGATGCCCTAGCGAGGGAGGGCTCGCAGGATACCTTTATAGGCCCCGAACCCTTCTGCGGCTTGTCCAGGAGCCTCATCCAAACTTCTATCAAGGGGTGGATAGAAGATCAGCGTCTGCGTTGGTGGGAGGGAACACCAGGACAGAGGCAGGCAAAACTCTTCATTAAAAGACATTTGCCTAAATTTACCAAAGACCTACTGAGCCAAACCCGAAGGGATATAAGGTTAATTGTGGGTCTACTAACAGGGCATTGTAGGCTGAATAGACACATGCACCACCTACAACTTGCGGATAGTGCGGTATGCCGATTCTGCAAGGTAGAGGAGGAGACCCCGGCGCACATCCTTTGTGAGTGCGCCGGCCTGGCGAGGATTAGGTTTCTTCAATTGGGGACGGGCAATCCCGAAGCTGAAAGCTTCATGACGGAGCCGCTCTCAGCTTTGCTAGGATTGATTAGGAGGGCAAAGCTGGGGGCTGTTCTGTAACTTAAGGGGATCCACAATAGACCTCATTTGTAGGTCGCAGTGGAATGAGGCTCCCCCCCCCCGATCTTTCTATTCTATGTTATCATAAATATTAAAAATTGTAAGTTAATTTCTTATTATTTTCTCTCACTCCTTGTAAAAGGAATCGTGTCTACTTTTCGATATCGAGTTTTCACTTGAAATACAATGTTTCGAGATTTTCTGAGTCCAAAAAAATGGTTTCTAGAAAATTGTCTGTATATGTGAACAGTACAGTTCAAAAACGAAATGTAGGAAGTTCAAACTTGACATTTAGTACCACCAAAAGATCCGACTGTAACTAGTTGTAGCCGAAGTATCACTTTGAATGTTTTTTTTTTTGTTTTTTTTATTTTACGCTATTATCTCGAAAATAGGTGCAACAAAATTCTTTTAACTTGATATATCAATTTCACAGATTCGAACTATATTTGAATAATCAACTTTTATATGAAATATTTTCTAGGAAAAATGCATTTAAGGCGGTTTTTCTGTGAGTGATGGGGTTATGTTTTCTTGTAAAGTGCTATTTTTGTTCGTTAAACAAGTCAAACATCTACAGAAACAAATAAGTTGTCAAAATCCGAAATTTTAAGAAAAATCAGTTGGCGAGAAGTGGATTTTTAGTGAACAGTTTTTTCCATTTTTCTGCGTTTTTCTCCTTTAAAAAAAAAAAACAAAAAAAAAACGCAGATTCCTTAAAATTTGATATAACAACTAAAAATAAAGAGGCCTATCACTTTTGTTAGAAACATTTTTGCGGCAAAGTTCATTTAAAGATGTTTAGGGGTCGAGGGAGAGGTTATATTTTCCTTAAACAAGTCATTTTATTCTCCTTCTGATATAATGTTAAAGACAAGTAAACATTAAGTAAAAATTATAACTTTGAAGAATATTTGTCAATTATATCTCTATAAACTGCAGTAAGAGAAAGTCGTGTGAGTGTTTCACATAATTTTTCTTTTTATATAATATAAAAGACTATGTTTCCGATATGTTCTGGATTGAATAACTAAAGCCTAAATAGTCTACAAAACTTTACATGTGTTGTGGTGTGATCCGCAGAGCCTGGAAAACATCACAGATATTTTCTGTGATAGCTTGCTTCTTTTTGTAGTCATCGACCGGTGACAAAAAATTCCTGATAATGGTCGAACGCCCTCAAAAAGATCACGGAAAATATCTCTGAAACTTTATATATTTGCTAGTGTACACATTCTTTTTAGTTTATTTCTTATCTCGTTTAGACAACACAGTGTGAATTTCAAAAGCTTTAATAATTTAAAAGAAATAGTGAAGATATTCTCAAATTATTCACATCGAAGGTACACAATTTGGAAATAGTTCTGCGTTAGAAAAGTTTATTGTAATGAAACTACTTTGTTGTAAATATACGATATATTGTATAATATAATAAAACTTCACTATTGGAAATATAATTTGGAAATATTCTGCGTTAGAAAAGCTTATTCTAATGAAACTACTTTGTTGTAAATACATGATATATTGTATAATATAATAAAACTTAACTATAGGAAATATAATTTGGAAATAGTTCTGCGTTAGAAAAGCTTATTCTAATGAAACTACCTTGTTGTAAATATACGATATATTGTATAATATAATAAAACTTCATTATTGGAAATATAATTTGGAAATAGTTCTGCGTTAGAAAAGCTTATTCTAATGAAACTACCTTGTTGTAAATATATGATATATTGTATAATATAATAAAACTTCACTATTGGAAATATAATTTGGAAATATTCTGTGTTAGAAAAGCTTATTCTAATGAAACTACTTTGTTGTAAATATATGATATATTGTATAATATAATAAAACTTCACTGTTGGAAATATAATTTGGAAATACTCTGCGTTAGAAAAGTTTATTGTATTGCAACTACGAGTACGTTGTTGCAAATATACGATATATTGTATAATATAATAAACCGTCTGACGCAGTATTATTTCCAAATTGTATCACCACGGTTGTCAATAATTTGAGAATAGCTTCTCTATTTCTTTTACAATATTAATGCATTTGAAAATGATACTGCGTTGCCGGAGTGCCATAAGAAATAACTAAAAAGAATATGGAAACTAGACAAATATAATTCAGTTTTAGTGACTATTAAGGCTTAACTTGTTCAATCCAGAACAAAAATATATTATTTTTTTTATTTAAGACGTCTCTACATCTATGGTCATTGGTGCCCGAAGCCTTCTCAGTGCACTGCCGGCCTCCAAACAATGTTCTCTCGTTTACAAACCATCCTATCCATCACCAGACAGTGAGCTGTAGAGGCTTCTATAAAGAAAAAATCTGAAGGCAGCACTGCTGATCTCGAACCCGTGTCCTCCGCGTTGCTAGTGCAGCGCGCTACCATTGAGCTAATCCCTTTCCTAACATAAATAATATTCAATTGAATATAGTCACTTAAGAATAATAATTACAATTAATTATAACTATGTACTTAAATATTATACTGGTAAATATTTATTTAAACTTTTATTAAATTGCAATACCTCGTATTAAAGGTAAATTCTGAGGAAACGTAGTTCCAAAGAGTTCCTTTTGAAAATATCCCCAGAATGAATAATTTTTAATATTTGAATTATTTTCTATTATTTTATTTAAATATTTATTATATAAATTTTCTTAAAACTACTTTATACACCCCGAGCAGTTTCAAACTTGAATATCCAAGTGAGGTATTTTCAAAAATTTGACGTGGACGCAATTCTTCCCCTTATAACAATGATAGGAAATGGAAATAGTAATTGTAAACTGGCAGTCAGTGCATTGAGAAGGCTCCGGTCGCCAATAACCACAGATATTGGCGCGCCTTAAATAAAAAATAAAATAAAAGGTCCCTCAGTTTCTAGATTTCTTTTCGCAACTAATTAAAATACAAGTCACCAAGAGTGTTAGGCACGTGAAACAAATAAACTGTATTACCTTCTGCATTTTTAACATTTGCAAGCAGCAGACCACTTCCAACAATTGGCCACGGTTTGGGGCCAGGTATGTTGTGACAGATATTTGCAGCCCTTCTTGCCCATTTGATATACTTTATTGCATGCCATGTAGTGTATATTACTAACAATGTTATAAGTAGACTTAATACCAACATTTTGTAACATTAATGTAAAAGATTTAGGATAAACTGGTATATTTTCTATATTACTTTTGCTTTTTAAAGTTAGCTTAACCTTGTATGTAAGAGACAATAGAGTGGTGGTAAATAAAGTGTGGAGAAAAATAAGGTCATCGGCATCATTGCTTGAAAAGTTTATTTTTTTTATTTCTCTTTTTCTTTATTTTATTTTTTTTTTATTTTTCTGAGGATTTTTGGAAAGATTAATTAAATTATGGTTAACATATCAAAATTGTGCACCTTAAATAATAAATAAATAGTGCCGTCTGTTGTTCTTTTGAAATTTTGTAAACAAAATTTCCTTTAGAAATTAAAGTTCAGGAGGAACCTTAACTTTGCTTCTCCCCACAACCACAAAATAAATAAATAATCTACTGGAAAAATAAATTAAAGACATTTTATGGTCATTTATATCTATATGTAAAATATAGGAATTTTGAAGAAGAACGTTGGAAATCAAGCGGTAACTGCAAAACGAAAGTTATTCATTAAAGTCGCCCTTTCAGTAAATGTATTTAGACCAAAAAACACACACACACAAACACAGTCCATTCTCTAAAAACATGTTTTCATATAAAATTATTTATTTCGGAAATGTGACACACACGCAGTAAGAAAAAAAATAAAAACTGCGTAGACTGAAGTATTGTAATTGTGTCAAATTTTCGATATCGTGTTTTCATCGGAAATACATGTTTTGAGGTCCCCTATTTGATTGTAGATTTTTTTCTCAGGGTGGGTCCCCAGTTGTTCAGAGAAGTTGAAGTCTAAGTTGAGTTATGTAGATAACTTAGTGGGTTGTTAATAAAGATATTGGAAGTTGTAGCCCTGGAGTGATTTATTGTACACAAATCACTCCAGGTACAGTAGTACTCCTAGTATCTTGTACATTAGTATGACTTGTTAGTAGGCCCACAGCTAGCACGTAACAATGTTTTATTATTATAATTATATATTAGTATATATGTTTTGGTGTTCGTTACGACCGCTGTATTCAATATTGTAAATTGGATGCTGAGATTCGGTCATACAAAAGAACTCTGTCTTCTTCAGGGTCATACAAAGGTTTTAATATAAATCAGAAAAAATAGAAACAACAAAAAATATGAACTTAAAATAAATATTTTCAGAATAAATTTTTTTTTTAAATAAACTATGTAATAAACTAAATAAAAAGTATGATATATATAGCGTATAATAAAAGAGTATTTCCATACTTAATATAGAGCTATTTCCATATTTTACTCTTATATATGCCTCATATTGTCAAAGTTTCAATAGTTGTGACTTAGTTTAATATTGATATGTTCTACAACAATAGTTTAAAATAAATTTAAATGTGCTATATATATCATACTTTTTATTTATTTTATTAAATAGTTTATTTAAAAAAAAAATTTATTCTGAAAATATTTATTTTAAGTTCATATTTTATGTTGTTTCTATTTTTTCTGATTTATATTAAAACCTTTGTACAGACCCTGAAGAAGACAATAAATTTGCCGAAACGGCGGTAGAAATTTAAAAAGAGTTCTTTTGTATGACCGAACCTCAACATCCAATTTACATTAGTGTATATGTTTACTTTCTCTTATTTTCGTATTCCAAATTTTTGGCACCAGTGTTTTGACACCAGAGAAATATGTGTTTTCAGATGTCCTTGTGAAACAAAAACAAATGTTTGTCGCGAATTGCCTCTATATGTACACGGGTAGACAGATTGTATGTAAGCTCGAAGTAAGCTTAAACCATATTCCAATTAGCATAAACGGATGTTTGCAATTTCTCAGAAATGGCACCAACGATTCCTTGCCGTTTGAACTTTAGTCAAGTGTTGTTAGAAACCTCTGTCCATAACACTAAATTCGATGTTGAACATAAAGGCAACTGTAGACACTTAGTTTCTGATAAGTTCCAAGTGTATATAATTAGAAATTACTGGGTTAAACAATTTTGTATTATTTTATTTAAAACAATCATGATATGTCACAAATAATCCATGGTAAAAACAGCAAAATAAAATATTAATGGATATATGAACTTTACTTTGTGCATAACCGCTTGGAATGTTACAGAATGAAATCAGGTTTTCACTGGAAGAAAATGCTGTAAGAAATATGCTTTCTTCAAAGCATAAAATTATTATTTGCAAAGCCTAGTTAACTACACTGAATTTGGTCGTTTAATTAACGACACAAAACAAGAATTATAATTATTTTTTACTGACTAAATCTTGAATCTTGAAATGACTGTTGTTATCACAATTTCTTGGATTAATTCTGACCATATATCCTTCGTTGACCTCCAATAATATGGAATATCTGTATTCCAGTTTGTGAAACTCCAAATCTGATTCAAATTTATAATTTCTAATTGCAGTAGAAACGAGAACTTTGATTGTTGTCATCGCATAAATACTACCTATAAAATAGATCATAAAAAATTATCATAAAAAAATTTGTTTTTGTATTTATACTATAATTGTAGTTTTACTTCAAATTTTTCAGCTTAGGAAGAATTCATCAAAAAGTCAATTAGTCTGGCAATCCATAACATTCTAGTAATTTTTCAGACAGTTTCGGATTTTGTCCTTGGTTTTGAGCAGGCTATATGAGCTCGGAGAGGCTTTGGACAGCGTAGAGCTGATGATCCCTCTCTATAGAAGAATTTGCGAAGTACGTCAGTTACACCATCATCCTGTTTGATGGTATGAAATATTGCCAGAAGATCAGGATCAGAGGCAACGGATTATTATGTCAAAATTTGAGTTATCGAGCAGAGGGCACTATCCCAGTCACTTACTTCTGATGTAATTAGGACATAGAAATTTCTATCGAATTTAAATCTGAGTTCATCTTATCAACTAAATGGTCAGCCCTAATTTCCTCTATTAACCTCTGCTTGGCAAGTCCATGTCTAAAAGTGATAGGTGGTAGCCCTGGAAAGAGCGCATGAATTCCCACCCAGCTTCGCTTTGAACGAGAATATGTAATGATAGTAAGTTGAGAAGGACTTCTAACACCGTAATCGGAGTGGTTCTTATGGGCCCCGTAGAATCCAAGTATGTTTGTCTCTGGATCCCACCTAGCTATATTATATATAGAAGGGAATATATATATATATATATATATTCCATTCTAGCTGACCTATTGATGACACATATTAAGTTTTATCTTGCAGGGGCTTGTTAACACTAAGGAAATCCATTTGTTGTATGCCTAACTAATCTAAAAGATTCTCACAGGATTCTACTATATAAAACAGTGCAGTATAACTAAGATCATTATAAAGCCTTGTATTATTTCACAGACGACTTGTAACAGCCTTGTTACTTGACATTGACCGGTCATTTTATAGTTAAATCGTAACGTTGTCAGCCTGTCTTATATAATTGTATGTTACTTTTAGCAAATAATTCTTTTTCAAAAATATCATCCGCATGTCGAAAGACATAACTTATATATATTAAACAATGTTTGGTTTTCGATTCCAGGGGAAAGTAGCTTGCCTCACTTATCTCTTACCTTTGCTGTGCAAGGTTGTCTGAGACCTACAAAAAATGCTAAAAAAAATAAATAAAAACATAGATCCCACAGCGCCCCAAAGTGTATTGGTCGGCCTACAATATCCTAAATCCATAATGATACCTCACGTGAAGAATACAAAACAAACAAAAATAAATAAATAAATAATTTATACTACCTGGGCAAGATCTGGGTCCCCAGCTGAATGGAAAATATGATCCCTTCGGTCTTTTTGCACACTCTTCTGGTAGAAAATGATCTGGATAGAATTCGTTTGGATGTGACCAGAAGGTTGGATCTCTATGCAGATGATAAAACAAAATAAAGACACAGCATCCTTCGGGAAGCTTATACCCATCTCCTACAATATATTTATTAGTATTAAATAAAGTTATTTTAAAATATATTTACAATTTCTTTGAAAAAATTTCATAGGAGGGAATATTTAGATAGCCTTCTCAAAATGATGCGGCCTTTGTTGGTGGATCGAAATGCCTAAAATGGACAATGAAAATGAATATAATTTAAAAGCTATCCTATTGAAACAAAAGGCCTGAAACTATTTATTGGCATAAAATCATAAAATGCAATCTGAATATTTATGCAAGTCAATTAATTATTTAGTTTAAACACAATTTATCAATTAAAATGTGTAATAATTGCAGTAACAGAAAGTCGAGTGACTATTAAACTCCATATTTTTTTTATTTCACAAGTCATTTTTTGAAATAACACATGTTAATATTCTTGTGGGCAAAACAAATTAATAAAATTCTGGGATGGCGTGGATAATGAAAGTGTTAAAATTTGGAGAAGACGACTGAAGAAGGAACTGTATAATTTGATCCGGAGTTTTACGAAAAGAAAAAATGCCAAAAGACCGGAGTGTAGCCATTGTATTATGCCCACAATTTAAAGAATTGTATAAATCTAAAATATGAAAATTAGAGAGGCATATCTTTACTGGAACGGGGTAAAGGCCTTTGCGATTCTATTGCATAAAAAATTACAATCTTGGTCCGAACATAACCTAGAGGAATATCATGTGGCTTTAGTTTATTAGCAAGGTTATAAGTATTTGTACGGATAGTTAAGCTGCAGTGAAAGCCTTCAAAGCTTGGACTTTTAGAACTACCTGTTCCCTAGTCAAGGATTGTCGAGAGGTAATGACGAGACTCTCCAGGCACAAAAAGGTTCAGCTGAGATGGGTGCCTGAACATGCAGGGATTGACAGCTGATCAACGAGCCAGGAACAGGGCGAATACTCCGTTTTGTGGTCCAGAGCCGGTTCTAGGGATAACCAATGCAGCACTCCGTGCAGCTAGTAGAGACTGGCTAAGAAGCAAGCATGAGGCGCTCTGGAGTGTGAGACCAGGGGCTATGCACAGTAAAAGGATGATGCCAAAACTGTTTAATGGAAGAACCTTAGCTTCTTGTAGGAAATAGATTTCTGGTGACGGGGTTATTTACGGGAGATGGTAGACTCAGGAAACATCTGTACCAGGTGGGATTAATAAGCTCGGAACCTTTGTGCAGACTATGTCAGGAAGAAGAGGAAATCGCCTCCCACCTGCTTTCTGATTGCGTATTAATAACCAAATTGCGATACGAAATTTTTCATCAAATTTAATACTACTATTAATAATTATATATTTAATACAATCTGAATCTCACCTAAATCTAAATCATTTGTAATTTTTCTAAATATACCAGGTGGACTGTATAGACGCATTGTTTCTTTGATTACATTGGTTAAATAAGTCAGTTTGGATAATTGTTCCCAAGTTGGTGCTACTTCAGGATTTTCTCCTAAAATGTCCACTACTTCCTGATAAACCGCTTTCTGGTGTTCAGGAAACATGGCTAATAACAATAAAGTGTGCCATGCAATAACGGCAGATGTATCAAATCCCTGTAACAAATTTATCACCATTATTTGATTATCTAATTAGAGAAAGTAAACAGAAAGAAAAATAAATCAGCAGTATCACCTATGCCATTTTTTTTAATTTTAAAATATTTATATTTAAGAGTACTTTTGAATACAACAGTTTTAGCTTTTTTGCTCTCATTATTTCTTCTTCTCCCAATTAGATAGCTGCAATATTTGAAACTTCACTTGTAGCAAAATAGATATTTACTTGACAAGAGAGTAGAGTGCTACTTTTACATATTTGAATTCAGGATTGCCTAAATGAGCGTAAGGGATTGTGGCCAAACCTGAAGGAGAGTTTTAAAATGATTTCACTTTCGCGTTAAATATTATATTTAATAAAAAAAGATAAGAAACAAACTAGTAAGACATATCCAGTACTCTCTTATCTAAGAGAATGTTCATTGAAAAGGGGAAGTTACCTTCTTTAGGTTGTAGTACATTAGGTTAGGCAAATTTACATTATATTTTCTGTTATACCTATGTTAGGATAACTCTAAACATCTCTATTAGTAGGTAAGAAACGTTGAACTGGTTCTCACTTTTTATTAACATTTTTTTTTTTATGTAGATTAAATTGTTGCTTTTGAATGTTTTTAATTTTTTTATTATTTTTATTTTATCGCCGTCGGGCAATCCTTGGTCCTTCGTAGGCACCTGCGCCATAGGTTTTTTTGTCAACTAGACATATAAAGACCTACGTATATCTTTTCTTTTTCTTTTTCTTGTTTTTTTTTTTTTAAGTCGCATCAACATCTATGCACATTGGCTTTTCAGTGCATACCGGCCTCCAGCCAATGTTTTCTAGTTACAAACAGAAATATCCATCACCAGGCAGTGAGCTGTAGAAGTTTCTGGGTAGGGAAAATCTAAGGTCAAAACTGCTGGACAGGAACCGGGACCTCAGCGTTTCTAATTCTGCGGCGCTACCACTGATCTAATCCCTCCCTTAAAATTTATTAAAACATTTCTCTGGGAAAATTCATTTAAGGAAGTTTGCGATGGGGGTGGACGTAGGGTATTTTTCTAAAATGTTATTCAGTTTATTATACCTTTCTATCATCAGTTTTTATTTTAAGATCTGTTAGGTTTCCACAGTCATTTTCATGAAAACATTTGAGTTTCTGGGTTTACGTTTCGGCCATGTTGCAAAGATCCTCTTCAGAATAGTTGCAACATGGGCAAAACATCGGTTTTTAGCAAACCACTGGCGTGGTCTCAACCCAGAAACACAAGTGGTTTTTCATGCTATCATCTAAATAATATTAATTATAATGAAATGAGATGTCTAAATTTCGTGTTTACTAAAGAACTCAGTTCACCTGAATTACAACTTTACTGTACAGCTTTTTCAGTTTTTTGTGACTCACTCCATAGAAACACCAACCGATTTCATAAATTTGTTATTATCATTTTTATTTTAAATAGTTTTCCGAATAAATTAATTTAAGTGATTATTGTTTGGTGGGGGGAATGGTTATGCTTACCTCTAGCGGAACATTTCAATTTATTAGGCGACTTTACCATCTATACAGAATTCCATGTACCAATCGTCAAAATTCCAAATTTGACGGAAATCAGGTTACCGGAATTACGAGATTACTGAAGTAGTTTATTTTCGTGAAGTTTTCTCCGTAATACCAATGGTTTTCAGTAACATGGGTTACTAACTATACAAAGAGTGTCCTAACACTTTTGTTTGAAACATTCTTTGCCGAGGAAATTGATTTTAGAGAAATTTTGTGAGACTGGAAGGTCTCAAAAAATGTTGGAGTACATAAAGATTTGGTAAAAATTATAGGTTGGAAGAAAGTTTGTCAATTATAACCTTGTAAATTGCAGTATTAGAAACTCGTGTGGGTGTATTACACCAGATTTTTATTTTGTATACTATTGTGTATATTGTATTATTTTCACAATTTACATTTACTTTTTTGTATAATTAGGGAATAAATAATTAAAAACAATATTTTGGTTTGAAAGAAATAGATATGCCTCAAGACAGTTTTTCTGGTGGCCTTCACGTCCCCCAGTTATAGGCTTCTAATGGCCTATAAACCCAGTTTGGGGCATTTTCCTTTAAATTATATAGGTAAAGTTTCCTATACTACACACTTTTATCATTCAGTATTTTCAGGCTGCAGAATTCCTTCATTGTACTATGCTTAGATATTGTACCATGGTAACTTTTTCGATGGACCGTCATTGAGAAGAAATTCTCTTAAATCTTGTGTTTGGACAAAAAAGCTTTTGAAGAAACTTTAATTCAACTGCACATTATTAATAGAACTCCCTTAAGCATCTATATTAATCTATACAGTTATAATTACAGTAAATAGTATTTTTTTTAAACTTACTGCAATAAAAAAATCAGTAGCAAGCTTTCCAGTTTCTTCCCAAGAAAGTTTATACTGTTTGGCTTTATGAATGATAACATCTGAATAGAAAATTGGTTTATCATCTATATCTTCTGCAATACATTTGTATGTTACTTAGAACTGAAGCAATTTGTTCATGTTAAAAACAGAAAATGACATAACACCTACCTCCGATCTTTTTTTTAGTTTCTATTCTAGTTTGCAAAAACTGTAAAAAGAAAAACAAACCTTATACTTTGTTCAGTAAATGGTTAATAAATGAAATTCAATTATTCTATGAGGTATAATATTATTTCTTAAATTTAAATGTTTCTTATGTTGAATTCATGCAAATTGTCCTGAATTAGTGGGGAAAATGTATCAATAGGGATGTATTTTCTTTCATATTATAAAGTGGCACACATAATCATGCAAAAGTACGACAATTGCTCACTAGAATGCTGTAGCATGCACTTAGATGGAACAAACCATTTATATTTCTTCAATTACTGTGTTTTATTTGCTTTTTTTCATTATTGTCTTTCATTGGTCCTTTTATTTCTTATTGTTATTTTTTCAGGCTTAAAGTCTAACTACCAAATTAGGTGTCGTAGACTGGAGCGGAAGCATACACTTTACTATTAACATTTTTAAACGAATATAAATTATAACAATTATATGCAGGAATTCGAACTTGGTGACTCCCAATTAAGTTACGGCTACACTGAGAGCTACGCTAGCCAAGTGTCTTGGACCTGGTCACACTGGCAGTGGACGTTCAATATTCTCCGACATGTTGCGGATGAAGTTACTTGGGATAACAGCTCGAGTACTGAGATGAATTGCTATTATTAACAAGTTTATTTAAAAAAAAAAAAAGGAAGCAGATGCATGAGGTGAACAGCAAGAGAAATAAATTGGTAGAATATGATGCCGGAATTGAGAAACCACCCACACATGACGAGGTAGATCAACTTCTTGTTATCATTAAAAATGACATTGAAAAGAAGAGGTTGAACTTCAAGAAATACTTTTAAAAACTCAAGATAAATAAAATTAAACATTATTTGTATTTTTGTCATGGTTACCCTTTAATTTAAAATTTAAATCAACAATAAGTTTAAATCAGTTTTCTCTTAAAATGTAATCATAATTATTTTTAGTACATTTTAAGATTGTAATTAAGTTGGAGGTTATAGTTTTAATTTTGTAAAACTAGTATTCCACTTCTAATTGTATATACATATATTTAATAAAATAATTCTCTCTCTCATTCCCTCTCTCTTTCTCTAAATCAGCAATAACATTATTGTTATTGTGTTTACTTGGCTTTTCCATTACTAATGAAATGGTTTGGCATGCATTGTCTTTCATATTTTATTGCGGTAATTCTCTTTTGACTTATCCCAAAGACAGGGATAATTTATGACTTCTTCAATCTTTCAGTCATTATAATTACTGTTTTGATGTTCGTTACGACCGTTATTTGATATTGTAAAATGGATGTTATAGTTTGGTTTAAAAAAACAAATCTTTTTTCAAATTTTCAGCGACGTTCGGCAAATTTATTGCCTTCTTCAGGGTAAAATTTTTTACACATTTACAATTAATTATACACTACTAACTAAAAGAACGCTATTCCCAGACTAACTACGAGTAGCACAGGCTTCCTATGAGTATATTTTCGTAACTTCACGATACTTCCTAAAACTGTAATTAAACGAATAATGAAAATAAACCATTCTCAAAAATATAGTTTATACTTACTACTTCTTTTTCAAATTTGCATTCAAGCTATCTTGCATGACTCTCATATTAGAGAGTAACAAATAAATAATAAATTTAATATATTAATGCCGTTAACGTTCAAGTTACACCGCGTTGTTATTTGGCGCCCGCCCCCAGTTATACAAATGACAGCCATTACTATCTTTCAAACCTAACAGGTATATTTTTAAATTCTAAAAATTAGAAATGCTTGTTTGAAATGAATATACATAATATTGTGACATAGGTACTCTGAAAAAATTCATTCCAAGACGAATAAACGTACAAAAGGTGAGTCGGTAGTTCTTCTACACGTTAGCCAAGTCGATATTTACGTTGTTCTACTCATGCTTAATGTTATAATGTCTTACTAGGAGAATTATCTTGTTCCTATACTTAGCAAATAGTAGTTATTAGTGCTAAGAAAATTGATGCATTTACGACATTTATACATTTATACAACGTAATTAGAATTTATTAATCCTAGTAACTAGCCCGATCAGATAACTTAGTTTAAATCAAAAGTTAAAAAAAGTTATTCACAGAATTTAATGGTATTAATAAAATATTATTTAACTCACAACATAGAGTGTCTACGGTATAGTTTGTTACATAATTTCTTAAATTGAAACTTTCACCAGTATCAGCATATTTTTTCAATACTTTGCATAGTTTTTTAGATTTTTCAAGAAACATGTCCAGATTGGATTCAATCAACTTTTTAGTAAGTATTTTATTCAATGGTTTGCGCAAGTCTTCCCATTCACTTCCTGAGAATAAAAATATGTAAAATATTATTAATATAGGAGTACAATTTTTAACTTAAAAGATGTTAAAATTGAAAAATATCTATTATAATACCATTTTTAACGAATAAACCATTTCCTATCATTGCGGCTAAATTGTAGACTGAATCTTTCTGTAAAGCATCTGGACTTGTCAGAATTGTTTGCCAAACATATGAAAAGTTTGTAAATTATAAGTTATAATTTTTACATTTTATTGATCTATATTAAATTCTAATATTTCGACCGTATATTTCGAAAAACATACTTCTTTGGTAAATTCCATTTCTAAAATTCTAACGTAAAACCAATCCACATTAATAGCACCTTGAAGTGCAGGTGTGATGAATCAGAAGATAGCTGAAGATCGACCCCCCTAAAAAAGGAATTCAGTTCTAAATCAATAAGAGGAACAAACTCCTCGTTTTCACGGATTTCCTCACACGGCATTGTCGACTCAGAGAATACCTGACGAAGCTGGGATTGGAGAATGACAGTACATGTAGATTCTGTGGGTAGTTGGAGGAAACGCCATTACATCTCCTTACGGATGCAAAGCTGCCATTCAGAGAAGATTTAGGAACCTGGGTAATTGCTAGAAAGAGAAACGGAATATACCCTCCCTAGAGCCCGTCAGATTACTAGGATTCCTTAGGGAGCTTAAACTGATGGTGAAGGTGTAGACGGTGTTTGCTTGGGTCACCTGTCTGGGGGTGTTGTGGCACCCTGCGTCACCAAGAGGGCATAGCAGATCGTAAAGGTCGCAGTGCACCGGTGCCCCTTCAGCAAAAAAGTCAATCAGAGAAAGAAATGAGAATAAAGGGCACAGTGATGGCACTATCTAACTATTTATTTATTTAACAATAAATTATAGTAATAAAATTTAGGCCTTGCTTGGTATTTATAGTTTAATCAATGAAAAAAATCAAAACCCATTATCTCAATGACAAAGTTGTTTATCTGGGATATTAAATAAATGATCAGTTAAACTTAATATTACAAAACTCGGGATCTTGCATGAAAATAAACCCGATAATATACATTTAAAACCAAAAGCTCAAATTCTAGACGGCTGAGCTGACGACCTTGTAAACTTCAACGCTCACAAAGAAAGCTATGAATAGGTTATAAATGACACAGCGAGCAATGGAAAGAATATTGAGGGGTAACACCAGAAATAGAATTAGAAGCTCACTGATAAGACAAGAAACAGTAATCAAAGATAATATGATAAAAATTAAAAAAGGTAGATGGAATTGGAATGGCCAACTTGCAAGATCTGAAGATGGGGAAGGTGCACTAAATTAATTACAGAATTTTAAAGGAAAAGTAGGTTGTCAAAAGAAACGATGGGCATACGATATATTGATTATTGCCAATATATATTGGATTATAGCAGCTATAGATAGGGAGATAACTGGTTTTACAAGAAAGAGGCCAACGTTCTGCGATTGAGCTGGTTGCAAATTATTTTATAATTAACAATTAATTGTATCTTGTTTAATAAATAGTAATATCTTTTTGTCTCTTTTGTTTTGCTTTTCTTTTTGTGATAGTATTCTATATTACAACCAATATCAGGCATTTTCTCATTTCATTCATAATGAGAGGAAATACCTGCTTGATAGTGAAATTGGATAAAACATAAACCATCGCGTATATCGTTTGAGAAGAGACCATTGTTTTTATGCACATGACTTGCCTAAGTAGAAGATATATATACATATTTATATGTTATGTGAATTATGCAGGGAAAACGAAAAAATAATTTAGGCTCAGCTACTTGCGAACAAGTTTAGATCGACTTAGTTTGATGATCGGAACTGAATCTTCGGAAATTTGGGTAACGTGACTATTCCACGAAAGATGCTGATCAAAGATAATACTAATTTTTTAATATCTCTCATCACTCAGTCTATATCTCTTGCTACATTATTTATGTTATACTTGTAAAGTCCTTGCAACTTTATGTCTCTCTTTCATTATACAGTGTTCAGCATTTATTCTAGTTCATTTCATCTTATAACCCATTCTCTCTCCTCCTCACATCCATTGTAACACCAAGATTTCAATACTCTGACAAATACTGAATGGAAAGACATCGGTTAAAGAAATAAAATCTTAGATGGTCTTGGATGAAGACTTCGATTGGAAAATTCAATCACGTGTCTTTGATAATATAATAAATATGTGGCCATGAAAGCTAAGAAAGGAATGAGAAGGCGGATATGCTAGCTAAAAGGGGTGATTATAAGGAGCAGCTCTGAAGGATGTTCGCGACTCCGCCTACCAGTGTAGTTCGGCAATGCAGCAGCGTGCACGAGTCTACTGTACAGCACGACACCGAATGGCAATGCTGCCACGTGTAGGCGTTGTATAACAAAAAAAATGAAAGCCATTGGAACTGTGAGAAGTCAATGTATCATCCCGAAGTATGGTTTCATATAAATATATTACACTGATGCTCGTATGCGATTGTATCGAGGAATTTGGGGGCCAAAGAGCTTTGCCTCGCTAACAGTTCTCTATATCTGTGGTTGACAGGCCAATTTTCATGGAAAGGTCACTGCCATTAGGCTCTTTCTAGTGGTAGCTGACAAAGAAGATTAAGATAGAAATCATACTATTTGTGTTAAAGCCTCGATTAATTTGGAGAAATAATCATTTTTTAATTTAAGTTTAATGTAATATAAACAATCCCCACTACTGCAGTGTACTATATCAAACAAGAGGACATTGGACGTTTGAAGTTGAGCGAAGCTACAGTCAGTCTTGGCCAAGGTTGTACTAGTTTACTTATCTGTATTTTTTGTCTAGCGGCAGCTCAGCTGGTTGCAGTTGGAAAAATTCTAGTTATCATTACTTGATTAGTTTCGTTCTCTCTGCGGTTTTACCGCCCACCAGAGAAATTTCCGTCATCAGGACGCCCAGTCACCCATTCAGCGCCCAGCCGCTACCAAGCGCCCCGTCGCTTTATACTCTTCCAGCTCATTCTACAGGCAAATATAATTTCGTATATGCCGGCCGGCACGAGCCACAGGTAGCAACATTAAAATATTTAATTAACTAGGAACTTCGAATTGGATCCGGAAAAAAAAGTAATGATGTCATTATAACTTTGTAACGGTAATATAAATTTCAGGTCAATCTTTCGTAATATATGCTCTGCCCATAGTAAAAATTACAATTTATGTCATTTATATTATTTCTATTATATGTATTGATTTGTGAAATACAGTAAAATGAAGTGTGATTCTGTGACTAATGCTTGGTTTTCCCTTGTTTTCTAATACAGTCCTTTTTGTTTTGACAAAGTAACCGGCTCGCAAATCCTAAGAGTTCACGGCGAAAAACGTCCTATTATTAATTTCACACCATACAGAAAAGTCAAATGTGTCCATTAAGAAAGTTTATAAAGAATATAAGGAATAAATGAGACCAAATCTCTGGGCTACAATATGGTGCCGCTATTGTAGACACCAATTGATCTTCCTAGACAGTGCAGTGCAGAATGTTTCAGATTGGTCACTAGACATGACTACTTGAATAAATACCTCCACAGGATAGGTATATTAATTTCCTCATTTAATTAATCAACCTTTAATTAAATTAGAATAAAGGTAATTAAACCAAATACCTCTATATATTTTGGATTTGTAGCAAATATTATAAGCTTAGGTCCAAGCCATATTTTCATCATTTTAGCTGGTGGTTTGCAGTGTTCACTACACAAATTCATTATGAATTCATAAGCATCTGAAAATTTAAAAATAAAAAAGGAATTATTAATCTTTCTTCATAAGACCGGCTTCATAAAATGCATAATGTCGTTGAATCTAGAGCTATATATGTAAATTCGAAATGTCCACACTAAACTATGACACAAATAGTGGTTCATTACTGATTCTAACGGACCAACAAAAGTGGCGCTCTTTGAATGAAATGAATATAACTGTCCAGTTCAGTCCTGAACTCTTTACACGTTGCGTCTTTTTAGGGCATTTATTATTTTAGTGATCGCAAGATTAGGGTTTAGAAACGCCTGAGTGTGGCATTAGAGAAGCTTCCAAGCTAAGCCAGCAGTGAATGTGATGTATATATAGTATAAACATTCAACTCCCACAGATTTGTTTAAATATCATGGGCAAAATAATTTGTTTAATTTATCAAGTATAATATTGTAACTTTTTCCCTCTAAACTAGCTAAGTGGCAACTAGTTTTAAGTGGGTTCGTATGGATAAAATACTCTGGACTTCAACTACTGTAGGAGAAGCGAACTCTTCTCATTTATAGACAGTTTGACTTGCTCTTATTGCTGTAAGAGCATATATTACAGTTGTGTCAAATTTCTGAAATCAAATTTTTACCAGAAATACATTTTTTTTAGTCACAGTAATCTCCAACTTGATATTCCATTTAGGGGCCGCAATGCACCGAACAAAGGTTTGAAACCGAATCCAACAAAAACCGGAAAAGCTTTTTCCTGTCTTCTATATTTTTCAAAAACTTGTACGATTTTATCCAAAAAGGCTCCGAAGATTTTTTTGAAATGTTATATACTATATAAAAACATTTGTGTCAAAATAATGAAAGTAAATAGAAAACAGCAAGAGAATAAAAATGGTTAGTTCCATCTATAGTACTGATTAGTATCATGCTGCATAGTGCAGCACTCTAGTGAGTAATGGTCTTACTATTGGACGGTTAGGTGTGCCATATTATAGTATGCAAGAAAATACTTCTCTACCGATACTTTTTCATCACTAATTCAGAACAGTACTGCATGAACTCAACAAATGAAACATTTAAATTTGGGAAATAATATTATACCTCACACAAAAATTTAATTTAGTTCATTAACTATTTACTGAACAATATAAGGTATGTTTTTCTTTTTACAGATTTTGCAAGCTAGAATAGAAACTAGAAAAAAGATCGGAGGTAGGTAGGTGTTATGTCATTTTTTTTTAAACCTGAACAAATTGCTTCAGTTCTAAGTAACATACAAATGTATTCCAGAAGATATAGATGATAAACCAATTTTATACTCAGATGTTATCGTTCATAATGCCAAACAATATAAACTCTCTTGGGAAGAAACTGGAAAGCTCGTTGCGGATTTTTTGTTGGTGTAAGTTAAAAGAAAACTAACTATTTACCATAATTATAACTGTATAGGTCATTATAGATAATTAAGGGAGTTCTGTTTTCAACACGCAGTTGAATAAATGATTCTTCATAGCCACAAGATTTAAGAGAATTTCTTCTCAATGCTCCAGTACATCGAGAAAGTTACCTGGTACAGTATTTAAGCGTAAAACAATGTTCAGGAATTTCGCTGCTCGAAAACACTGAAAGATAAATGTAAATAGTATAGGAAACTGACTACTATCTCAGACTTAATGCAAAGTGCCCTCAACATGGTATATGATTGGACTCAGGATAAGGGTCTTTCAATTAACCCCAGTAAGACCGAGGTGATTTTATTTACTAATAGGAGGAAGATCGTAGGATTAAAACCTCCTGGGTTATTAGGAACTTCTGTTCAGATTTGCAAATCGGTGAAGTTTCTTGGGATGGTTCTTGACAGTAAATTAAATTGGTCGGAACATGTTAAGGCACAGCATCAAAATGTAATTATTTCGTTTTGGCAATGTCGAAGAATCGTCGGTAAAAATTGGGGGATTACTCCCAAGATGATGTTTTGGATTTATGGTGTGGTTATTAAACCTAGGTTGTTGTATGCGGCTGTGGTGTGGTGGCGCCGCATTGAGATAAGGTCCACTAGACTGCTGCTTGAGGATATTCAACGCTTGGCTTGTCTGGCGGTGACAGGTGCGATGCGGACGACGCCTACAGCTGCAATGGAGACTTTATTAGAATTCCACCGCTCTTTGTAGAGGTGAAAACTATGGCAATGAAAGCCTGTTATAGAATTAAACAGGCAGGTTTTTGGCAGGGAAAGCGATATGGTCACTCTACCATTCATCGCGAGATGCTTTTGAAGGTTCCCGTTACAGGTTTTCCCTCTGATAGAATGTTGAAGACTTTTGTTTTCGAGCATTCTTACAGTGTCAGGTTACCCTCTAGGGAAGATTGGTCAAGATTGGGTCCGTCTGGCATGATACCTGATAATTACTTCCGGTGTTACACGGACGGTTCCAGAATGGATGGTAGGTCTGGAGCTGCGGTCTATTTTGAGACCGGAGATCATTTGACAGTATCTCTTGGTGAATGGACCACGGTCTTCCAGACTGAGGTTTATGCTATTCTGTGTTGTGTTTTGGATGAGAGGGTACGTAACACTAACTTAAAAGGTGTTTGTATCTGCTCGGACAGCCAGGCTGCGTTGAAGGCGCTGAGTTCATGCGTCTTCACTTCCAGGTTGGTGTTAGAATGTTCAAAAAGACTGGAAGAGCTTTCTTCTCTGAAGGATGTGCTTCTAGTATGGGTGCCAGGTCACATAGGAATTTTTGGAAATGAGCAGGTGGATAGGTTTGCAAAATTAGGCCCTCTCTTCCTTTCATTGGACCCGAGGCTTCCAGACATGGACAGCTTCACAGCTTCATCCTTATGGATGAGCTCAGTTGGTTTTCGGCAGTCCAAAATGCTCATCGGGGGTCCGGACAAGGCCATTAGTGAGACGTTGCTGTGTTTTTCACGGAGCGCTCTCAGGCATCTGGTTGGATCTCTTACTGGACATTGTGGTTTAAGGAGACATCTCTACATAATGGGGCTCATGCCGGATCCATTTTGTAGAGTCTGTGAGACAGAGGAGGAAACACCCATCCATCTTATGACTGATTGCTTGGGTTGTGAGGAAATTAGGTTCAGGACCTTTGGTCGGAATAGGATGTCTGTGGAAGAGCTTAGGTTATTTCCGCTTAAGGTTACTGTCCGATTTATTCGGACTGCGGTGAATCTTAGATGGATTAAAGCCGCATAACTGGAATGCGAATGCCCCCACAAAAACTGTCTGGGTCTTATTTTTTTTTAAACCAAAGTATTGTTATAAATTACTTATTCCGCAATTATACAAAAAAGTAAATGTAAAATGTTAAAACAATTCACTGTACACAATCGTGCCTCGTTGGCTTTCAAGGTGTAACGACCCTCATTGTAACATGGGCGAAACTTCGGATTTTAGCAAACATTGACGCGGTCTCAAGTCGGAAACAGAAGCGGTTTTTTTTATTAAACTACAGCGGGTACCTAAATGATCCTGAGCGATAGACAATTTAATAAAATGAAACAATATTTTAGATTTTAAAAAGGAATTAGCCCCTTAGATGAATTTTCCCAGAGAAATGTTTTAATAAAGGTTAATTGAGGAGTTAGTTAGGTTAGTAGTAGCTCGCTGAACTAGAAACGCGGCGGTCCCGGTTCGTGTCCAGCAGTTTTGCCCTAAGCCGTTCACTTCCTAGGAGCCTCTACAGCTCACTGCATGGTGATGGATAGTTTTGTCTGTAACTAGAAAGCACTGTGCGGAGGCCGCCATTCACTGAGAAGCCAATGTCCATAGATATTGATGCGCCTTAAATTAAAAAAAAAAGTAAATACACGTAGGTTCTTGATATGTGTAGTTAAAAAAAAAAACATATGGCTTATCAGCCTATGAAGGACCAAGGTTTGCCAGACGGTGATAAAATAAAAACAATAAAAATATCATTTTTATGGGAAGGGAACAGATAAGTGACTTCTTACTGGACTCCACCGCGGAGGACCGGGTTCAGTCCAGCTGTGCTGCCTTTATATTTTTTCTTCCTAGGAGCCATTACAGCTGTATGTCCGGTGATGCACAGTAATATCTGTAACGAGAGAACACTGTCCGAAAACCGGCAGTGCTCTGAGAAGGCTCCGGGCGCCAATAACCATAGAGCTTGACGCGCCTTAAGTAAATAAATAAATTAACATTCACAAGCAAGAATTTAATACTACATACAAAAAAATTTGTAAAAAAATACAATAACCTCCCCACATGTATACAACCAACAAACCAACAAGTGTGAGTGTAACAGAAACGATGAAGTGAACTGTCTATAGGAACTTGGTGAAATTGCAACAGCAAATTGTCAGAACAATCGATGAAAATCCGAAACTGGTCAAGAATATGAATGCTACAAAGGGATAAAATACCAGATGTTATCCAGTATTATGGACCCATCCACACATTCAACAAAAAACAATTGCTCTTAAAAAGAACCAGGTCTTCTCTTACCCGCTTAATTAGAACTATGGTGACATAAAACGTATGACAGAAACTGTAATGTAATTTAGCCTAACCTAATGCGGTACCACCTTTCTGAAAGTGACTTCCCCTTTTTTATGGACCTTCTTTTAGATTAGAGAATGCCGGATATGTCTACTAGTTACTAGGTTTTTCTTGTCTTTTTTTTTTTGAAAAAAGTAATAGAAAAAATATAATATTTAATGCGAAAGTGAAATCATTTTAAAACTCTCCTTCAGGTTTGGCCACAATCCCTTACGCTCATTTAGGCAATCCTGAACTCAAATATGTAAAAGTAGCACTTTACTCTCTTGTCAAGTAAATATCTATTTTGCTAGAAGTGAAGTTTTAAATATTGCAGCTATCTAATAAAATCTAATTGATTAAAAATAGAAATATAATTTAATTGCGAGAAGAAGCAATAATGAGAGCAAAAAAGCTAAAACAGTTTTATTTAAAAGTACTAGTACTAATTAAATGATCCAATAATGTTGATAAATTTGTTACAGGGATTTGATACATCTGCTGTGATGGCATCGTACACTTTATTGTTATTAGCCATGTTTCCTGAACACCAGAAAGCGGTTTATCAGGAGGTACTGGATATTTTGGGAGAAAATCCTGAAGTGGCACCAACTTGGGAACAATTATCCAAACTTACTTATTTAACCAATGTAATCAAAGAAACAATGCGTCTTTACAGTGCTCTTGGTATATTTAGAAAATCTAGGAATGGTTTAGATTTAGGTAAGACTCAGATTTGTTTAAATATATAATTATTAATAATAGTATTATATTTGGAGCCGGTAAAAAAATTACAGAAGTTTAAATATAAAGTTTATTCATTAAACGTCATCACGCTCTTATAGTAAGAATTACATACCTATCCAATGGCGTCATGGTTCTTCAAAGAACTGGGCCTTCTTAACACTTCTGCTCCACACTTCGCTTTTCTGGGCGTACTTTCTCCACCTTCTCACTTCCATACTTCCCAATATTTCTTCTAAATTTTACAGTCCTCTTAATCCGGGTCATCCTTTAAGTGTCTTCCCTCGGGTTTGTCTTCCAAAAGTTTTTTTTAGTATCCTATAGACAAGGATCCATCCCAAGTTTCCAGCTACTCAGCTGTTACTTCACAATATATTTATTAGTACTTTCCTTTCCATTTTTAATTTCTTCAGTTTCCTTTGATGTCTTGTTAACATTTCAGAATCAATGGTTTTCAGATATTGGAATTGGCTTGCCGACTTAAGACATGATTATCCTAATCTCATGTTTTTTCGGACATTTTGGATATCCTGACGTCATCATATAAGTCGTTCGTTAGCATGTATTTTCAGGCCTAGTTTCTATGTGCCGTCCTCAAATTACCCTGAAAAGCCTCTCTTGATGTCAGTGCAATTAGCGCATCATCTAGCGCAAGCTAGATGCTACGATATTCTATTAAATATCATATCATTAGGGTATGTGCAAAAGGCACGAAATGCCGATTCAAGAGCGAGATCAAATACAGTAGTGGGCAGAAGATCCTCTCCCTTAGGCAGTATTCTGAGCACAATCTGCACCTTACTCTTAAAGCTGACCTGGTTAGACGCTTCATTCTGGTTAGACGCGCTTACTTTCTTGACATTCCTAATTTCTCCATAACATTCGATAGTTCGTCTCTAGTGATGATGTCTTAAACTTGATTAAAGTCTTTGAAAATATTAGAAATATTAGATTAGATTAGTTTTCCGCTTCGGGTGGCCTATACCCATGCACCGCAGCCATCATAGTCTTATTGTGACATCTCCGTATTTCTAGTAGAGATCTCTACCTCCCTATACAGTATAAGAGTTTTCACCATTAGATGTTTTTGCGTTACTATCTCCTCAGGTCGCATTGTGCCAAAGGTTTCGTGTTGCATTTTGGTTATTTCACCGCAACCAAAAAGCAGGCGCGGGGTCTCCTCCTGACCTAGGCCGTGTAAGTGTTCCGAGCTTATTAGCCCCATCTTGTGTAGATGCTTCTTGAACCTATCATGAACCGTAAATAAACCCGTCACCAGAGAAATCTGGTTCCTACAAAAGGCTAAGTGTCACTTTAGTCCTCCCTTTACACAAAATTGGCATCATTATTTTATTGTGCACAGATCCTGGGGATTACCTCCAGAGCGCCTCATGCTTGCTTCAGAGCCAGTTTCCAATAGCTGCGACTACTCTACTGGTTATCCTCAAGACAAGCTCTGGACCACAAAGCGGAGTATTCGCCTCGTTCCTGGCCAGTTGAACAGTTGTCTCTTTATCTTCAATCCATGCTTGTCCAGGCACCCATCCCAGCTGAACTGTTTGTGCCTGGAGAGTCTCTCAATACTTCTCGACATTCCTTGACTAGGGAGGTGGTAGTTCAGTAAGCCTTCAAGGCTTTCAGTGACTGTCCGAGCAAATAGCCAGTTATCCTCGGCACAGGAGGTTGAAAAGGTAGCATAAATCTTTTACACAAATTCATTACACTTCTCTTGAATTTGCGTGATGTGAAATATATGTGGTCTGTTATGGTGCAATCTTGTCTAAAACCACATGATATTCCATAAGGATATTTTCGCATCAAGATTTTAATGTTTTATTTAATAGAATCGCAAAAACCTTGTACCTCGTCCCTACTAAAAATATGCCTCTGTCATTTTCATATTTTAGGATTATACAATTTTTTAAATTGTGGGCATAATATAATAGCGACTGTCCAGCTATTTGGCATTTTTATTTTCGCCAAATTACGTGATCAAATATACAGGTCCTTCTTCAGTCTTCTCCAAATTTTAACAGTCTTTCACTATCCACGTCATCCCAGAATTTTATTAATTTGTTGTTTTCACAAGAATATTAACATGTGTTATTTCAGAAAATAATAACTTATGAAATGATGGAAAAAATGTGGTGTGTAACAGTCACTCAACTTTCTGTTACTGAAGTATTACAAATTTTAATTGATAAATTGTGTTTAAACTAAATGATTAATTATCTTGCATAAATATTCAGAGTGCATTTAATGATTTTTTGCCAATAACTAGTTTCAGGCCTTTTGTTTCAATAGGATAGCTTTTAAATTATATTCATTTTCTTTGTTCATTTTTAGCCATTTGGTTCCACCAACAAACGCCGCTTCATTTGAGACGCGCTATCTAAATATTCCCGCCTAATAATTTTTCAAAGAAATTGTAAATATATTTTAAAATAACTTTATTTAATACTAATAAATATATTTTAGGAGATGGGTATAAGCTTCCCGAAGGATGCACTGTCTTTATTTTGTTTTATCTACTGCATAGAGATTCAGCCTTCTGGTCACATCCACACAAATTCTACCCAAATCATTTCCTACCAGAAGAGTGTGCAAAAAGACCGAAAGGATCATATTTTCCATTTTCCTGGGGTCCCAGATCTTGCCCCAGTGCAAGAGGGGACATTATTATAATAAATAATGTAAATGAGGGGACGCTATAATAAATAGGGTAAATTATTGATTTACTTATTTTTATTTGATTTCGTATTCTTCATGAGAATCGAAATCTTCATTATGGCTTTAAGATGCTATAGGTCAGTCATGCACTTTGGGACGCTGTGGGATCTAAAACGATCCCTCCGTTTATAACTTTGCCGAACACTACTTACTTATAAACTAGAGTTTAACCGGCTCCATTTCAATCTATGCAGTTTTTATTTTTTTCTTACTGCGTGTGTGGGTCACATTTCGCAAATAAATAAATTTATATGAAAACAATGTTTTTAGTGAATGGACTGTGTATGTATGTATGTGTGTGTTTTTTGGTCTAAATACATTTACCGAAAGTGCGACTTTACTGAATAACTTGCGTTTTGAAGTTTTCGCTTGATTTCCATGAAAAAGGCGCCAATGTTCTTCATCAAACTTCCTATATTATTTATACTTCCTACAAACATACATATAAATGACTGTGAATGTTGATCGTCTCAGAGTACAATCACATAGTTTTGAATGGTGTCCTGTTCAAGGTCTGAAGTATGGCGGTGATGACGGATTGAAGAAAATAAATGAGGTGACTGCTAGTGATATGACATCCTTTATAGCAGAGGTTTTGTCTAATACTTTACCTATGTACATTTCTCTAGTAGTGAATTTACAATGTCTACTTCCGCTGCTCCAAGTGCTGTTCATCCACCTGCATGAGTCAAGCATCTAACACCAACCTCTACATGTGTATCGTTTCATTCGTTATCAATAATTGCCTATAATATATCACTTTCTAAGTTCTTAAATTGAATCATGTCATTTGATATCTTTGTTTTCACTAAACTTTTTTTATAGAAGAAAACTTTTGTTCATATAATAAAACACCAGATGTTATCCAGTATTGCGGACCTATCCACATATTAAACAAAAAACAATTGCTCATAAAATGTGAGAACCAGATCTTCTCTAACCCGCTTAATTAGAACTATAATGACGTAAAACCTAGTATCAGTAGTTTTCAGATATTTGAATTGGCTTGCCGACATAAGACATGATTATCCTAACCTCATGTTTTTTCAGGCATTCTGGATTTCCTGACGTCATCATATAAATCGTTTGTTAACATATATTTTCAGGCCCAGTTTCTATGCGGCGTCCTCAAATTTCTCTGAAAAGCCGAAACGTCGGTAGAAATTTAAAAAGAGTTCTTTTGTATCACCAAACCTCAACATCCAATTTACAACATTAGTCTATGTTTACTTTCTCTTATTGTGGTATTCCGATTTGTGTCAAATTTTTGGCACCAGTGACACCAGAGAAATATGTGTTTTGAGATGTCCTTGTGAAAAAAAAACAAATGTTTGTAGCGAATGGCCTCTATATGTACACGGGTAGACAGATTGTATGTAAGCTCGAAGTAAGCTTAAACCAGATTCCAATTAGGTAGCATAAACGGATGTTTGCAATTTCTCAGAAATGGCACCAACGATTCCTTGCTGTTTGAACTTTAGTCAAGTGTTGTTAGAAACCTCTGTCCATAACACTAGATTCGATGTTGAACGATAAAGGCAACTGTGGACACTTACTTTCTGATAAGTTCCAAGTGTATATAATTAGAAATTACTTGGTTAAACAATTTTGTATTATTTTATTTAAAACAATCGTGATATGTCAAAAATAATCCATGGTAAAAATAGCAATATAAAATATTAATGGATATATGAACTTTACTTTGTGCATAACCGCTTGGAATGTTACAGAATGAAATCAGGTTTTCACTGGAAGAAAATGCTGTAAGAAATATGCTTTCTTCAAAGCATAAAATTATTATTTGCAAAGCCTAGTTAACTACACTGAATTTGGTCGTTTAATTAACGACACAAAAAAAAATTATAATTATTTTTTACATGACTAAATCTTGAATCTTGAAATGACTGTTGCTATCACAATTTCTTGGATTAATTCTGACCATATATCCTTCGCTGACCTCCAATAATATGGAATATCTATATTCCAGATTGTGAAATTCCAAATCTGATTCAAATTTATAATTTCTAATTGCAGTAGAAACGAGAATTTTGATTGTTGTCATCGCATAAATACTACCTATAAAAAATATCATAAAAAATTATCATAAAAAAGAAACTTTTTTTTATATAAACTATAATTGTAATTTTAATTATAATTTTTCAGCTTAGGAAAGCTTAATCAAAAGTGAGTCACCGACAATGACATCGACAATATTCGAGTAATTTTTCAGTCAGTTTAGGTTTTGTCTTTGGGTTTGGAATGGCTATATGAGTCAGAGAGGCTTTGGACAGCGTAGAGCTGATGATCCCTCTCTATAGAAGAATTTGCGAAGTACGTCAATTACACCATTACACTACGTCAACATGAGTTTGATGGTATGAAATATTGCCAGAAGATCAGGATCAGAGACAACGGATCATTATGTCAAAATTTGAGTTATCGAGCGGACTATCCCAGTCTCTTCTGATGTAATTAGGACATGGAAATTTCTGTCGAAATTAAATCTGAGTTCATCTTATCAACTAAATGGTCGGCCCTAAATTCCTCTATTAACCTCTGCTTGGCAAGTGCATGTCTAAAAGTGACAGGTGTTAGCCCCGGAAGGTGCGCATGAATTCCCATCCAGCTTCGCTTTGAACGAGAATATGTAATGATAGTAAGTTGAGAAGGACTTCTAACACCGTAATCGGAGTGGTTCTTATGGGCCCCGCAGACAGAATTCTACTATATAAAACAGTGCAGTATAACTAAGATCATTATAAAGCCTTGTATTATTTCACAGACGACTTATTACAGCCTTGTTACTTGACATTGAACGGTCATTTTATAGTTAAATCGTAACGTTGTCAGCCTGTCTTATATAATTGTATGTTACTTTTAGCAAATAAATTCTTTTTCAAAAATATCATCCGCATGTCGAAAGATATAACTTATATATATTAAACAATGTTTGGTTTTCGATTCCAGGGGAAAGTAGCTTGCCTCACTTATCTCTTACCTTTGCTGTGCAAGATTGTCTGAGACCTACAAAAAATGCTAAAAAAAAATAAATAAAAAGATAGATCCCACAGCGTCCCAAAGTGTATTGGTCGACGTACAATATCCTAAATCCATAATGATACCTGACGTGAATAATACAGAATCAAACAAAAATAAATAGATAAATAATTTATACTACCTGGGCAAGATCTGGGTCCCCAGCTGAATGGAAAATATGATCCCTTCGGTCTTTTTGCACACTCTTCTGGTAGAAAATGATCTGGATAGAATTCGTTTGGATGTGACCAGAAGGTTGGATCTCTATGCAGATGATAAAACAAAATAAAGACACAGCATCCTTCGGGAAGCTTATAGCCATCTCCTACAATATATTTATCAGTATTAAATAAAGTTATTTTAAAATATATTTACAATTTCTTTGAAAAAATTTCATAGGCGGGAATAATTAGATAGCCTTCTCAAAATGATGCGGCCTTTGTTGGTGGATCGAAATGCCTAAAATGGACAAAGAAAATGAATATAACTTAAAAGCTATCCTATTGAAACAAAAGGCCTGAAACTATTTATTGGCATAAAATCATAAAATGCAATCTGAATATTTATGCAAGTCAATTAATTATTTAGTTTAAACACAATTTATCAATTAAAATGTGTAATAATTGCAGTAACAGAAAGTCGAGTGACTATTAATCTCCATTTTTTTTTATTTCACAAGTCATTTTTTGAAATAACACATGTTAATATTCTTGTGGAAAAAACAAATTAATAAAATTCTGGGATGGCGTGGATAATGAAAGTGTTAAAATTTGGAGAAGAAGACTGAAGAAGGAACTGTATAATTTGATCCGGAGTTTTACGAAAAGAAAAAATGCCAAAAGACCGGAGTGTAGCCATTGTATTATGCCCACAATTTAAAGAATTGTATAAATCTAAAATATGAAAATTAGAGAGGCATATCTTTACTGGAACGGGGTAAAGGCCTTCGCGATTCTATTGCATAAAAAATTACAATCTTAGTCCGAACATAACCTAGAGGAATATCATGTGGCTTTAGCTTATTAGCAAGGTTATAAGTATTTGTACGGATAGTTAAGCTGCAGTGAAAGCCTTCAAAGCTTGGACTTTTAGAACTACCTGTTCCCTAGTCAAGGATTGTCGAGAGGTAATGACGAGACTCTCCAGGCACAAAAAGGTTCAGCTGAGATGGGTGCCTGAACAGCAGGGATTGACAGCTGACCAACGAGCCAGGAACAGGGCGAATACTCCGTTTTGTGGTCCAGAGCCGGTTCTAGGGATAACCAATGCAGCAGTCCGTGCAGCTAATAGAGACTGGCTAAGAAGCAAGCATGAGGCGCTCTGGAGTGTGAGACCAGGGGCTATGCACAGTAAAAGGATGATGCCAAAACTGTTTAATGGAAGACCCTTAGCTTCTTGTAGGAAATAGATTTCTGGTGACGGGGTTATTTACGGGAGATGGTAGACTCAGGAAACATCTGTACCAGATGGGATTAATAAGCTCGGAACCTTTGTGCAGACTATGTCAGGAAGAAGAGGAAATCGCCTCTCACCTGCTTTCTGATTGCGTATTAATAACCAAATTGCGATACGAAATTTTTCATCAAATTTAATACTACTATTAATAATTATATATTTAATACAATCTGAATCTCACCTAAATCTAAATCATTTGTAATTTTTCTAAATATACCAGGTGGACTGTATAGACGCATTGTTTCTTTGATTACATTGGTTAAATAAGTCAGTTTGGATAATTGTTCCCAAGTTGGTGCTACTTCAGGATTTTCTCCTAAAATGTCCACTACTTCCTGATAAACCGCTTTCTGGTGTTCAGGAAACATGGCTAATAACAATAAAGTGTGCCATGCAATAACGGCAGATGTATCAAATCCCTGTAACAAATTTATCACCATTATTTGATTATCTAATTAGAGAAAGTAAACAGAAAGAAAAATAAATCAGCAGTATCACCTATGCCATTTTTTTTAATTTTAAAATATTTATATTTAAGAGTACTTTTGAATACAACAGTTTTAGCTTTTTTGCTCTCATTATTTCTTCTTCTCCCAATTAGATAGCTGCAATATTTGAAACTTCACTTGTAGCAAAATAGATATTTACTTGACAAGAGAGTAGAGTGCTACTTTTACATATTTGAATTCAGGATTGCCTAAATGAGCGTAAGGGATTGTGGCCAAACCTGAAGGAGAGTTTTAAAATGATTTCACTTTCGCGTTAAATATTATATTTAATAAAAAAAGATAAGAAACAAACTAGTAAGACATATCCAGTACTCTCTTATCTAAGAGAATGTTCAATGAAAAGGGGAAGTTACCTTCTTTAGGTTGTAGTACATTAGGTTAGGGAAATTTACATTATATTATCTGTTATACCTATGTTAGGATAACTCTAAACACCTCTATTAGTAGGTAAGAAACGTTGAACTGGTTCTCACTTTTTATTAACAATTTTTTTTTTTTATGTACATTAAATTGTGGCTTTTGAATGTTTGTAATTTTTTTATTATTTTTATTTTATCGCCGTCGGGCAATCCTTCGTCCTTCGTAGGCACCTGCGCCATAGGTTTTTTTTGTCAACTAGACATATAAAGACCTAAGTATATCTTTTCTTTTTTTTTTGTTTTTTTTTTTTATTTAAGTCGCATCAACATCTATGCACATTGGCTTTTCAGTGCATACCGGCCTCCAGACAATGTTTTCTAGTTCCAAACAGAAATATCCATCACCAGGCAGTGAGCTGTAGAAGTTTCTGGGTAGGGAAAATCTAAGGTCAAAACTGCTGGACAGGAACCGGGACCTCAGCGTTTCTAATTCTGCGGCGCTACCACTGATCTAATCCCTCCCTTAAAATTTATTAAAACATTTCTCTGGGAAAATTCATTTAAGCAAGTTTGCGATAGGGGTGGGCGTAGGTTTTTTTCTAAAATGTTATTCAGTTTATTATACCTTTCTATCATCAGTTTTTATTTTAAGATCTGTTAGGTTTCCACAGTCATTTTCATGAAAACATTTGAGTTTCTGGGTTTACGTTTCGCCCATGTTGCAAAGATCCTCTTCAGAATAGTTGCAACATGGGCAAAACATCGGTTTTTAGCATACCACTGGCGTGGTCTCAACCCAGAAACACAAGTGGTTTTTCATGCTATCATCTAAATAATATTAATTATAATGAAATGAGATGTCTAAATTTCGTGTTTACTAAAGAACTGAGTTCACCTGAATTACAACTTTACTGTACAGCTTTTTCAGTTTTTTGTGACTCACTCCATAGAAACACCAACCTATTTCATAAATTTGTTATTATCATTTTTATTTTAAATAGTTTTCCGAATAAATTAATTTAAGTGATTATGTTTGGTGGGGGGAATGGTTATGCTTACCTCTAGCGGAACATTTCAATTTATTAGGCGACTTTACCATCTATACAGAATTCAATGTACCAATCGTCAAAATTCCAAATTTGACGGAAATCAGGTTACCGGAATTACGAGATTACTGAAGTAGTTTATTTTCCTGAAGTTTTCTCCGTAATACCAATGGGTTTCAGTAACCTTGGGTTACTAACTATACAAAGAGTGTCCTAACACTTTTGTTTGAATCAGTAGCAAGCTTTCCAGTTTCTTCCCAAGAAAGTTTATACTGTTTGGCTTTATGAATGATAACATCTGAATAGAAAATTGGTTTATCATCTATATCTTCTGCAATACATTTGTATGTTACTTAGAACTGAAGCAATTTGTTCATGTTAAAAACAGAAAATGACATAACACCTACCTCCGATCTTTTTTTTAGTTTCTATTCTAGTTTGCAAAAACTGTAAAAAGAAAAACAAACCTTATACTTTGTTCAGTAAATGGTTAATAAATGAAATTCAATTATTCTATGAGGTATAATATTATTTCTTAAATTTAAATGTTTCTTATGTTGAATTCATGCAAATTGTCCTGAATTAGTGGGGAAAATGTATCAATAGGGATGTATTTTCTTTCATATTATAAAGTGGCACACATAATCATGCAAAAGTACGACCATTGCTCACTAGAATGCTGTAGCATGCACTTAGATGGAACAAACCATTTATATTTCTTCAATTACTGTGTTTTATTTACTTTTTTTCATTATTGTCTTTCATTGGTCCTTTTATTTCTTATTGTTATTTTTTCAGGCTTAAAGTCTTACTACCAAATTAGATGTCGTGGACTGGAGCGGAAGCATACACTTTACTATTAACATTTTTAAACGAATATAAATTTTAACAATTATATGCAGGAACTCGAACTTGGTGACTCCCAATTAAGTTACGGCTACACTGAAAGCTACGCTAGCCAAGTGTCTTGGGCCTGGTGCATTGGCAGTGGACGTTCAATATTCTCCGACATGTTGCGGATGAAGTTACTTGGGATAACAGCTCGAGTACTGAGATGAATTGCTATTATTAACAAGTTTATTTAAAAAAAAAAAAAGGAAGCAGATGCATGAGGTGAACAGCAAGAGAAATGAATTGGGAGAATATGATGCCGGAATTGAGAAACCACCCACACATGACGAGGTAGATCAACTTCTTGTTATCATTAAAAATGACATTGAAAAGAAGAGGTTGAACTTCAAGAAATACTTTTAAAAACTCAAGATAAATAAAATTAAACATTATTTGTATTTTTGTCATGGTTACCCTTTAATTTAAAATTTAAATCAGTTTTCTCTTAAAATGTAATCATAATTATTATTAGTACATTTTAAGATTTTATGTAATTAAGTTCGAGGTTATAGTTTTAATTTTGTAAAACTAGTATTCCACTTCTAATTGGATATACATATATTTAATAAAATAATTCTCTCTCTCATTCCCTCTCTCTTTCTCTAAATCAGCAATAACATTATTGTTATTGTGTTTACCTGGCTTTTCCATTACTAATGAAATTGTTTCGCATGCATTGTCTTTCATATTTTATTGCGGTAATTCTCTTTTGACTTATCCCAAAGACAGGGATAATGTATGACTTCTTCAATCTTTCAGTCATTATAATTACTGTTTTGATGTTCGTTACGACCGTTATTTGATATTGTAAAATGGATGTTACAGTTTGGTTTAGAAAAACAAGTCTTTTTTCAAATTTTCAGCGACGTTCGGCAAATTTATTGCCTTCTTCAGGGTAAAATTTTTTACATATTTACAATTACCATGTTTAATCAATATATATTTTTTTTTTTGCTTGCTTACCTTGCAACATAAATTCCAAAATGGTCTAGAAATTTCCTTTAAATAACGTCCTTTCTTCGAAATTTTCGTCAGTGGTAAACAAATTATATATAGAAAATTAGATGACAATTTTATTACCATTTCCACAAGGCTGTTAATTATAATATAATCAAATTGAAATGTAAGTTTCGACATATAAATATATTATGGCAAATTTATTACTTCGTTCTAAAACGAAATATATATTATAAAAAATTTACCCTTCAACACGCTCGTAAATATTGTAATTATTATTTTCAATCTCGTTCAAATCATATCCAAAATTTGACACTAGATAAAAATAAAATATTGTATTAATAGCAATCAGAAAGTCTATCATAAATGACAATCACAGGAAATAATTTATTGGGAATGCACATTTTTAGCTGGCGAATAGAATTCATTATTATGATGCCACTTTCTGCTTGTAACCTCAATACTTTCAACAAATGCTCAACATTTCCATTTGGAACCAATCAGACACCGTTTATTATTTCAGATCGTAAAGGTCGCAGTGCACCGGTGCCCCTTCAGCAAAAAAGTCAATCAGAGAAAGAAATGAGAATAAAGGGCACAGTGATGGCACTATCTAACTATTTATTTATTTAACAATAAATTACAGGAATAAAATTTAGGCCTTGCTTGGTATTTATAGTTTAATCAATGAAAAAAATCAAAACCCATTATTTCAATGACAAAGTTCTTTATCTGGGATTTTAAATAAATGATCAGTTAAACTTAATATTACAAAAATCGGGATCTTGCATGAAAATAAACTAAACTGACCCAAATCTCCTAGAACCGCCTACATTGGAAAAGTACTTTTATGAAAAATAATATAAAAATTATTTTCCTTATATGTGTGAAGCTATTACGCAGTTATAATTTTTTTTTAATAATTGATAGGGAATTTACTTTATTTTAGTTTAAAAACTGGGTAGGGATTGGCTCAGTGGTTAGCGCAATACTCCCACGCATAGGTTTCGTGTGCTTGTCTAGCGGTGTTGCCCTTAGATTTTTTGTTTCTAGGAGCTTCTAGGAGCTCACTGTATGGTGATGGACAGTTTTGTTTGCAACGAGAGGAACACTCATTCGGAGACCAGAAGTGCACAGAGAAAGTTCCGAGCGCCAAACTACCTCCAGGCGCAATGATGTACCTTAAATTAAAAAGAAAATAGTATAATAACTAAATATGATAAAATAGTAAATAATAGATCATGTTGGTTATAGATGTGAATGTTAATATCCCATCAGATGTTATGATTACCATCAGATAATATCAGATTTAATGAGAATCCACGTATCATGGAAAAAGGATTGAAGCTTAAAATGCATTACGAAAAATAAAAATATACATTTAAAACAAAAAGCTCAAATTCTAGACGGCTGAGCTGACGACCTTGTAAACTTCAACGCTCACAAAGAAAGCTATGAATAGGTTATAAATGACACAGCGAGCAATGGAAAGAATATTGAGGGGTAACACCAGAAATAGAATTAGAAGCTCACTGATAAGACAAGAAACAGTAATCAAAGATAATATGATAAAAATTAAAAAAGGTAGATGGAATTGGAATGGCCAACTTGCAAGATCTGAAGATGGGGAAGGTGCACTAAATTAATTACAGAATTTTAAAGGAAAAGTAGGTTGTCAAAAGAAACGATGGGCATACGATATATTGATTATTGCCAATATATATTGGATTATAGCAGCTATAGATAGGGAGATAACTGGTTTTACAAGAAAGAGGCCAACGTTCTGCGATTGAGCTGGTTGCAAATTATTTTATAATTAACAATTAATTGTATCTTGTTTAATAAATAGTAATATCTTTTTGTCTCTTTTGTTTTGCTTTTCTTTTTGTGATAGTATTCTATATTACAACCAATATCAGGCATTTTTTCATTTCATTCATAATGAGAGGAAATACCTGCTTGATATTGGATAAAACATAAACCATCTCGTATATCGTTTGAGAAGAGACCATTGTTTTTATGCACATGACTTGCCTAAGTAGAAGATATATATACATATTTATATGTTATGTGAATTATGCAGGGAAAACGAAAAAATAATTTAGGCTCAGCTACTTGCGAACAAGTTTAGATCGACTTAGTTTGATGATCGGAACTGAATCTTCGGAAATTTGGGTAACGTGACTATTCCACGAAAGATGCTGATCAAAGATAATACTAATTTTTCAATATCTCTCATCACTCAGTCTATATCTCTTGCTACATTATTTATGTTATACTTGTAAAGTCCTTGCAACTTTATGTCTCTCTTTCATTATACAGTGTTCAGCATTTATTCTAGTTCATTTCATCTTATAACCCATTCTCTCTCCTCCTCACATCCATTGTAACACCAAGATTTCAATACTCTGACAAATACTGAATGGAAAGACATCGGTTAAAGAAATAAAATCTTAGATGGTCTTGGATGAAGGCTTCGATTGGAAAATCTAATCACGTGCCTTTGATAATATAATAAATATGTGGCCATGAAAGCTAAGAAAGGAATGAGAAGGCGGATATGCTAGCTAAAAGGGGTGATTATAAGGAGCAGCTCTGAAGGATGTTCGCGACTCCGCCTACCAGTGTAGTTCGGCAATGCAGCAGCGTGCACGAGTCTACTGTGCAGCACGACACCGTATGGCAATGCTGCCACGTGTAGGCGTTCTATAACAAAAAAAATGAAAGCCATTGGAACTGTGAGAAGTCAATGTATCATCCCGAAGTATGGTTTCATATAAATATATTACACTGATGCTCGTATGCGATTGTATCGAGGAATATGGGGGCCAGAGAGCTTTGCCTCGCTAACAGCTCTCTATATCTGTGGTTGACAGGCCAATTTTCATGGAAAGGTCACTGCCATTAGGCTCTTTCTAGTGGTAGCTGACAAAGAAGATTAAGATAGAAATCATACTATTTGTGTTAAAGCCTCGATTAATTTGGAGAAATAATCATTTTTTAATTTAAGTTTAATGTAATATAAACAATCCCCACTATTGCAGTGTACTATATCAAACAAGAGGACATTGGACGTTTGAAGTTGAGCGAAGCTACAGTCAGTCTTGGCCAAAGTTGTACTAGTTTAGTTTGTCTAGCGGCAGCTCAGTTGGTTGCAGTTGGAAAAATTCTAGTTATCATTACTTGATTAGTTTCGTTCTCTCTGGTTTTACCGCCCACCAGAGAAATTTCCGTCATCAGGACGCCCAGTCACCCATTCAGCGCCCAGCCGCTACCAAGCGCCCCGTCGCTTTATACTCTTCCAGCTCATTCTACAGGCAAATATAATTTCGTATATGCCGGCCGGCACGAGCCACAGGTAGCAACATTAAAATATTTAATTAACTAGGAACTTCGAATTGGATCCGGAAAAAAAAGTAATGATATCATTATAACTTTGTAACGGTAATATAAATTTCAGTTCAATCTTTCGTAATATATGCTCTGCCCATTGTAAAAATTACAATTTATGTCATTTATATTATTTCTATTATATGAATTGATTTGTGAAATTCAGTAAAATGAAGTGTGATTCTGTGACTAATGCTTGGTTTTCCCTTGTTTTCTAATACAGTCCTTTTTGTTTTGACAAAGTAACCGGCTCGCAAATCCTAAGAGTTCACGGCGAATGTTTTTAACTATTTATTTATTCACGGCTAAAAACGTGCTATTATTAATTTCACACCATACAGAAAAGTCAAATGTGTCCATTAAGAAAGTTTATAAAGAATATAAGGAATACATGAGACCAAATCTCTGGGCTAAAATATGGTGCCGCTATTGTAGACACCAATTGATCTTCCTAGACAGTGCAGTGCAGAATGTTTCAGATTGGTCACGACATGACTACTTGAATAAATACCTCCACAGGATAGGTATATTAATTTCCTCATTTTCATATTTGCCGAATGGCAGAAATGGATGCAAACCACCTTATCACTTGTGTGGCCTTACAGAATGAGTAGCGGCCTAAAAGAAGGCTTTCTCTTCAAAGCCAAGCCATACTGTGCTTGGGCTATGAGATGTTGAATGACCTAGAATGCCAATGCCACGAACGTTGGTTAAAAATAATGATAATATGGGAAGGGATTACTCAGTGGTAACGCGCTAGACTCGCACGCGGAGATCCTGTGTTCGAGTCCAGCAGTACTGCCCTTAGAGTTTCTCTTCCCAAGTTCATTGTCCGATAATCGGCAGTATTGTCTGTGAAGAGAAAACACTACTCGGAGATCGGTTGTACACTGAGATGCTCCAGCCGCCAATGACCGTAGATGTTGACGCGCCTTACATTATTAAAAAATAATAATAATAAAATACATGAAAATATATAATATATAAAATTTTATATATGTACCTTTAATTAAATTAGAATAAAGGTAATTAAACCAAATACCTCTATATATTTTGGATTTGTAGCAAATATTATAAGCTTAGGTCCAAGCCATATTTTCATCAGTTTAGCTGGTGGTTTGCAGTGTTCACTACACAAATTCATTATGAATTCATAAGCATCTGAAAATTTAAAAATAAAAAAGGAATTATTAATCTTTCTTCATAAGACCGGCTTCATAAAATGCATAATGTCGTTGAATCTAAAGCTATATATGTAAATTCGAAATGTCCACACTAAACTATGACACAAATAGTGGTTCATTACTGATTCTAACGGACCAACAAAAGTGGCGCTCTTTGAATGAAATGAATATAACTGTCCAGTTCAGTCCTGAACTCTTTACACGTTGCGTCTTTTTAGGGCATTTATTATTTTAGTGATCGCAAGATTAGGGTTTAGAAACGCCTGAGTGTGGCATTAGAGAAGCTTCCAAGCTAAGCCAGAAGTGAATGTGATGTATATATAGTATAAACATTCAACTCCCACAGTATATTAATGATTTGTTTAAATATCATGGGCAAAATAATTTGTTTAATTTATCAAGTATAATATTGTAACTTTTTCCCTCTAAACTAGCTAAGTGGCAACTAGTTTTAAGTGGGTTCGTATGGATAAAATACTCTGGACTTCAACTACTGTAGGAGAAGCGAACTCTTCTCATTTATAGACAGTTCTGTCCAGTTTGACTTGCTCTTATTGCTGTAAGAGCATATATTACAGTTGTGACAAATTTCTGAAATCAAATTTTTACCAGAAATACATGTTTTGTAGCCACAGTAATCTCCAACTTGATACTCCATTTTGGGGCCGCAATGCACCGAACAAAGGTTTGAAACCGAATCCAACAAAAACCGGAAAAGCTTTTTCCGTGTCTTCTATATTTTTCAAAAACTTGTACGATTTTATCCAAAAAGGCTCCGAAGATTTTTTTGTAATGTTATATACTATATAAAAACATTTGTGTCAAAATAATGAAAGTAAATAGAAAACAGCAAGAAAATAAAAATGGTTAGTTCCATCTATAGTGCTGATTAGTATCATGCTGCATAGTGCAGCACTCTAGTGAGTAATGGTCTTACTATTGGACGGTTAGGTGTGCCATATTATAGTATGCAAAAAAATACTTCTCTTCCGATACTTTTTCATCACTAATTCAGAACAGTACTGCATGAACTCAACAAATGAAACATTTAAATTTAGGAAATAATATTATACCTCACACAAAAATTTAATTTAGTTCATTAACTATTTACTGAACAATATAAGGTATGTTTTTCTTTTTACAGATTTTGCAAGCTAGAATAGAAACTAGAAAAAAGATAGGAGGTAGGTAGGTGTTATGTCATTTTTTTTTAAACCTGAAGAAATTGCTTCAGTTCTAAGTAACATACAAATGTATTCCAGAAGATATAGATGATAAACCAATTTTATACTCAGATGTTATCGTTCATAATGCCAAACAATATAAACTCTCTTGGGAAGAAACTGGAAAGCTCGTTGCGGATTTTTTGTTGGTGTAAGTTAAAAGAAAACTAACTATTTACCATAATTATAACTGTATAGGTCATTATAGATAATTAAGGGAGTTCTGTTTTCAACTCGCAGTTGAATAAATGATTCTTCATAGCCACAAGATTTAAGAGAATATCTTCTCAATGCTCCAGTACATCGAGAAAGTTACCTGGTACAGTATCTAAGCGTAAAACAATGTTCAGGAATTTCGCTGCCCGAAAACACTGAAAGATAAATGTAAATAGTATAGGAAACTGACTACTATCTCAGACTTAATGCAAAGTGCCCTCAACATGGTATATGATTGGATCAGGATAAGGGTCTTTCAATTAACCCCAGTAAGACCCAGGTGATTTTTATTACCAATAGGAGGAAGATCGTAGGATTAAAACCTCCTGGGTTATTAGGAACTTCTGTTCAGATTTGCAAATCGGTGAAGTTTCTTGGGATGGTTCTTGACAGTAAATTAAATTGGTCGGAACATGTTAAGGCACAGCATCAAAATGTAATTATTTCGTTTTGGCAATGTCGAAGAATCGTCGGTAAAAATTGGGGGATTACTCCCAAGATGATGTTTTGGATTTATGGTGTGGTTATTAAACCTAGGTTGTTGTATGCGGCTGTGGTGTGGTGGCGCCGCATTGAGATAAGGTCCACTAGACTGCTGCTTGAGGATATTCAACGCTTGGCTTGTCTGGCGGTGACAGGTGCGATGCGGACGACGCCTACAGCTGCAATGGAGACTTTATTAGAATTCCACCGCTCTTTGTAGAGGTGAAAACTATGGCAATGAAAGCCTGTTATTAAACGGCAGGTTTTTGGCAGGGTAAGCGATATGGTCACTCTACCATTCATCGCGAGATGCTTTTGAAGGTTCCTGTTACAGGTTTTCCCTCTGATAGAATCTTGAAGACTTTTGTTTTCGAGCATTCTTACAGTGTCAGGTTACCCTCTAGGGAGGATTGGTCAAGATTGGTCCGTCTGGCATGATACCTGATAATTACTTCCGGTGTTACACGGACGGTTCCAGAATGGATGGTAGGTCTGGATCTGCCGTCTATTTTGAGACCGGAGATCATTTGACAGTATCTCTTGGTGAATGGACCACGGTCTTCCAGACTGAGGTTTATGCTATTCTGTGTTGTGTTTTGGATGAGAGGGTACGTAACACTAACTTAAAAGGTGTTTGTATCTGCTCGGACAGCCAGGATGCGTTGAAGGCGCTGAGTTCATGCGTCTTCACTTCCAGGTTGGTGTTAGAATGTTCAAAAAGACTGAAGAGCTTTCTTCTCTGAAGGATGTGCTTCTAGTATTGGTGCCAGGTTACATGGTAATTTTTGGAAATGAGCAGGTGGATAGGTTTGCCAAATTAGGCGCCTCTCTTCCTTTCATTGGTCCCGAGCCTGTTGTTGGCGTGTCCTCTAGCACATGTCTGTCAGGCTTCCAGACATTCATCCTTATGGATGAGCTCGGTTTGGTTTTCGGCAGTCCAAAATGCTCATTGGGGGTCCGGACAAGGCCATTAGTGAGACGTTGCTGGGTTTTTCACGGAGCGCTCTCAGGCATCTGGTTGGATCTCTTACTGGACATTGTGGTTTAAGGAGACATCTCTACATAATGGGGCTGATGCCAGATCCATTTTGTAGAGTCTGTGAGACAGAGGAGGAAACACCCGTCCATCTTATGACTGATTGCTTGGGTTGTGAGGAAATTAGGTTCAGGACCTTTGGTCGGAATAGGATTTCTGTGGAAGAGCTTAGGCAATTTCCGCTTAAGGTTACTGTCCGATTTATTCGGACTGCGGTGAATCTTAGATGGATTAAAGCCGCATAACTGGAATGTGAATGCCCCCACAAAAACTATCTGGGTCTTATTTCTTTTTAAACCAAAGTATTGTTATAAATTACTTATTCCGCAATTATACAAAAAAGTAAATGTAAAATGTTAAAACAATTCACTGTACACAATCGTGCCTCGTTGGCTTTCAAGGTGTAACGACCCTCATTGTAACATGGGCAAAACTTCGGATTTTAGCAAACATTGACGCGGTCTCAAGTCGGAAACAGATGCGGATTTTTTTATTAAACTACAGCGGGAACCTAAATGATCCTGAGCGATAGACAATTTAATAAACTGAAACAATATTTTAGATTTTAAAAAGGAATTAGCCCCTTAGATGAATTTTCCCAGAGAAATGTTTTAATAAAGGTTAATTGAGGAGTTAGTTAGGTTAGCAGTAGTAGCTCGCTGAACTAGAAACGCGGCGGTCCCGGTTCGTGTCCGGCAGTTTTCCCCTAAGCCGTTCACTTCCTAGGAGCCTCTACAGCTCACTGCATGGTGATGGATAGTTTTGTCTGTAACTAGAAAGCACTGTGCGGAGGCCGCCATTCACTAAGAAGCCAATGTCCATAGATATTGATGCGCCTTAAATTAAAAAAAAAAGTAAATACACGTAGGTTCTTGATATGTGTAGTTAAAAAAAAAAACATATGGCTTATCAGCCTATGAAGGACCAAGGTTTGCCAGACGGCGATAAAATAAAAACAATAAAAATATCATTTTTATGGGAAGGGAAAGATAAGTGACTTCTTACTGGACTCCAACGCGGAGGACCGGGTTCAGTCCAGCAGTGCTGCCTTTATATTTTTTCTTCCTAGGAGCCCTTACAGCTGTATGTCCGGTGATGCACAGTAATATCTGTAACGAGAGAACACTGTCCGAAAACCGGCAGTGCTCTGAGAAGGCTCCGGGCGCCAATAACCATAGAGCTTGACGCGCCTTAAGTAAATAAATAAATTAACATTCACAAGCAAGAATTTAATACTACATACAAAAAAATTTGTAAAAAAATACAATAACCTCCCCACATGTATACAACCAACAAACCAACAAGTGTGAGTGTAACAGAAACGATGAAGTGAACTGTCTATAGGAACTTGGTGAAATTGCAACAGCAAATTGTCAGAACAATCGATGAAAATCCGAAACTGGTCAAGAAAATGAATGCTACAAAGGGATAAAATACCAGATGTTATCCAGTATTATGGACCCATCCACACATTCAACAAAAAACAATTGCTCATAAAAAGAACCAGGTCTTCTCTTACCCGCTTAATTAGAACTATGGTGACATAAAACGTATGACAGAAACTGTAATGTAATTTTGCCTAACCTAATGCGGTACCACCTTTCTGAAAGTGACTTCCCCTTTTTAATGGAGATTCTTTTAGATTAGAGAATGCCGGATATGTCTACTAGTTACTAGGTTTTTCTTGTCTTTTTTTTTTAAAAAAAGCAATAGAAAAAATATAATATTTAACGCGAAAGTGAAATCATTTTAAAACTCTCCTTCAGGTTTGGCCACAATCCCTTACGCTCATTTAGGCAATCCTGAACTCAAATATGTAAAAGTAGCACTTTACTCTCTTGTCAAGTAAATATCTATTTTGCTACAAGTGAAGTTTTAAATATTGCAGCTATCTAATAAAATCTAATTGATTAAAAGTAGAAATAAACATAATTTTATTGAGAGAAGAAGAAATAATGAGACAAAAAAGCTAAAACTGTTGTATTTAAAAGTACTAATTAAATGATCCAATAATGTTGATAAATTTGTTCCACGGATTTGATACATCTGCTGTGATGGCATCGTACACTTTATTGTTAGTAGCCATGTTTCCTGAACACCAGAAAGCGGTTTATCAGGAGGTACTGGATATTTTAGGAGAAAATCCTGAAGTGGCACCAACTTGGGAACAATTATCCAAACTTACTTATTTAACATGTAATCAAAGAAACAATGCGTGTTTACAGTGCTCTTCTTGGTATATTTAGAAAATCTACGAATGATTTAGATTTAGGTAAGACTCAGATTTGTTTAAATATATAATTATTAATAATAGTATTATATTTGGAGCCGGTAAAAAAATTACAGAAGTTTAAATATAAAGTTTATTCATTAAACGTCATCACGCTCTTATAGTAAGAATTACATACCTATCCAATGGCGTCATGGTTCTTCAAAGAACTGGGCCTTCTTAACACTTCTGCTCCACACTTCGCTTTTCTGGGCGCACTTTCTCCACCTTCTCACTTCCATACTTCCCAATATTTCTTCTAAATTTTACAGTCCTCTTAATCCGGGTCGTCCTTTAAGTGTCTTCCCTCGGGTTTGTCTTCCAAAAGTTTTTTTTAGTATCCTATAGACAAGGATCCATCCCAAGTTTCCAGCTACTCAGCTGTTACTTCACAATATATTTATTAGTACTTTCCTTTCCATTTTTAATTTCTTCAGTTTCCTTTGATGTCTTGTTAACATTTCAGAATCAATGGTTTTCAGATATTGGAATTGGCTTGCCGACTTAAGACATGATTATCCTAATCTCATGTTTTTTCGGACATTTTGGATATCCTGACGTCATCATATAAGTCGTTCGTTAACATGTATTTTCAGGCCCAGTTTCTATGTGCCGTCCTCAAATTACCCTGAAAAGCCTCCCTTGATGTCAGTGCAATTAGCGCATCATCTAGCGCAAACTAGATGCTACGATATTCTATTAAATATCATATCATTAGGGTATGTGCAAAAGGCACGAAATGCCGATTCAAGAGCGAGATCAAATATAGTGGTGGGCAGAAGATCCTCTCCCTTAGGCAGTATTCTGAGCACAATCTGCACCTTACTCTTAAAGCTGACCTGTTAATGTCATTCTGGTTAGACGCGCTTACTTTCTTGACATTCCTGATTTCTCCATAACATTCGATAGTTCGTCTCTAGTGATGATGTCTTAAACTTGATTAAAATCTTTGAAAATATTAGAAATATTAGATTAGATTAGTTTTCCGCTTCGGGTGGCCTATACCCATGCACCGCAGCCATCATAGTCTTATTGTGCCATCTCCGTATTTCTAGTAGAGATCTCTACCTCCCTAGCATTTTAAGTTTTTTCACCATTAGATGTTTTTGCGTTACTATCTCCTCAGGTCGCATTGTGCCAAAGGTTTCGTGTTGCATTTTGGTTATTTCACCGCAACCAAAAAGCAGGCGCGGGGTCTCCTCCTGACCTAGGCTGTGTAAGTGTTCCGAGCTTATTAGCCCCATCTTGTGTAGATGCTTCTTGAACCTATCATGAACCGTAAATAAACCCGTCACCAGAGAAATCTGGTTCCTACAAAAGGCTAAGTGTCACTTTAGTCCTCCCTTTACACAAAATTGGCATCATTATTTTATTGTGCACAGATCCTGGGGATTACCTCCAGAACGCCTCATGCTTGCTTCAGAGCCAGTTTCCAATAGCTGCGACTACTCTAGTGGTTATCCTCAAGACAAGCTCTGGATCACAAAGCGGAGTATTCGCCTCGTTCCTGGCCAGTTGAACAGTTGTCTCTTTATCTTCAATCCATGCTTGTCCGGGCACCCATCCCAGCTGAACTGTTTGTGCCTGATGAGTCTCTCAATACTTCTCGACATTCCTTGACTAGGGAGGTGGTAGTTCAGTAAGCCTTCAAGGCTTTCAGTGACTGTCCGAGCAAATAGCCAGTTATCCTGCGCACAGGAGGTTGAAAAGGTAGCATAAATCTTTATAAAATTCATTACACTTCTCTTGAATTTGCGTGATGTGAAATATATGTGGTCTGTTATGGTGCAATCTTGTCTAAAACCACATGATATTCCACAAGGATATTTTCGGATCAAGATTTTAATGTTTTATTTAATAGAATCGCAAAAACCTTGTACCTCGTCCCTACTAAAGATATGCCTCTGTCATTTTCATATTTTAGGATTATACAATTTTTTAAATTGTGGGCATAATATAATAGCGACTGTCCAGCTATTTGGCATTTTTATTTTCGCCAAATTACGTGATCAAATATACAGGTCCTTCTTCAGTCTTCTCCAAATTTTAACAGTCTTTCACTATCCACGTCATCCCAGAATTTTATTAATTTGTTGTTTTCACAAGAATATTAACATGTGTTATTTCAGAAAATAATAACTTATGAAATGATGGAAAAAATGTGGTGTGTAACAGTCACTCAACTTTCTGTTACTGAAGTATTACAAATTTTAATTGATAAATTGTGTTTAAACTAAATGATTAATTATCTTGCATAAATATTCAGAGTGCATTTAATGATTTTTTGCCAATAACTAGTTTCAGGCCTTTTGTTTCAATAGGATAGCTTTTAAATTATATTCATTTTCTTTGTTCATTTTTAGCCATTTGGTTCCACCAACAAACGCCGCTTCATTTGAGACGCGCTATCTAAATATTCCCGCCTAATAATTTTTCAAAGAAATTGTAAATATATTTTAAAATAACTTTATTTAATACTAATAAATATATTTTAGGAGATGGGTATACGCTTCCCGAAGGATGCACTGTCTTTATTTTGTTTTATCTACTGCATAGAGATCCAGCCTTCTGGTCACATCCACACAAATTCTATCCAGATCATTTTCTACCAGAAGAGTGTGCAAAAAGACCGAAAGTATCATATTTTCAATTTTACTGGGGTCCCAGATCTTGCCCAGGTAGGGTAAATTATTTATTTACTTATTTTTATTTGATTTCGTATTCTTCATGAGAATCGAATTCTTCATTATGGCTTTAAGATGCTATAGGTCAGTCATGCACTTTGGGACGCTGTGGAATCTAAAACGATCCCTCCATTTATAACTTTGCCGAACACTACTTACTTATAAACTAGAGTTTAACCGGCTCCATTTCAATCTATGCAGTTTTTATTTTTTTCTTACTGCGTGTGTGTGTCACATTTCGCAAATAAATAATTTTATATGAAAACAATGTTTTTAGTGAATGGACTGTATATGTATGTATGTGTGTGTTTTTTGGTCTAAATACATTTACCGAAAGTGCGACTTTACTGAATAACTTTCGTTTTGCAGTTTTCGCTTGATTTCCATGAAAAAGGCGCCAATGTTCTTCATCAAACTTCCTATATTATTTATACTTCCTACAAACATACATATAAATGACTGTGAATGTTGATCGTCTCAGAGTACAATCACATAGTTTTGAATGGTGTCCTGTTCAAGGTCTGAAGTATGGCGGTGATGACGGATTGAAGAAAATAAATGAGGTGACTGCTAGTGATATGACATCCTTTATAGCAGAGGTTTTGTCTAATACTTTACCTATGTACATTTCTCTAGTAGTGAATTTACAATGTCTACTTCCGCTGCTCCAAGTGCTGTTCATCCACCTGCATGAGTCAAGCATCTAACACCAACCTCTACATGTGTATCGTTTCATTCGTTATCAATAATTGCCTATAATATATCACTTTCTAAGTTCTTAAATTGAATCATGTCATTTGATATCTTTGTTTTCACTAAACTTTTTTTATAGAAGAAAACTTTTGTTCATATAATAAATATTTCCTTCCAGTCCGTAACTAGAAAGCACTGTCCGGAGGCCGGCATGCACTGAGAAGCCAATATCCATAGATATTGATGCGCCTTAAATTAAAAAAAAAGTAAATATATGTAGGTCCTGATATGTGTAGTTGAAAAAAAACATATGGCTTATCAGCCTATGAAGGACCAAGGTTTGCCAGACGACGATAAAATAAAAATAATAAAAATATCATTTTTATGGGAAGCAATAGCTAAGTGATTTCTTACTGGACTCCAACGCGGAGGACCGGGTTCCAGTCCAGCTGTGCTGCCTTTATATTTTTTCTTCCTAGGAGCCACTACAGCTGTCTGTCCGGTGATGCACAGTAATATCTGTAACGAGAGAACACTGTCCGGAAACCGGCAGTGCTCTGAGAAGGCTCTGGGCGCCAATAACCATAGATGTTGTCGCGCCTTAAGTAAATAAATAAATAAAATAACATTAGCAAGAATTTAATCCTACATACAAAAAAATTTGTAAAAAAATACAATAACCTCCCCACATGTATACAACCAACAAACCAACAAGTGTGAGTGTAACAGAAACGACGAAGTGCTCTCTACAGGAACTTGGTGAAATTGCCAGAGCAAATCTCAGAACGATGGATGAAAATCCGAAACCGGTCAAGAATATGAATGCTACGAAGGATAAAATACCAGATGTTATCCAGTATTGCGGACCTATCCACATATTCAACAAAAAACAATTGCTCATAAAAAGTGAGAACCAGATCTTCTCTAACCCGCTTAATTAGAACTATAATGACGTAAAACCTATGACAGTAAATGTAATGTAATTTTGCCTAACCTAATGCGGTGCAACCTTTCTGAAGGTAACTTCCCCTATTTAATAGACATACTTTTAGATTAGAGAATACCGGATATGTCTACTAGGTACTAGTTTTTCTTGTCTTTTTTTTTAAGAAAAAAGTAATAGAAAAAGTAGCAGATTAGTATTTAACGCGAGATTGAAAGCTTTTTAAAACTCTCTTGTCAAATAAATATCTATTTTGCTGCAAGTGAAGTTTTAAATATTGCAGCTATCTAATAAAATCTAATTGATTAAAAGTAGAAATAGAAATATAATTTTATTGAGAGAAGAAGAAATAATGAGAGAATAAAGCTAAAACAGTTGTATTTAAAAGTACTAGTACTAATTAAATGATCCAATGACGTTGATAAATTTGTTCCAGGGATTTGATACATCTGCTGCGATTGGATCGTACACTTTATTGTTATTAGCCATGTCTCCTGAACACTTCGCTATTCTGGGCGGACTTTCTCCACATTCTCACTTCCATACTTCCCAATATTTCCTCCAAATTTTACAATCCTCTTAATCGGGGTCGTCCTTTAAGTGTCTTCCCTAGGGTTTGTCTTCCAAAAGTTTTTTTTAGTATCCTATAGACAAGGATCCATCCCAAGTTTCCAGCTACTCAGCTGTTACTTCACAATAAAATTACTGTTTCCGGTTTTTAGTACATTCGCCTCATTCTTCTCTTCTCACAGTCAGATCCATATATTCTTCTCAGTACTTTCCTTTCCATTTTTAATTTCTTCAGTTACCTTTGATGTCTTGTAACATTTCAGATATTTATAGTTCAATAGTTTTCAATATCAATAGTTCAATAGATATTCATATATCAGTAGTTTTCAGATATTTGAATTGGCTTGCCGACATAAGACATGATTATCCTAACCTCATGTTTTTTCAGACATTCTGGATTTCCTGACGTCATCATATAAATCGTTTGTTAACATATATTTTCAGGCCCAGTTTCTATGCGGCGTGCTCAAATTTCTCTGAAAAGCCGAAACGTCGGTAGAAATTTAAAAAGAGTTCTTTTGTATCACCAAACCTCAACATCCAATTTACAACATTAGTCTATGTTTACTTTCTCTTATTGTGGTATTCCGATTTGTGTCAAATTTTTGGCACCACTGTTTTGACACCAGAAAAATATGTGTTCTGAGATGTCCTTGTGAAAAAAAACAAATGTTTGTAGCGAATGGCCTCTATATGTGCACGGGTAGACAGATTGTATGTAAGCTCGAAGTAAGCTTAAACCATATTCCAATTAGGTAGCATAAACGGATGTTTGCAATTTCTCAGAAATGGCACCAACGATTCCTTGCTGTTTGAACTTTAGTCAAGTGTTGTTAGAAACCTCTGTCCATAACACTAGATTCGATGTTGAACGATAAAGGCAACTGTGGACACTTACTTTCTGATAAGTTCCAAGTGTATATAATTAGAAATTACTTGGTTAAACAATTTTGTATTATTTTATTTAAAACAATCGTGATATGTCAAAAATAATCCATGGTAAAAATAGCAATATAAAATATTAATGGATATATGAACTTTACTTTGTGCATAACCGCTTGGAATGTTACAGAATGAAATCAGGTTTTCACTGGAAGAAAATGCTGTAAGAAATATGCTTTCTTCAAAGCATAAAATTATTATTTGCAAAGCCTAGTTAACTACACTGAATTTGGTCGTTTAATTAACGACACAAAAAAAAATTATAATTATTTTTTACATGACTAAATCTTGAATCTTGAAATGACTGTTGCTATCACAATTTCTTGGATTAATTCTGACCATATATCCTTCGCTGACCTCCAATAATATGGAATATCTATATTCCAGATTGTGAAATTCCAAATCTGATTCAAATTTATAATTTCTAATTGCAGTAGAAACGAGAATTTTGATTGTTGTCATCGCATAAATACTACCTATAAAAAATATCATAAAAAAGAAACTTTTTTTTATATAAACTATAATTGTAATTTTAATTCTAATTTTTCAGCTTAGGAAAGCTTAATCAAAAGTGAGTCACCGACAATGACATCGACAATATTCGAGTAATTTTTCAGTCAGTTTAGGTTTTTGTCTTTGGGTTTGGAATGGCTATATGAGTCAGAGAGGAATGGCTATATGAGTAGAGCTGATGATCCCTCTCTATAGAAGAATTTGCAAAGTACGTCAATTACACCATTACACTACGTCAACATGAGTTTGATGGTATGAAATATTGCCAGAAGATCAGGATCAGAGACAACGGATCATTATGTCAAAATTTGAGTTATCGAGCGGACTATCCCAGTCTCTTCTGATGTAATTAGGACATGGAAATTTCTGTCGAAATTAAATCTGAGTTCATCTTATCAACTAAATGGTCGGCCCTAAATTCCTCTATTAACCTCTGCTTGGCAAGTGCATGTCTAAAAGTGATAGGTGTTAGCCCCGGAAGGAGCGCATGAATTCCCATCCAGCTTCACTTTGAACGAGAATATGTAATGATAGTAAGTTGAGAAGGACTTCTAACACCGTAATCGGAGTGGTTCTTATGGGCCCCGCAGACAGAATTCTACTATATAAAACAGTGCAGTATAACTAAGATCATTATAAAGCCTTGTATTATTTCACAGACGACTTATTACAGCCTTGTTACTTGACATTGAACGGTCATTTTATAGTTAAATTGTAACGTTGTCAGCCTGTCTTATATAATTGTATGTTACTTTTAGCAAATAAATTCTTTTTCAAAAATATCATCCGCATGTCGAAAGATATAACTTATATATATTAAACAATGTTTGGTTTTCGATTCCAGGGGAAAGTAGCTTGCCTCACTTATCTCTTACCTTTGCTGTGCATGTCGAAAGATATAACTTATATATATTAAACAATGTTTGGTTTTCGATTCCAGGGGAAAGTAGCTTGCCTCACTTATCTCTTACCTTTGCTGTGCAAGATTGTCTGAGACCTACAAAAAATGCTAAAAAAAAATAAATAAAAAGATAGATCCCACAGCGTCCCAAAGTGTATTGGTCGACGTACAATATCCTAAATCCATAATGATACCTGACGTGAATAATACAGAATCAAACAAAAATAAATAGATAAATAATTTATACTACCTGGGCAAGATCTGGGTCCCCAGCTGAATGGAAAATATGATCCCTTCGGTCTTTTTGCACACTCTTCTGGTAGAAAATGATCTGGATAGAATTCGTTTGGATGTGACCAGAAGGTTGGATCTCTATGCAGATGATAAAACAAAATAAAGACACAGCATCCTTCGGGAAGCTTATAGCCATCTCCTACAATATATTTATTAGTATTAAATAAAGTTATTTTAAAATATATTTACAATTTCTTTGAAAAAATTTCATAGGCGGGAATATTTAGATAGCCTTCTCAAAATGATGCGGCCTTTGTTGGTGGATCGAAATGCCTAAAATGAACAAAGAAAATGAATATAACTTAAAAGCTATCCTATTGAAACAAAAGGCCTGAAACTATTTATTGGCATAAAATCATAAAATGCAATCTGAATATTTATGCAAGTCAATTAATTATTTAGTTTACACACAATTTATCAATTAAAATGTGTAATAATTGCAGTAACAGAAAGTCGAGTGACTATTAATCTCCATTTTTTTTTATTTCACAAGTCATTTTTTGAAATAACACATGTTAATATTCTTGTGGGCAAAACAAATTAATAAAATTCTGGGATGGCGTGGATAATGAAAGTGTTAAAATTTGGAGAAGACGACTGAAGAAGGAACTGTATAATTTGATCCGGAGTTTTACGAAAAGAAAAAATGCCAAAAGACCGGAGTGTAGCCATTGTATTATGCCCACAATTTAAAGAATTGTATAAATCTAAAATATGAAAATTAGAGAGGCATATCTTTACTGGAACGGGGTAAAGGCCTTTGCGATTCTATTGCATAAAAAATTACAATCTTGGTCCGAACATAACCTAGAGGAATATCATGTGGCTTTAGTTTATTAGCAAGGTTATAAGTATTTGTACGGATAGTTAAGCTGCAGTGAAAGCCTTCAAAGCTTGGACTTTTAGAACTACCTGTTCCCTAGTCAAGGATTGTCGAGAGGTAATGACGAGACTCTCCAGGCACAAAAAGGTTCAGCTGAGATGGGTGCCTGAACAGCAGGGATTGACAGCTGACCAACGAGCCAGGAACAGGGCGAATACTCCGTTTTGTGGTCCAGAGCCGGTTCTAGGGATAACCAATGCAACAGTCCGTGCAGCTAGTAGAGACTGGCTAAGAAGCAAGCATGAGGCGCTCTGGAGTGTGAGACCAGGGGCTAGGCTATGCACAGTAAAAGGATGATGCCAAAACTGTTTAATGGAAGAACCTTAGCTTCTTGTAGGAAATAGATTTCTGGTGACGGGGTTATTTACGGGAGATGGTAGACTCAGGAAACATCTGTACCAGGTGGGATTAATAAGCTCGGAACCTTTGTGCAGACTATGTCAGGAAGAAGAGGAAATCGCCTCTCTCCTGCTTTCTGATTGCGTATTAATAACCAAATTGCGATACGAAATTTTTCATCAAATTTAATACTACTATTAATAATTATATATTTAATACAATCTGAATCTCACCTAAATCTAAATCATTTGTAATTTTTCTAAATATACCAGGTGGACTGTATAGACGCATTGTTTCTTTGATTACATTGGTTAAATAAGTCAGTTTGGATAATTGTTCCCAAGTTGGTGCTACTTCAGGATTTTCTCCTAAAATGTCCACTACTTCCTGATAAACCGCTTTCTGGTGTTCAGGAAACATGGCTAATAACAATAAAGTGTACGATGCAATAACGGCAGATGTATCAAATCCCTGTAACAAATTTATCACCATTATTTGATTATCTAATTAGAGAAAGTAAACAGAAAGAAAAATAAATCAGCAGTATCACCTACGCCATTTTTTTTAATTTTAAAATATTTATATTTAAGAGTACTTTTGAATACAACTGTTTTAGCTTTTTTGCTCTCATTATTTCTTCTTCTCCCAATTTAATTATATTTCTATTTTTAAACAATTAGATTTTATTAGATAGCTGCAATATTTGAAACTTCACTTGTAGCAAAATAGATATTTACTTGACAAGAGAGTAGAGTGCTACTTTTACATATTTGAATTCAGGATTGCCTAAATGAGCGTAAGGGATTGTGGCCAAACCTGAAGGAGAGTTTTAAAATGATTTCACTTTCGCGTTAAATATTATATTTAATAAAAAAAGATAAGAAACAAACTAGTAAGACATATCCAGTACTCTCTTATCTAAGAGAATGTTCAATGAAAAGGGGAAGTTACCTTCTTTAGGTTGTAGTACATTAGGTTAGGGAAATTTACATTATATTATCTGTTATACCTATGTTAGGATAACTCTAAACACCTCTATTAGTAGGTAAGAAACGTTGAACTGGTTCTCACTTTTTATTAACATTTTTTTTTTTATGTAGATTAAATTGTTGCTTTTGAATGTTTTTAATTTTTTTATTATTTTTATTTTATCGCCGTCGGGCAATCCTTGGTCCTTCGTAGGCACCTGCGCCATAGGTTTTTTTGTCAACTAGACATATAAAGACCTACGTATATCTTTTCTTTTTCTTTTTCTTGTTTTTTTTTTTTTAAGTCGCATCAACATCTATGCACATTGGCTTTTCAGTGCATACCGGCCTCCAGCCAATGTTTTCTAGTTACAAACAGAAATATCCATCACCAGGCAGTGAGCTGTAGAAGTTTCTGGGTAGGGAAAATCTAAGGTCAAAAGTGCTGGACAGGAACCGGGACCTCAGCGTTTCTAATTCTGCGGCGCTACCACTGATCTAATCCCTCCCTTAAAATTTATTAAAACATTTCTCTGGGAAAATTCATTTAAGGAAGTTTGCGATAGGGGTGGGCGTAGGTTTTTTTCTAAAATGTTATTCAGTTTATTATACCTTTCTATCATCAGTTTTTATTTTAAGATCTGTTAGGTTTCCACAGTCATTTTCATGAAAACATTTGAGTTTCTGGGTTTACGTTTCGGCCATGTTGCAAAGATCCTCTTCAGAATAGTTGCAACATGGGCAAAACATCGGTTTTTAGCATACCACTGGCGTGGTCTCAACCCAGAAACACAAGTGGTTTTTTATGCTATCATCTAAATAATATTAATTATAATGAAATGAGATGTCTAAATTTCGTGTTTACTAAAGAACTGAGTTCACCTGAATTACAACTTTACTGTACAGCTTTTTCAGTTTTTTGTGACTCACTCCATAGAAACACCAACCTATTTCATAAATTTGTTATTATCATTTTTATTTTAAATAGTTTTCCGAATAAATTAATTTAAGTGATTATGTTTGGTGGGGGGAATGGTTATGCTTACCTCTAGCGGAACATTTCAATTTATTAGGCGACTTTACCATCTATACAGAATTCCATGTACCAATCGTCAAAATTCCAAATTTGACGGAAATCAGGTTACCGGAATTACGAGATTACTGAAGTAGTTTATTTTCGTGAAGTTTTCTCCGTAATACCAATGGGTTTCAGTAACATGGGTTACTAACTATACAAAGAGTGTCCTAACACTTTTGTTTGAAACATTCTTTGCCGAGGAAATTGATTTTAGAGAAATTTTGTGAGACTGGAAGGTCTCAGAAAATGTTGGAGTACATAAAGATTTGGTAAAAATTATAGGTTGGAAGAAAGTTTGTCAATTATAACCTTGTAAATTGCAGTATCGGAAACTCGTGTGGGTGTATTACACCAGATTTTTATTTTGTATACTATTGTGTATATTGTATTATTTTCACATTTTACATTTACTTCTTTGTATAATTAGGGAATAAATAATTAAAAACAATATTTTGGTTTGAAAGAAATAGATATGCCTCAAGACAGTTTTTCTGGTGGCCTTCACGTCCCCCAGTTATACGGCTTCTAATGGCCTATAAACCCAGTTTGGGGCATTTTCCTTTAAATTATATAGGTAAAGTTTCCTATACTACACACTTTTATCATTCAGTATTTTCAGGCTGCAGAATTCCTTCATTGTACTATGCTTAGATATTGTACCATGGTAACTTTTTCGATGGACCGTCATTGAGAAGAAATTCTCTTAAATCTTGTGTCTGGACAAAAAAGCTTTTGAAGAAACTTTAATTCAACTGTACATTATTAATAGAACTCCCTTAAGCATCTATAATAATCTATACAGTTATAATTACAGTAAATAGTATTTTTTTTAAACTTACTGCAATAAAAAAATCAGTAGCAAGCCTTCCAGTTTCTTCCCAAGAAAGTTTATACTGTTTGGCTTTATGAATGATAACATCTGAATAGAAAATTGGTTTATCATCTATATCTTCTGCAATACATTTGTATGTTACTTAGAACTGAAGCAATTTGTTCATGTTAAAAACAGAAAATGACATAACACCTACCTCCGTTCTTTTTTTTAGTTTCTATTCTAGTTTGCAAAAACTGTAAAAAGAAAAACAAACCTTATACTTTGTTCAGTAAATGGTTAATAAATGAAATTCAATTATTCTATGAGGTATAATATTATTTCTTAAATTTAAATGTTTCTTATGTTGAATTCATGCAAATTGTCCTGAATTAGTGGGGAAAATGTATCAATAGGGATGTATTTTCTTTCATATTATAAAGTGGCACACATAATCATGCAAAAGTACGACAATTGCTCACTAGAATGCTGTAGCATGCACTTAGATGGAACAAACCATTTATATTTCTTCAATTACTGTGTTTTATTTGCTTTTTTTCATTATTGTCTTTCATTGGTCCTTTTATTTCTTATTGTTATTTTTTCAGGCTTAAAGTCTAACTACCAAATTAGGTGTCGTAGACTGGAGCGGAAGCATACACTTTACTATTAACATTTTTAAACGAATATAAATTATAACAATTATATGCAGGAATTCGAACTTGGTGACTCCCAATTAAGTTACGGCTACACTGAGAGCTACGCTAGCCAAGTGTCTTGGACCTGGTCACACTGGCAGTGGACGTTCAATATTCTCCGACATGTTGCGGATGAAGTTACTTGGGATAACAGCTCGAGTACTGAGATGAATTGCTATTATTAACAAGTTTATTTAAAAAAAAAAAAAGGAAGCAGATGCATGAGGTGAACAGCAAGAGAAATGAATTGGGAGAATATGATGCCGGAATTGAGAAACCACCCACACATGACGAGGTAGATCAACTTCTTGTTATCATTAAAAATGACATTGAAAAGAAGAGGTTGAACTTCAAGAAATACTTTTAAAAACTCAAGATAAATAAAATTAAACATTATTTGTATTTTTGTCATGGTTACCCTTTAATTTAAAATTTAAATCAGTTTTCTCTTAAAATGTAATCATAATTATTATTAGTACATTTTAAGATTTTATGTAATTAAGTTCGAGGTTATAGTTTTAATTTTGTAAAACTAGTATTCCACTTCTAATTGGATATACATATATTTAATAAAATAATTCTCTCTCTCATTCCCTCTCTCTTTCTCTAAATCAGCAATAACATTATTGTTATTGTGTTTACCTGGCTTTTCCATTACTAATGAAATTGTTTCGCATGCATTGTCTTTCATATTTTATTGCGGTAATTCTCTTTTGACTTATCCCAAAGACAGGGATAATGTATGACTTCTTCAATCTTTCAGTCATTATAATTACTGTTTTGATGTTCGTTACGACCGTTATTTGATATTGTAAAATGGATGTTACAGTTTGGTTTAGAAAAACAAGTCTTTTTTCAAATTTTCAGCGACGTTCGGCAAATTTATTGCCTTCTTCAGGGTAAAATTTTTTACATATTTACAATTACCATGTTTAATCAATATATATTTTTTTTTTTGCTTGCTTACCTTGCAACATAAATTCCAAAATGGTCTAGAAATTTCCTTTAAATAACGTCCTTTCTTCGAAATTTTCGTCAGTGGTAAACAAATTATATATAGAAAATTAGATGACAATTTTATTACCATTTCCACAAGGCTGTTAATTATAATATAATCAAATTGAAATGTAAGTTTCGACATATAAATATATTATGGCAAATTTATTACTTCGTTCTAAAACGAAATATATATTATAAAAAATTTACCCTTCAACACGCTCGTAAATATTGTAATTATTATTTTCAATCTCGTTCAAATCATATCCAAAATTTGACACTAGATAAAAATAAAATATTGTATTAATAGCAATCAGAAATTCTATCATTAATGCAATCACAGGAAATAATTGATTGGGAATGCAGATTTTTAGCTGGCGAATAGAATTCATTATTATGATGCCACTTACTGTTTGTACACTCAACACTTTCAACAAATGCTCAACATTTCCATTTGGAACCAATCAGACACCGTTTATTACTTCAGGATCTTGCCTAATTTACAATACCAAAAATCCATCATAAATTAATTATACACTACTAACTAAAAGAACGCTATTCCCAGACTAACTACGAGTAGCACAGGCTTCCTATGAGTATATTTTCGTAAATTCACGATACTTCCTAAAACTGTAATTAAACGAATAATGAAAATAAACAATTCTCAAAAATATAGTTTATACTTACTATTTCTTTTTCAAATTTGCATTCAAGCTATCTTGCATGACTCTCATATTAGAGAGTAACAAATAAATAATAAATTTGATATATTAATGCCGTTAACGTTTAAGGTACACCGCGTTGTTATTTGGCGCCCGCCCCCCAGTTATACAAATGACAGCCATTACTATCTTTCAAACCTAACAGGTATATTTTTAAATTCTAAAAATTAGAAATGCTTGTTTGAAATGAATATACATAATATTGTGACAAAGGTACTCTGAAAAAATTCATTCCAAGACGAATAAACGTACAAAAGGTGAGTCGGTAGTTCTTCTACACGTTAGCCAAGTCGATATTTACGTTGTTCTACTCATGCTTAATGTTATAATGTCTTACTAGGAGAATTATCTTGTTCCTATACTTAGCAAATAGTAGTTATTAGTGCTAAGAAAATTGATGCATTTACGACATTTATACATTTATACAACTTATTAGAATTTATTAATCCTAGTAACTAGCCCGATCAGACAACTTAGTTTAAATCAAAAGTTAAAAAAAGTTATTCACAGAATTTAATGGTATTAATAAAATATTATTTAACTCACAACATAGAGTGTCTACGGTATAGTTTGTTACATAATTTCTTAAATTGAAACTTTCACCAGTATCAGCATATTTTTTCAATACTTTGCATAGTTTTTTAGATTTTTCAAGAAACATGTCCAGATTGGATTCAATCAACTTTTTAGTAAGTATTTTATTCAATGGTTTGCGCAAGTCTTCCCATTCACTTCCTGAGAATAAAAATATGTAAGATATTATTAATATACGAGTACAATTTTTAACTTAAAAGATGTTAAAATTGAAAAATATCTATTATAATACCATTTTTAACGAATAAACCATTTCCTATTATTGCGGCTAAATTGTAGACTGAATCTTTCTGTAAAGCATCTGGACTTGTCAGAATTGTCTGCCAAACATATGAAAAGTGTTATAATTTTTACATTTTATCGATCTATATTAAATTCTAATATTTCGACCGTATATTTCGAAAAACATACTTCTTTGGTAAATTCCATTTCTAAAATTCTAACGTAAAACCAATCCACATTAATAGCACCTTGAAGTGCAGGTGTGATGAATCAGAAGATAGCTGAAGATCGACCCCCCTAAAAAAGGAATTCAGTTCTAAATCAATAAGAGGAACAAACTCCTCGTTTTCACGGATTTCCTCACACGGCATTGTCGACTCAGAGAATACCTGACGAAGCTGGGATTGGAGAATGACAGTACATGTAGATTCTGTGGGTAGTTGGAGGAAACGCCATTACATCTCCTTACGGATGCGAAGCTGCCATTCAGAGAAGATTTAGGAACCTGGGTAATTGCTAGAAAGAGAAACGGAATATACCCTTCCTAGAGCCCGTCAGATTACTAGGATTTCTTCGGGAGCTTAACCTGATGGTGAAGGTGTAGACGGTGTTTGCTTGGGTCACCTGTCTGGGGGTGTTGTGGCACCCTGCGTCACCAAGAGGGCATAGCAGATCGTAAAGGTCGCAGTGCACCGGTGCCCCTTCAGCAAAAAAGTCAATCAGAGAAAGAAATGAGAATAAAGGGCACAGTGATGGCACTATCTAACTATTTATTTATTTAACAATAAATTACAGGAATAAAATTTAGGCCTTGCTTGGTATTTATAGTTTAATCAATGAAAAAAATCAAAACCCATTATTTCAATGACAAAGTTCTTTATCTGGGATTTTAAATAAATGATCAGTTAAACTTAATATTACAAAAATCGGGATCTTGCATGAAAATAAACTAAACTGACCCAAATCTCCTAGAACCGCCTACATTGGAAAAGTACTTTTATGAAAAATAATATAAAAATTATTTTCCTTATATGTGTGAAGCTATTACGCAGTTATAATTTTTTTTTAATAATTGATAGGGAATTTACTTTATTTTAGTTTAAAAACTGGGTAGGGATTGGCTCAGTGGTTAGCGCACTACTCCCACGCATAGGTTTCGTGTGTTTGTCCAGCGGTGTTGCCCTTAGATTTTTTGTTTCTAGGAGCTTCTAGGAGCTCACTGTATGGTGATGGACAGTTTTGTTTGTAACGAGAGGAACACTCATTCGGAGACCAGAAGTGCACAGAAAAAGTTCCGAGCGCCAAACTACCTCCAGGCGCAATGATGTACCTTAAATTAAAAAGAAAATAGTATAATAACTAAATATGATAAAATAGTAAAAAAGGTAGATGGAATTGGAATGGCCAACTTGCAAGATCTGAAGATGGGGAAGGTGCACTAAATTAATTACAGAATTTTAAAGGAAAACTAGGTTGTCAAAAGAAACGATGGGCATACGATATATTGATTATTGCCAATATATATTGGATTATAGCAGCTATAGATAGGGAGATAACTGGTTTTACAAGAAAGAGGCCAACGTTCTGCGATTGAGCTGGTTGCAAATTATTTTATAATTAACAATTAATTGTATCTTGTTTAATAAATAGTAATACCTTTTTGTCTCTTTTGTTTTGCTTTTCTTTTTGTGATAGTATTCTATATTACAACCAATATCAGGCATTTTTTCATTTCATTCATAATGAGAGGAAATACCTGCTTGATATTGGATAAAACATAAACCATCTCGTATATCGTTTGAGAAGAGACCATTGTTTTTATGCACATGACTTGCCTAAGTAGAAGATATATATACATATTTATATGTTATGTGAATTATGCAGGGAAAACGAAAAAATAATTTAGGCTCAGCTACTTGCGAACAAGTTTAGATCGACTTAGTTTGATGATCGGAACTGAATCTTCGGAAATTTGGGTAACGTGACTATTCCACGAAAGATGCTGATCAAAGATAATACCAATTTTTCAATATCTCTCATCACTCAGTCTATATCTCTTGCTACATTATTTATGTTATACTTGTAAAGTCCTTGCAACTTTATGTCTCTCTTTCATTATACGTGTTCAGCATTTATTCTAGTTCATTTCATCTTATAACCCATTCTCTCTAATTTCTATCTCCTCCTCACATCCATTGTAACACCAAGATTTCAATACTCTGACAAATACTGAATGGAAAGACATCGGTTAAAGAAATAAAATCTTAGATGGTCTTGGATGAAGGCATCGATTGGAAAATCCAATCACGTGCCTGTGATAATATAATAAATATGTGGCCATGAAAGCTAAGAAAGGAATGAGAAGGCGGATATGCTAGCTAAAAGGGGTGATTATAAGGAGCAGCTCTGAAGGATGTTCGCGACTCCGCCTACCAGTGTAGTTCGGCAATGCAGCAGCGTGCACGAGTCTACTGTGCAGCACGACACCGTATGGCAATGCCGCTACGTGTAGGCGTTGTATAACAAAAAAAATGAAAGCCATTGGAACTGTGAGAAGTCAATGTTCATCCCCAAATATGGTTTCATATAAATATATTACACTGATGCTCGTATGCGATTGTATCGAGGAATATGGGGGCCAGAGAGCTTTGCCTCGCTAACAGCTCTCTATATCTGTGGTTGACAGGCCAATTTTCATGGAAAGGTCACTGCCATTAGGCTCTTTCTAGTGGTAGCTGACAAAGAAGATTAAGATAGAAATCATACTATTTGTGTTAAAGCCTCGATTAATTTGGAGAAATAATCATTTTTTAATTTAAGTTTAATGTAATATAAACAATCCCCACTATTGCAGTGTACTATATCAAACAAGAGGACATTGGACGTTTGAAGTTGAGCGAAGCTACAGTCAGTCTTGGCCAAAGTTCTACTAGTTTACTTATCTGTATTTTTTGTCTAGCGACAGCTCAGCTGGTTGCAGTTGGAAAAATTCTAGTTATCATTACTTGATTAGTTTCGTTCTCTCTGCGGTTTTACCGCCCACCAGAGAAATTTCCGTCATCAGGACGCCCAGTCACCCATTCAGCGCCCAGCCGGTACCAAGCGCCCCGTCGCTTTATACTCTTCCAGCTCATTCTACAGGCAAATATAATTTCGTATATGCCGGCCGGCACGAGCCACAGGTAGCAACATTAAAATATTTAATTAACTAGGAACTTCGAATTGGATCCGGAAAAAAAAGTAATGATGTCATTATAACTTTGTAACGGTAATATAAATTTCAGGTCAATCTTTCGTAATATATGCTCTGCCCATAGTAAAAATTACAATTTATGTCATTTATATTATTTCTATTATATGTATTGATTTGTGAAATACAGTAAAATGAAGTGTGATTCTGTGACTAATGCTTGGTTTTCCCTTGTTTTCTAATACAGTCCTTTTTGTTTTGACAAAGTAACCGGCTCGGAAATCCTAAGAGTTCACGGCGAATGTTTTTAACTATTTATTTATTCACGGCGAAAAACGTCCTATTATTAATTTCACACCATACAGAAAAGTCAAATGTGTCCATTAAGAAAGTTTATAAAGAATATAAGGAATAAATGAGACCAAATCTCTGGGCTACAATATGGTGCCGCTATTGTAGACACCAATTGATCTTCTAGACAGTGCAGTGCAGAATGTTTCAGATTGGTCACTAGACATGACTACTTGAATAAATACCTCCACAGGATAGGTATATTAATTTCCTCATTTGCATATTTGCCGAATGGCAGAAATGGATGCAAACCACCTTATCACTTGTGTGGCCTTACAGAATGAGTAGCGGCCTAAAAGAAGGCTTTCTCTTCAAAGCCAAGCCATACTGTACTTGGGCTATGAGATGTTGAATGACCTAGAAGGCCAATGACACGAACGTTGGTTAAAAATAATGATAATATGGAAAGGGATTACTCAGTGGTAACGCGCTAGACTCGCACGCGGAGATCCTGTGTTCGAGTCCAGCAGTACTGGCCTTAGAGTTTCTCTTCCTATGTTCATTGTCCGATAATCGGCAGTATTGTCTGTGAAGAGAAAACACTACTCGGAGATCGGTTGTACACTGAGATGCTCCAGCCGCCAATGACCGCAGATGTTGACGCGCCTTACATTATTAAAAAATAATAATAATAAAATACATGAAAATAAATAATATATAAAATTTTACATATGTACCTTTAATTAAATTAGAATAAAGGTAATTAAACCAAATACCTCTATATATTTTGGATTTGTAGCAAATATTATAAGCTTAGGTCCAAGCCATATTTTCATCATTTTAGCTGGTGGTTTGCAGTGTTCACTACACAAATTCATTATGAATTCATAAGCATCTGAAAATTTAAAAATAAAAAAGGAATTATTAATCTTTCTTCATAAGACCGGCTTCATAAAATGCATAATGTCGTTGAATCTAGAGCTATATATGTAAATTCGAAATGTCCACACTAAACTATGACACAAATAGTGGTTCATTACTGATTCTAACGCACCAACAGAAGTGGCGCTCTTTGAATGAAATGAATATAACTGTCCAGTTCAGTCCTGAACTCTTTACATGTTGCATCTTTTTAGGGCATTTATTATTTTAGTGATCGCATGATTAGGGTTTAGAAACGCCTGAGTGTGGCATTAGAGAAGCTTCCAAACTAAGCCAGCAGTGAATGTGATGTATATATAGTATTGTATAAACATTCAACTCCCACAGTATATTAATGATTTGTTTAAATATCATGGGCAAAATAATTTGTTTAATTTATCAAGTATAATATTGTAACTTTTTCCCTCTAAACTAGTTAAGTGGCAACTAGTTTTAAGTGGGTTCGTATGGATAAAATACTCTGGACTTCAATAAATAAAACACCAATTTATTGCTACACCAATAAATTACAAAATATAACACTTAATAATAATTACTTCACAGTTTAAACCACAAATTTCACTTTGTTCGCTTTTTATACACTTTCCACAAACGTACACTTCGTTTGTAACTAGAAAACTCTCCCAACTCTCTGCGGCCCCACTGTTTATACCTCCTCCGGTGGAGAATCTTCTAGAACTTCCTCGATTCTTCTACAAAGAACAAGAGCGCGTCGCCACCACTTCCTAGCGGTCATTAAGAGAACTTGTGGTTCCTAGTTCCTCTCCTAGATGGCACCACTGGCTGCGTTACAATATATTATTTTTTTTCAGTTTTATTCTCTTTTCATTTAATATTACTCAAAACAGCAGTTTTCTTATTTCTGTTTTTTTTTTCAAAGAAAACTTGTGAAAGGGAAAAGTCTTGTCGAGTTGTTTTACACCAGATTGTTTGTAATATTCATATTTATCCTGGTAGTTTTTTTTTTTATTCAATTTTTAACTTTACATTGTCTAGTTATTGCTTTTTCTGGCATTAATATAAAAATAAAAGTAATATTATAAATTGGTTTTCAAATCTTCAGGCCTTTAAATTATAAGAAGATGTGGCAATCAATGCCCATGGGAGTTCTAAAGAAAAAAGGCTTCTATGTTGCTCTACGTTTCCATTGGCGCCCTTCCTCAAGAGCTCTGCAAAATTTATTGGAGAAAAGTTACATTATAGAACAGTATTATAGTAAAGAAAAAGTGCCTAGATTTATAACAAATAAAAGAAAAATTTAAATTAAAGAAATATTAACAGAGCAATTATGGAAGATTCTTCTCGACCGTTACTTATGTGAAGGAAAAGAAATGTAAGATTCGGTCTTTTTAAAAATAAGAAAACTTAAATTCTTAAATATATTGTCTTTTTCAAGGCATAAAAAAATAAAAAAAGACTATTTAATAATCTTCAAAACATATCAAACTTAAAAACTTATGTATAATTTTGGAAAATAAAAAATTGACAACACCTCAACATCACAGAGAATAGTGAACAAAAAAAAAAGAAGATGTATTTTTTTATGCCTTGAAAAAGGCAATACATTTGTCGAAACGTTGGCTAGAATTTAAGTTTTCTTATTTTTTAAAAACACCGAATCTCACAATACTTTTCCTTCATTAATAGAACATATTGAGCAAAAGATATTAAAAACAAGAAATTATAACACAGAAGTGACAGTTAATTAAATGAAATTATATTAAAAATAAGAGAATATAAATAAAAAAAGATAAAGATACCTTTAGGGTAGAAGAGAAGTGAATGTTGAGATTGAAATGAAAAGTGAGTATTTTTTTTTTTAATTTTAAAAACTGTTAAAAGGTGGGAGGGATAAGAAAAATGTTTATATGAGGCGCGGCAATTTAAAGTTGGAAGAACAAAAGTGTTTTGGTTTAGCGTTAGAAAAATGTTATTGTAAGTAGATTTTTTTGTCTTTTTTAAAAGTAATAGAGTTGGGATGGAGGTGAGTTTGTAAGGATTCAAATAGAAGTCGTTTTGAATGGCTAGGGTAAGTGATTAAAATGGAAGGGTTATTAAATTTTACCGTTAAACTGATAGTCTAGCAATGGGAAATTGCCTGTCTCCCAGACACTGCCAACATAGTTTTAAAGTTGAAATTGCTGCCCCTCACATAAACATTTTTCATATCCCCCCCACCATTTTTAACACTTTTTTAAATTTCTCTTCGAACTTTTTTAAATTTCATTCAATCTCAACATACTCAACGTTTACTCCTCTCCTACCCTAAAGATATCCTTATCTTTTTTACTTCATTTTCTCTTATTGTTAATATTTATGATTCATTTAATTACTTGTCAACTGTGTGTTATAATTTCTTGTTTTTAATATCTTTTGCTCAATCTGTTCTGTTAATATTTCTTTAATTTAAATTTTTCTTTTATTTGTTACAAATCTATACACTTTTTCTTTACTGTGTAACTTTGTTATATAATGTAAGTTTTCTCCAATAAATATTGCAGAGCTTCTGAAGAAGAAGGGCACCAATGGTACCCGAAACTTAGACCAACAAAGAAGTCTTTTTTCTTTAAAACTCCTCTCTGGCTATTGATTGCCATATAAACATCTTGTTAATATATAAAGTTTTATATTAAAATTTGTTAATTCTAAATAATATAGTGTGTCAATATCAATATAATTTATAATTATAGATTGACTTATTATAATTTTGAATTGTCATGAAAATTAAAAACTAAAATTGAGATTTTATATAAATAAAATTGTAACAAGCATGTTAGAAACTGTAGGAGCATTAATTATTGGTTGCAGTTAATCTTATTTTCAAAATGTAATTGGTCTCTACGAAATTTAAACGATGTGCCTTTCGCAACATTTATCGTTAAGCCTAAATTGAAGAAAAACGTTCAAAAAATTAAAATGGCTATCATTGAAGCAGTCTTACTGAATTTCGAAAACTGAGTTTCTTCAAATCGGGCGAAATTAATATTTATATTTATATTGAAAACCGGCTTTTAAGAAAGAGTGTTTTTTGTTGTGATTTTTGGCACATGCTTTTGACTTTAAATTAGAATCGATTTTTGCGCGTACAGAATCTCAGCATTATATGTTATTAATAAAATTATATGAATTATCAGGTTTTGTATCACAATATAGAACGCCATTAGAGCTCATATCGTTTAAATTTGATTTAGAAAATTGCCACCAGGTTTCTCCATCTACTGAGGTCGTGATACTGCATATAGAATGCCATAGGTGCTCAAATTATTTAATTTTGATATAAGAAAATTGCCACGAGATTTCTTCATCTACTGAGGTGGTGATATTTAAATGTAGGTTTGATTTTTTGTTTTTTGAGATACATATTTTGTTCTGTTCATACACACATAACAGATTATTCACCAAAAACATTTTGTTCGTACTCAATATCAAAATGTCAAAACATATACTTAGTATTTCCGTCAGTAACTCATTTCGAAAATTTGATACGATCACAATACTTCCTTTTACTAAGGAGTAAGAGAAAGTGAAAAAATCTGGTGTGAAAACACTCACACAACTTTCTCTTACTGAACTGCTTACAATTCTAATCAGCATATTTTCTTCAAACTTAGAATAATATTTACTTAACGTTTAATTCCTTAATATTTTTCACATAGTGGAACCAACATTATGCAGAGAAATGAAAAATATAGTATACAGAAGAGAAAAACAGATAGATCTATCTTGAGATTAAATTGTAGTTCAATGTAGCGCTTCTATGATGTTTCATCCATCTGACTTTGTATAAGC